>JAGDYQ010000054.1:714822-1030452 GCA_021962125.1 Bulinus truncatus | reverse complement strand
ATCTGGTCAATGCATGACCTTCCTCTTCTGAACCCAGCCTGTTCCTCTCTTAGGAGGCTGTCGCAAGCTTCTTTTTTATTCTGGTGAGTAGTATTCTGCTAAATACTTTGCTTGGCACCGGGAGTAGGGTGATTCCTCGCCATTTATCACATTGTGATAGATCTCCTTTCTTTGGGATCTTGATCAGTAGGCCTTTTTTCCATTCTGCAGGAGGAGTTTCGGTTGACCAAATTTTATTAAATATATTATGAAGTTGGTTAACAATTCCAGTTCCTCCTTCTTTTAGGACTTCGGGTGGTATATTGTCGGTGCCTGGTGCTTTACCTGTCGTCATTTGGCGTAGTGCCTTCCATATTTCTTCTTTGGATATCTCTTCTATGTTTATATTCAGTGTTTTACCTGTAATAAGGACAGGTGGATTCAGAGGGGTTGGTCTGTTCAGCATTTCCTGGAAATATTCTTTCCATCTCTTAAGTTGATCATCAATGGAAGAGAGGAGCTTGCCTTGTTTGTCTCGTACTGGTACGTGATAATTTGATTTCTTGGCACTCAGGATTTTAGTGATTTTGTACAGCTGTTTCATGTTATTTTTCCCTGCTGCCTCTTCTGCTCTTTCTGCCATTCTATTGTAGAAGGTTCTTTTATCCTTTCTGAGCATTTTTGAGACTGCTTTTGAGGTTGTGTTGTATTCTTGTTGGGTGAGCTGTTTATGCCTCCTTGTTTTTGCTTGGTTTACCATTTGTTTTGTCCGTTTCCTGTCTTCGATTTTTTTCCATGTCTCTTCTTTTATCCAGTGCTTTTTGTTTTCATGTGTTGGACTTAATATTTCTTTGCATGTCCTTATGATGGTGTCTTTGAAGTTGTTCCAGGTTTTGTCTATGTCATCCTCTGTGTCATCTGGTTGTAGGGCAGAAAATCTGTTTTGGAGTGTGACTTGAAATTCATTTCTCTTTTGTTCTTGCTAAAGTTTTTCTAAGTCAAATCTTATTCTCCCACTGGCTTTTCTCCTTTGTTTGGCTAGTTTTATTTTGAGCTTGGCTACAACCAGGTGGTGGTCCGATCTAATGTCTGCTCCTCTTTTGGCTCTTACATCTTGTAATGTACTCCTCCATGTACGACGTATCGCAATGTGGTCGATTTGATTCTCTGTTTGTTGGTCTGGTGAGATCCATGTTGCCTTGTGACAGTTTTTGTGTGGGAAAATGCTGCCACCTATAACCAGTTCGTTGTTGGTACAGAAGTTGGTGAACAACTCTCCATTTTCATTTAGGTTGCCCATTCCATGCATGCCCATTGTCTTTTCTTTTCCCTTGTTATTGTTTCCAATTTTGGCATTCATATCTCCCATGAGTATCAATATGTCTCTTTTGGGTATTTTGTCGACTGTACACTGCAGTTGTTCGTAGAAGGTAGCCTTGTCCTCTTCGTGTGAAGGATTTGTTGGAGCATAGCACATGATGATGTGGACGTTTTTAAACCTGGACAGGAACTTGGCTCTAATTATTCTTTCAGAAACGGGTTCCCATTCAAGGAGGCTATTAAAGGCCTCTTTCTTTAACAGAAATGCCACTCCATTTTCGTGGTTATCATCTTCATTTTCTTTCCCAGAGAAGAGCATTGTTTCACCTGACTGTAGTCTAGTTTCCCCGAAGGTGTTCCACCTGACTTCGCTTAAGCCCAGTATTTGTAGTTTGTAGCTGGACATCTCTTTTGCAACTTGGGCGCATCTCCCTGGTTCTGAGAGAGTTCGGACATTCCAGGTTCCCAGTATGAATGGTGTCTTTTGGATTAGGAAGGCTTTTGTTTTCATTGGTTTGAGCAGAGTAGTCGGCCATGTAGGATTCTGATGAATTTCCCCACATGACTTCATCATTAATCTCCTTTGTGGAGCTCTGCTCTCTCCTCTGACTGTGTTTTCTGGCTTGTCTTTCCTTTTGGTTTCTATAACGAGTTTTTTTTTCCATGGCTGGGTTGTTGGCCCTGCGCACAACCATCTGGGATGATTCCCTTTCAGCTCTCTGGATAGCTGCCTTGCATTTCGGGCAAGGTTCCCTAGCCTTTGTGGATCCCTCCACTTCCTGTAAGGCAACAGGTTTTGCTGATTTTGGTCCGCCCCGGGTATTTGATTTCCCCGGTACCTACCATATCTGGTGGGCATTCCCCTATCCGCCACCTGGGGAGGCGCTCGATGGAAGATCAGCAACTCCACACGTCTCCATAATTATTCCTTTTTAATGGAAAACTGATACTTATACTTATCACATTAATAATTGACATTACTTAAATAAGTTTACTGTTTAGGGAAGTATATATTTTTTTTATTTTTTTTTTACGTCACTAAAAAATGATGAAAGCATTTAATAGTATTCTGCTTAATGAACCATGAAGTTAAGTGGAAAAGTAAAGGGTGATAAATACATGCAATGGAGAAACGGCATGCAGTTAACGATGCAGTAAAACAACAATTTACAGCCAAATTTAATTATTCATTTTTCTAAGTTAAATCATTTGAAAAAAAAAAATTTAATAAATCTGAGACTGACTTAAAAAAGTGAACTAAGATGAATTAAGCTCTTATAAATCAAAGTAGTAAAAAAAAATATATAAGAAGAATAAAAGAGTTAAATCTTTTTCTTTTCTTTAAAAGATAAATGATATAATGATGTAGTACTGATTAGTTTTATGCTTTGATATCTTCTAAATACATCTACAGGATACAAGTAGAACACACAAGATGAAATACATAAAAACAAACAGAAAAGCAAAGATGGAAAAAAAAAAGATCACATAAACCTCAGTTGTCTGTCTTGACTGAAAAAAAAAAAGAGATAAACACAAATTTTATTTTAGCTGCAGGAAAAAAGTTTTTCTAAAGACAATATGACGCTATTTTTATGTTGCACTTTTTTTTTTTTTTTAAATTGTGCCGCTTTGAAAACTGATTCATCAAACAATAAATATTTCTATAAATTTTTTGCTTTAAGTAACACTGATATTCTTTAAGCTGCAGATGTAGGGGCAATTAAAAGATTAAAAAAAAAGTGTGCCGTTCTAATTCAAGCTTGAAATTGTTCTTAAATAAACAAAATTAGCTGAATTATGTGATCATTATGTTTGAAAAAAAGTAGCAATTTTATTGTTCTGCAATACAATATTTGTATATTAAGAAATTCCGACCACAGAATTTTTATTGTGTACAAATAATCCTATGTTTTCAATAAAACAAAGGAAAATTAAATAAATAAAGCATCTAACTACTTGTATGATTAAATTAAAAAAACAATTATAGGTACTCCAAAGTACAAGATGTTTAGCTTAAATTACTATTTACCATAACTCGAATTAACCTTTTCTGGGGTTGTGTTTATTTATAATGAAAACTTCAAATTAGTACTTTTTATAATATCAAATTAACTATAAATTTCTTTTTATAAAAAATTAATACAAGTTGTAATCTCAAAGGACAAACTGAATATATTGTCAGATAGTTGTTAGTGTCAAGAAATTGATTGAGCAGAGAACTGACCCTGATCTCATGTTGTAAAGCTAGATTCCCATGGATGTCAATAAATGTATTTGAGTTTCAAGGCTTTGAAAAAATAATTTCTATAACATATTTTCCATTGACCATATCTACTCAAAAAGGTTTTAAAAAACTGTTTTTTTTAAAGCTATTAACTTTTATTAGTGTAGACACTTAGAGGGAGCAATACTTGGCTTTTTAAAAAATGATCAGACCAAACTCAATACATTTATTATATTCCATAAAATTTGGTTTAAGCAGTATGATTTTAGTCGCAATTAATTTTCAAAAAGTGCACAATTGCGGTGAGGAATGCTTTTAGACTAAAACTTTTTTATGATTTTCATATTTATACACTTTAAAAAATAAAAAGCAGCCATACAACTGGAATATAATGAACATTTAAAATTGTAGTTTTGTTTTATTTTAATTACTTTGGAGTACCTAACAGTAAATACATGTATTGGGGTAAAAAAAATTAACAGAAAAAAAAAATTAAATAAAACAATGTACAGGGTAGCCTTCTTATAACAATGTAGTACGCTGAACAGCATTCAGTACTTGGACTGATTAAGTTTTACAGTCAGACAACAAGAAGGCATGTATAAGACTCAAGGTGTGTTTCAACAAATCTAAAATCTCTTAGCTTCAGATATTCTTTTTTTTTAAGTTATCTTATTAACTTTTTCTAGCTTTTTTAAACCTCACATCATTGACTCAAACTTTTTAATGTTTTACAATCTTATTTATACCCTGTTATCAAAATTAAAAATAATGGGGAAAAAAATGGGCTAAGACACTGACAGAAGATAGTAATGGAAATATATATTTTTTTATAACCTTCCCATCCGCCAGAATAAATGTAAAAAAAAAAATGAAAATTTCAAAAAAAGCCGCTGTGAGCCCGCAGCCAAATGGTTACCATATTCACCTCCTCGTTGGTGTGCTGATGGTAGGTGGTGGGTCGCCGTTGGATAATGGGATCCAGGCACATCAAGAAAAGCATGTACACAAACAGCAAGGAAATCACACAAATGATGAATATCACAACAACCTAAATGTAAAACAAAATATTATAATTTTTGCTACAATTATGTGAAATTAATAAGAAGAAATCAATGGGAAAACTGCCGAAAACAGAAATGATTATAAAATTTTAACAATATGTTTCATTTATCAACGGCAGAAAGATTTAATAAAACAGCAACACAAAAAAAAAAATTAATACAAATATGCTAGGCAATGACGCATTTAGAATAGTGCTCAACACCTTTTTCAGCTTGCTGCACACTTGGCCATTATAGAAATTCAGAGGCCAATTTAGGAAAAATTATAGGTATTTAAACCTATTAAAACATACTCTCCTAATAAATTATTGAGATAAGTTAATGTATTTTTTTAACTAATTATTGGAAAGAGCTATTCCACATTCAACATAATAAATTTTAACATGTGATAGCTGATGATTTTTAAGTCACTATCTAAAAAAAATTGTATTAATTCATTTCTGAGCTCCGTAGTTCCTTAGATTGAAAAAAAGTTTTCTCGATTTTTACTGTTCTGTGTCAATAGTTTAAACAAAAGTAACATTCTTTTTTCAGCAGAAAAATCATTATGTTCTTCCAATTCAAATTTAAAGAAGTGTTTAATATCTATTCCTTTGTGAACGTTTCTAGTGATCCTCATCATAATAATTATGATGGGCTATTTTGTACATTTTGAAGCCCTTTAGCTTATCATATCATGACAAACATGTTCATATGACATTCTTAAATTATAATGTTTTTACTCATACGCTCATCTAAATCAGTTCATTCATGTACGCAAGTTGAGCTTTCCAATCACTGTCTTCTAGATGTTGCATATCTCATACTTTTTCTGATTTAATACAAACCTTCTATGCTGGTGTTCAAACTTTCAACACCCTGATTTCATAATGAATACATTTGTTCATAAGCTGACTTGCTGGATTCTGACATATGAAATATGGAAAAAAACTTTTCATTTTTGTCAATCATTGCAAATGCTAACCACCTACTTCAATATTACTGGGCATATAATCTATATTTTTTGTATTTTCTGTAGGCAACAGAAGTTGATAACTTTCTTTGCAGCGATTCTTTCAAACATCTACTGAAGGATTTCCAGACATCCTTTTTAAATAGTGTTTCAATAAAAAAATTTTGTCTGGCTGCGAAGAACTGATTTAGAATAGTACACCATGCTAAAAGAGGAGTCAACTACCATTACAAGTAGTTAATGAATTGATTCTGATTTCTTGGTTTTTGAAAGTTAACAAAAAATATAGTTTAGTTGCTACTTACTTTAATAGTAGCAGTATTTCTTGTCTCTGTTCGACACAGGCAACGAGAACATGACAGTTTAGGAGAAAGTGGTAACACAACATGTTCACAATCACTGAAAAAAATTATTTATTTGTAAAAAAAGTATTTTATTATTAGATTTTCATATTCTGAAAGGCTTAGCCTTATTCTGTATTCAGTGTGTTAGGATGGTGAATCATCAAATATGATCAGTCATGTTGATAAAGAAAAATAACAGGACACAATATGAGTAAAGGAGTAATTTTCTTAAAATTTATAACATGAGATGCTATTTATTTAGTTCGACATTACCAAAGTTCACTTCTTGTGGTATTTGTAAATACAGCTCTGGTTTTCTTTCCTTGATTATCCCATGTTTTGTCACATACACATTTGCATCTTGTATCTTCAAAACTCGCAGCCTTTCATAGATCACAGATATAAAATATGATAGAAGGTTATTATTATTAACATTAATGACATAATATATAGTGAACACTATAATTTTAAAATATTTACAAGCAAATTATTTATTGCACCTTTGCTCCTGGCGTAGACAAACTTAGAAATGATATGACGACTAGTACCAGTAAAATAAGTAAGGAAGTCATAGTAACTAATACACTGTTAATAAAGCGAAGATAATTTTAATAAAAATATCTAACTCAAGCAATTATCATTTCTTTTTTTTTTGTATTAAAAAAAATATAACAGAAATAATGGACCCCCTTTACAGAAATGTAAGAAAAACTATTGACTTGTTATTATTATCAGGAGTGAAAATGTTTTTCCGGTAATGTTATGGTGGCCAGATTTCTCCAAAGCTGCAAAAATAAATAAATAAAGCATTGGCACATAGCAACATAACTCAGGACTGGTAGTGTTGTTTTCGTTGACGAAAACTAAAACTAAAACCTTCGTTGACGAAAATGTTGACTTTTCGTCAACGAGAACTAAAACTAAAATTAGCAGCAAGACTAAAACTAGACGAAAACTGAAATTATTACAGAAAAAACGAAATAAAAACTGAAACTAAAATATAGTGTTGCTTTCGTTCACGAAAACTAAAACTAAACCTTCATTAACGAAAATGTTGACTTTTCGTCAACGAGAACTAAAACTAAAACTAAGATTAGAAGCAAGACTAAAACTAGACGAAAACTAAAATTATTACAGAAAAAACGAAATAAAAACTGAAACTAAAATATGACCTGGGACTAAAACAACACTAAGGACTGGTCTCTGTGATATGCTTAATCATTATCCAAAAAGTATCATTCTCAAGTAGTCTATAAATCTAAACCTAAATATGTAGTACCATATATTGGAAACTTTCACCATGACATGAAAAATGCTATTGTTTCTCACTGGAGAATCAAACTTGGTAACCCTAAGGTCAACAGCCAAGCGCTTTAGCGGCTTTACCACACGACTATATGTCCCCTTAATAATAATTATTTGCAAAGTCCTCGTAAGGATAAGTTGAAATATCTTAAGTTCTATAAACCCATAATGGGACATATTTATGGTGCACAGCTCTTATTCTCATCTTAGCCATTGGAGGCACCACGGGACATAGCCTATAGCGGGGACTTTCACCATGACATTAAATTTCCATTGGACGATGTGAACAGTACCGAATGAAAGAGATAACATCAAGTTCGGGCTGGATTTACTGCCGGGGATGCCGGTGATATCCCCGGCACTGGGAACTGTCATCCCCGGCTCTGTAGAATTTTTTTTTCATCCCCGGCACTGGTTTTTTCTTAAATCGAGCACTGCATCAATTATGAACTTTTTGAGTGCGAAAAAACCATATCTCAAAAAGTATTTTTAAAAATCTAGAAATCTAGACTAAATATGTTCAAATTAAATAAAAGCAGTCGGACATGCCCAGTGGTCAATCTGTTTGAAGATCACATTTGGCCCGTTGTCACGTGGGGCCCCTTATGGCAATGAGGGCCAGTTCGCCATAAGGTTAGTTGGCAGATGACTAGTGGCAAAATCTTTGCAAAGCGAACCAATTTTTTTTTCTGAGGCTTTATAGGAATTAATATTTGAAGATGTCCGTTTAGCAGTGGGAGGCCACAGACAGTCACTTCGTTGGTCTGTCCAAAAGAACTGTCATGCACTCAATCAACAGCAATTTGGCAAACGGTAATTTGACAATATTAGAGTCGCACATTAACTTAAGACTAAAGGTATTCCTTCACTAGTTTCTAAAAATAGATTTAACAGAAAAAAATTTACTATCAGTTATTTTTTTTTTTGTCAGATCGGGCCAAAGTCAACTTGCCAAATAGGACGTTTAATATAGGCCAATATATCCTGTCTTCTTCTGACCCGTTGACCGTGGTTTATGTATGAGTTTGTTTTGTATTGACTACTTTCTAGTCACGTTTTGTTGTCTTTAGTAAGTTTGGGGTGGGGGTGGGGGGACAACGTCTACCATAACAGTGCTTAGGCGTCGGAAATCGCACCCCCCCCCCACCACCACCTGAAAGGAGTTCTGTGGAAGGAGGTAATTTTGTCAACTAGCTGTAACAAAACTAAAACTCTCCACCCAGCAAAGGATGCACACACCCCATCCCCACTGCCCCCACCCGCTCATGTAAGGCCACTTCTGTACGGAGGTATTGTCAGCTGGATTCAAACCCATAACCTACACTGCAATGGTCGGGTCTTCAACCTTGCTGCCACCGGGTCAACCAGACGATGATCAAGAATTATCTGTGTGTGACCGTGAAAAAAGACGAATTTAGAATTTTTCGAAGACGACCTTTAAAATATACGATCAGCTATCTGGGTTTAAGAATTCCATTAATCTGTGGTTATCAGAGGCCAGCTTTCTCTCCCCCCCCCATCCCCCTTTATTGTTGGTCTCATGTGTGTGAAACAGATGAAAATGATAAGGAGGTTTGTGTGTGGGGGGGGGGGACGACGACATAGAAAGTCGGTAAAGGTTCATAAGAGTGACATCAACACTCATGCAATGGCTGACTGGCCTTGACTTAGAGAAGAGCGACCCCTTCCGAGATTCTATGTTCACCAGACTTCACGTTATTTAGTCCTGATTGTATCGGCCCTATTACGTAAACATAGATATAACAATAAATACATTGGCAGTCGGTAGTCATCAGAGGCACCCCCCCCCAGCTGTCAGAGATTGCCCTGAGGCCAAGAATCGCTGGCGGCGGCCCTGACCAGGCTAACGTATGATTTAAAGAATGGATTAAAAAACAAAACAAAGGATGGCAAGAGTTTTATAGATGATGAATCACATGTGAATCAAAGTTGTAGTTTTTTATAGAGAGTGAGAGGCCAAGAAGCAGATGGTTGGAGGAAGTGGAGAAAGGCCTTAAAGCCATAGGAGTGAGAGAGTGGAGGATGAAGACCATGGATCGGGAAAAGTGGAGAAGAGTAGTTATGGCAGGCCAGGGCCCTAAATGGGCTGTAGAGCCAAAGGAAGAAGAAGAATCACACATAAATCACACTTATAATTTTATTGAGAGTGAATCACTTATAATATATCTTATGTATGGTTTAAACTAGCAAAGTGTCATCTCATGTTGCCATTTTACTAAAACTAGTAGCATAAGGAAGATAAAGCGTAAGGGTGAGAAGTTTTTTTACCCCATAGATCAGCTGTCGGCAACCGGTGGTCGTGGTCCGCGTATTGACCATTAGTAGCCCGCGATAAATATAAGCTGGTCTGCAGAAGAAAATATACAAAAAAAAAACAATTACAATATTTAGTGAAAACGAAAGATGGATTCAATGGATACACATTTGTAATCGCACAGATATTACACACAAACAAAATGGTAAACGTGAGTTCAACTAATGCATTCTGGCGATTCGGCGGTCTTTGATAATAAACCCGTGAATTTTGTGGTCCGCGGAAAAAAAACTAACAAATACACAGATCAGTGAGGCCCGAAAGGTTGCCGACCGCCGCTACAGACTGCTAACGGGGAAGATTTTTTCGTGGTATCCTTCTTTCATCACTTCCCTCACCAAAAAAAAAACGGGAGTGCAATGGGCATGTTGGCACCACGGGAGACATGTAGACTAGCAAAACTAATGTCAGATGCCCATTTTAACACTGGATGGAGTTGAGGATTTTCCCATCAACCTGAAAAAAAAAAATCCGGACACATTTCCAATGCATGTCTATAGGTGTGTGTGTAAGCACTTTTACAAAAAAATCTACTAAATTATGTTAGTTAACTTGTAATAAACGTGTATTACATTGAATCATATTGATTACTAAGGACATAAGTAGACGTAATAAATTATACACACTATAAAATTTAGATGCCATCTTGGATCACCAAGTTTTTCATTGGCTTCGAAGCAAAGTAATAGCTGCAACAACTCCCATCAGCCCTACTACCAACGACATGAACAGAATCATTTTATGGAACACGATGTACGGTCAATTTAATAGCGGGCCTTGACCCAAAGATTCTGTCAACTTTGAGAAAGCAAACAACGGAAATATTCAGGAAGAAAACCGCCTGAACTGATATTAAACTAGGCCAAATGATTGTTTTTAATAAGTAACCTAGTTTGGAGCCTTCAGTGCAGCCAGGACTGGCGCAATGTAATTTTGCCCCCCCCCTACCCCCATCCCTCCACGACCGACAATCTCCACCGGCTTCTGATCACTCTTCTATAGCAATGCAGACACTTTTTATAGCGTCTGAAGGTCTCCAAAATTAATGAACCGTTTTCTTTCCATTAACTTGTTTAACTGACCATCATCATCATCATCAGGCACACCGAGAAGGGGTCGGGGGGGGGTCATTGCCAGGGGGGCCGCATCTGTAAGGCGCCCGGCCGCCACGACCATGTAAATTTTTTCACGACTCATTGTTTTAAGGGACCCGCAATGATGTCCTGCCCTGGGGCCCTTGTTGGCTCTCGGCGCCCCTGATCATCATCATCATCATCACCATCAACCCGTGTGGTCATTGGGGGAACGCATGGACACCTCAACAGACAAATTGTTAACTATAGATGCTTAGTTCAAATAAACGCATGCAGTTAATGAAACATTTTTTTTTCTTTCTGGAAGACATGTTAAACCAAAACTATTTTGATATTTATTTATTTTTTTTGTTCAGGTCATAAATTACAAGCGGTACAAATATAAACTGGCGCCCACACTTTTTCATTTTTATCTATTATAATTCCTATAAATATTTTTATGTATTATTTTTTTTATCTTAGTGCATTTAGTGTTGTTTTTTAAAAAAAAAACGTTAGTTATTGTTTGCAAACTTGCCAAATGGGCTAATATGTGCAGAGGTCACATACGGGTAGGTCTACTGATAGATACTTTAATTTTACGTCGAATTTGATTTGACAACACACAGGGCCGGAATAAGGCTTGTTAAAATCCAATGCCTAATTTTGCGAGGGACAAAAAAAGACTGATGAAATTTTAAAAGTACATTTACACGGTCGTTTTAACGGTTAGTCAAATTGGCTAAGGCCTTCTTTCAGTATACATTTCAATTAAACATGGTGCTTTATGACTTTTAACAGGAACTTTCGCCCTTAGGTCCATGTCATATCCTTAGTTATCACCTGTGCTTTTTTTTTTTGTACAAAAATAGGTGCCGGTACTCAGTAATGGATTGCCTAACTTTTAACTACCAGTTCGCACCTCGATGCAAGCTAAATCACAGCTGTAAAGATACTTTTTTTTTTAAAAATAACTAAAGTTTAACAAATTAATAATATAATAAATTAATAATAAACGTTAAAATACAAGAAAAGTAATAATTTTTTCCCCACATTGAAAAAGGTGCCGGTACGCCGTACCGGTGCGTACCGGCACAAAAAAAAGCACTGGTTATCACCCCTTGTATGTTATTGGTATTACTCCCCTTTGGTTGTTTGCTAGTAGACTGGTGAATGTGACCATGTTGTTTAATAAGGTCAAGCACATGGATATATAAGACTAGATCGCTTATGCTTATTTAATAGAGACCGAAAAAGTGTTGTATTCGAGACCCCCACTTTAAAAAGAGAAGAGTACAATTCTGTACAGTTCTTTATTTTTTACCGAAAAAGATTTCCTTCCTTTTAATTAAAAAAAAAAAAATCCCCATTCATGCTAGAGGTTGGCGCTTTTAAAATCTACTGATGTGTTCGAAAAAAATATATTTGACGGTTAGTAATAATAAAATCAAATAACCGGGTACACAACACGAAGGCATTTTATTCAAAGTTAATTGAAAAAAAAAGTTTTTGAAAATTTGTCAAGGAAAACAATGTAAAATGTCTTCTGCTATTTATTTCGGTTACTTAAGGTTTCTATGCGTACTACGTCATCAGGTTATACAGAATTGTACTCTTCTCTTTTTAAAGTTATGGTCCGCACAATATATGTCTATGCATAGCCCATAAGCGATCTAGTCTTATATATCTATGGTCAAGCATGCTTTGGTGAAGGGTCTGATCGGTAGAGCGTGTTAGTGATTGGTCGAGGATCACATGACACGGTGGACACAGTAGTCGATGGTCGGCCCGAGGGCAGTCTCACGACTAACGGTTTGATCTAACGGGATAGTCATGACACGAGTCTCGAGGACCAGTGAAGACGTTTTTTTTTATGGGTACAACTGTTTTATTTATTGATACTGTAGTAGGATGGAGGTTTATTGCATCACAGCTTGAGAACTATTTCATTACATATACCATGTATTAAGTGGGACGGATGGCCGAGTGGTGTAGATACTCCACTGTCGACCTGAGAGTCCTGGGTTCGATCTTCGGTGAGGCCCATGGAATTTTTCCAGGTGAAATTTGGTACAAAGTCGTCCCACAAGTCCACCCAGCTTTAAATGGGTACCTGACTTCAGTTGGGGAAAGTAAAGGAGGCTGGGCGTTGTGCTAACCACGCAATCCCTTCATATGCCGAGGTTATAGTAACAGGTGAATTCTCTACACTTCATCTGCCCCGATGGCCCGTTAGGGTTAAGGGAACTTTACTTTACTTTTTTACCATGTATTAAAGATGGTTCGTTATGTTCATAAAGACTTAGTTGTGCGATTATTCTGGAATGGAAATGGGATACGACAGTCCCTAAATACCCGAAAGTCTCTAAGAACCCTAAAAATGTAGGTACGGCATCTCTACGACATGCCTGTTTCCAGAACATGCAAAAAAATGCACATATTTTTAAGCCGTTTTCTAGTATAAATTTAGCTGCAACTATAGGTGAAAAATCTGGAGAATCCTTATAATCTGATGAAAGATGTCCGATTTCTGTTCAGGGCCTAAGGCTGCACCCTTATTAGCCCAGTAATTCATCCGGCTCTGAAATCTTAATCTCTTATTCCTTCTAAATAATCTTTAATGAAAAAAAGTAATTAGCTTCGGAAGTCTACAAGAATTCAACTCATGGACTTAACACTATGAAATTATTGTTTTGTCTTCAACAATACACACAGCGTTCAAATTAAATGAGAACAGGTCGTAAAATGAGTTACAAGATTTAAGGACACACACAAACTCACAGAAAGTGGAACTAAACAGAACCTTATGAAAACGTTGCTTCAAGAACCTTCTAGGAGCCAGACACACTGACATTTTAAAATCTATTTTTTGCTGTCTACATTTTTTTTAAATTATATGCAACAGCCATATCGGATGTCTACTATAGAAGTAAAAAAAAATGTCTCCAGACTTTATATGGAGCCAGACATATAACCACCAGACAATTTAAAAAAAAAATCTCTTTTCTTACTCAAACTATTTTCGTCTCCCGCCACCCTTTTTCGGAAAACAAAAATGTATTTATCGCCCTCCCCCTTTACTCCTTCGCTTATTATAAGATGACTTTACTAGATGAAAGAAGGGCACCATAAAAACCGTCCCATTAGTGGTTTATAGGATCTAAGAGATTACATCTCACCCTTACAGGAACTTCACACACAGACTCACACTAGATTTATAGAGTAAATAATTTTTAATTTTGTCGCGACACACCTGAAATTCACCCGCAACCCACCCAGTGGGCTCACGACCCACTTTGAACCGCTGGCGTAGATCATACAAATATTTATATAGCCCTATTGACTAAAAATCGCACACACGCTTTTACTTAGTCAATAAGATTTATTTATGTGTGATGTAGCTAAGCAATTTTAATAAAAGTGTATTGAAATATAATAAATTTAAAATACTTTTTAGTGTAAAAAAGTATTTTTCTTGTTTTTGTTTGTATCTATATAAATGAACATGTACAAATCTTCGTATAATTCAAAATCATAAATTTCAGAAAGTTATTCGCCGATGGCTCTTAAATTTTGACACAATGTTATATTGAAATACGCGCGTGTTTTTAAAATAAAAAGCGTGGGTGATTAGAATAAACTGGACTAAATTTTTCTTTACATTAGTTTTTAAATGGATGTAAGTAAATAACCTATACATCTAGACGAGCATCCAATCATATATCTTTACTTTTAATAATTTATATACATATTTGTAAAATATAACAAAGTGGTTTTTTTTTAAACTTTTTATTGCATTTTAATAAAGCCTTGTTTATTAAGTGTTTATTTTTTTTTACATTTTTAAAAAAATATTTATTACACCTTTTTTTATTATAAAGCATGACATTTTTCTGATTTATAAATAATACCCTGTTAAATGAATGTTAAATATATCCATGCTGTAATTATGAAACATGTTTTGATCTACATGAGATGCAACCCTTTTCTCATTTTCAAATATAAAATCCTGTTATGAATCTCAAATATAACTCTTTAATGTAACAAAATCGTGTTTTAAAATGGAATTTTCGGGATTCGTGAAACGCAAATAGGCCTACATAAAACGGCAAAGTGTAAATCAATATGTACACAATGATACTCTTTTTCTAAACATTTACAATACGATTTGAACGATATGTTATAGTATTTAGAGTTCAGATTTTTTTTAAGGTCAAAGAAAGATATTAAATACAGACACTGAAAAAAAAATCAGGTCAAGATGTTTTGCTCCTGTTGATGGATTTCAACTAATTCTCTGGCAACTGGTTGACTACATGTAGTGCTTTAATTGGCCAGTTAAGCATTACCATGATTTCATTGGATGTCTGTATCCATAGCAAATGAGTAAACAAAACATAAAGCAAAGTGCAGCCGTCATCACTTGCTTGTTTGTTTAGGTTGTAAGCAGAGGGAAAAAAAAGAAACAATAACAAAAGCACGCACCGTACGCATGCCACGATAACAACCTACGTCACACCACAATTTCTAACATTTAATACACTTTTTTTTACATAGATTTTACTGTATTATTTATTACTAAAAATAAATTTTAAAACATTAAATATAGGTCACAGTGACATATACGCCCCCCCCCCCCCCAAAGCTATAATTCTTAGCCTTTAGCATTTTTCATTTTTTTATTTCAGTATCCTGAAATAAAGACAACCTAATTAGATATGCAATCCTTAAAAAAAAACATTGTTTACATAAAAACTCCATACACCCCATAATGAACTTTGACCGCTCTAGTGTGCCCGAATAAAAAAATAAATAAATAAACTATAAATATCAGAAAATCATCTGAGGTGACTTCAGCTAACATAGAGTGTGACTCAAGTAAACAGTCAATAGAGGAGACTTGCACTCATCGGCTAATGAAGAGCGATTCAAGCAAAATAGACAATAGAATAGACTTGCATTCATCAGCTTTTTTTTTTATTATATATATTTCAACGTAACATCTTGACACAGGGAATGGAGCGAATGGATTCGATCTACTCACATCTACGTTTGGGGCTGCATAGGGTCCCGAGTAGTCTAGAGACTCACATTGAGCAATGCATCAAAGGTAAACTAATTGAGGGGGGGGGGTTGCTGAGTTATTTAAAGGAAGTATAACTGTGTGGTAATGACACTGTATTTACCATCCTACTTCCTTTAACTCTCTCGCTCATTATTTCTATCCTCTTTACAGACAATTGGTTTCGAGATTATTGTACATTTTTATAATGTCTGCATAATGTCTGCTTTTATGCAGAAGCGTATTTAACAGCGGGCGCACAAAGCGCGCACTGATCCCCAATTTTGTAAGAGCCCCGCTAAAGCCCAATCTGCACTAGAATATTTATGTCCCTTTGCCTCAATTTTTATAAGGAGGTCTAAAATTTGATTATTTATATTGCTTTGATTCGTGTGTGTATATGCTTATTGCTTTAGAAAAAAACTGTTTTTTTTTCAGATTACAATAAACCAGGAAACGCAAGAAAGTTCGAGGAGAACGCCAAGGCGCTATCATACAGGGCACCAGTTTATTGCGCAAGATTGCTGGCCGAGATTTTGGTCGACAAAATTAAACAAGCCAAAATCCTGGACATCGCGTCAGGGCCAGGTAAGCAAAACTAATTATTTTGTTTTGAGCTAAAAAAAAAGGTTTTGCATTTAATGCGATGATTCATGCAACTTAGGAACTCAAGCCTATGAAAGAATAACATATCGCCATGATGTACTTTAATAATAACCTGATTCGCCGATTATTAAACAAAAACAAACAACAACTGAAGATATCCTGAATTGATTTCAACCAGATAATGCTCAGCAATCGTTCTAGTTTTGTTATTTACTTGATATTTGTTTGGTGTAAATTAAAATATACTAATATTTTATTAGACTACTTTTAATTTCCAAAGTTATAAAAAAAAAACTATATACTATAATACTAGTATGTTATTAGTAGTAGATGATGTACTATTTCTGGAAACTGCTTCCTTATTTTAGTCAAAGAATATATTAGATTATTTATGTATTTCTTTTTTTTTTTTGAATTATTTATTTATTTGAAGCTGGTAGAGGGGCCTGGTGGTTAGCTAGGCAGATCCTAAGATTTATTTGGAGGCTGAAGGCAAAGCTAACTGCAGTGGCGTAGCGAGCTAAACTCGCACCCGGGCACAATACCTTTTTAACGCCCCCACCCCCCTTCCCATTCGACAACCGTACAATATTATATGTTTTCGGATCATTTGGTGCCCCTTTGTGAGTAGCGCCCGGGGCATGATGCCCACTTGCCCCCCCCCCCATCGCTACGCCACTGGGTAACTGTCATGACCGTTGTATAATCATAAGAGGGAGAAATTTGTATAAGACGGAAGACCTATGACAAAGGTGTGTGTGGGGCGCGGGGGGGGGCGCGAATGAAGGTCCCTAAGCGATAGCCTAGTTTTTGTTTTATCTGTAAGAATGGTACTGCCCCCGCCCCCCCCCCTCTCCTCTAAAAGAATGAAAATATTAATGGTCGATCGACATGGTCAAGTTCTCGGGTCTCCTCGTGGAATAAGATGATTCTGCTTTCAATGAACCTTTTTTTTTTACTCTGTTCTTTCGATTTATATAGGTCAGATGATGATCATTGTTTTCGTGAAGAGAGAAAAACAAAACAACAACAACAATAACAATGAGTACATTTGTAGTGCTTTTAATTGTTCGATGGTTCGTCTACCTGCACTCTGATCTTAGATGACACACATTTTTTTTAATAACAGGTCAAGTTGGTACTGAACTGCATAAAGTCGGGTTCAGGAACGTCCACGCGCTAGACGGGTCATGGGCCATGTTGGAGGCGTGCCGGAAGAAGAACGTCTACACGGATTACCTTTGTAGTATCGTCGACGAGGACAGGGGACTTCCGGTTGACGACGGTAAGTAAACAATCCACTAATGTCAGGAGCGAGGTGGGGTTGGGGGGAGGGGTTGAGGTTAACATAAATTCTGCATGTCAGCCCCTATACAGTGGCGTAGCGAGCTTAACTAGCGCCCGGGGCACAATACCTTTTTGGCGCCCCCCACCATCATTCGATAACAATATAATATTATGTGTAAAATATAAATTTTGACCCCCCCCCCTTTTTTTTGTCAGTAGCGCCCGGGGCATGATGCCACACCTTGCACCCCCCCCCATCACTACGCCACTGCCCCTATATCTGTGAAGTCAGCTATGAATGTCATACATGTGAAACAGTTATGAGCTTGATATGTTGCGGCACATTATCGAACTTTGCAATAACCCGCGTTGTAGTTTTTCTTTTTTATTATAAATATCAGTGCATATTCCAATGTCAACAATGATGGCCCAATGACGTAGCATCAGTAGCATTGACACAATTATGGCCTTAAACTAGACACTGGGAATCACGCCATAAAATACGTTCTTTAACTGACTCTTCCATTGTGGATTATTTCTGAATTAGCTTCTTATGTACATTTTATAAGAGTACATTTTTTGTTTTGTATTTCTTTGTTACGGAGATAGTTAGCTTTTAACAGGGGTGGAGGAGGGGGTGTGTGAATATCTACGTCTTCCCCTCCCCCCCCCCCCTTACAATCGCTTGAACAAACGTAGCAATAATTATGGATTGTTGACAAAGTATTAGATAGTAAAAATGTATTGTTCGTTACTCCGCTGCAGGTATCTACGATGCCGTCATCACATCGGGGGCCGTGTTGGAGCACCACCTGCCGCCCACATCGCAGGCGGAGTTCGCTCGTGCCACCAAAGCTGGAGGGTAAGTCAATGTGAGGAGGAGGTGGTTGTAATATCTGCTTTGCGATGTTCTCTTTCAAGTCCTGCCTCTTGTTAAGTTAAAGCAGGTGTACATTTTAACCTTAAAAGTCTATTTATTACACATTTAAAAAAACAACAACACTCAAGCTTATTTTAGCACGCACACATAAATGAGCTCTTAACGGTGATTTGATTTTTTTTCCTATCGCGCTACTTTCAGCTATTGCGTCATTGCATATGGCACTGACGTCATGATGACGGAGTACGGCAAGGCCTGGCAGGCCGAGTCCATGAGGCTGGAGATGGAGCAGGTGTGGAAGTCTCACTGTAAGATCGCCGTACCAGACTTTTACGTGAACATGCCGGGCGAAGTGGACATCTTCATGGTCTTGTGATGGTGGTGAGACTGCCGACACCTTTTGCGATCTGTGTGACACGACAGACTGACCGCTGAATATCAACAGACTTTTTATTACATTTTTGAATGACAGAGTGACCAGCGAAACTGGGTCTAATGAAAGTCATCGTGTGCAGAACCGTTCTAAGGACTTTAGGGGTCCTAGGTGGAAACTTTCAGAGATGTTGGGGCCCCTAGCTGAAAATTTCAGAGATATTGGAACCCTAGGCAAAAATATCATTTGGGATGCTCTTAGCAGAAGATCTAATAAGATTCAATGCTAGACGTGGGGCCCTTCGGCAGCTAGGGACTTGGGCGGTTTCCTACGTTACCTGTCTATAAGAACGATTCTGAAGCTGTGTATATGTATGTATGTGTGTGTGTGTGTGGCAGAATTGTTGTGATATGTTTTGATCAGGCAAAAGTGGGAAGTTGGCATTCAATGTCGTAATTCCCAACATATTTAATACAGTGGTTCTAAAACTTTTGAGAGTCGCGACCTATAAAGAAACCTATTAGGTTTTCGCGACCTACTTGTAAATAAAATAATAATATTTTAAAAGAAAAAATTCATTGTAATTTTTTAGATGAAGTAATCATTACACGTTTTGATGACCCAGTTCATATCAACAGACGACTCACTATCGGGTCGTGGTTTACGCTTTGATGATTAAAAAAAAATTGTGTGTCATTGTCTATTGAAGTCAACAATGGGACTATGTAAACAATTACTTTATTGAATCAACTTTATGATACTTTTTGTTAAATATGTTTTTTGAAAACCATTTTTTCATTATTAAATGTAAATAACATTATGAAAATCACACCATTAAACTGCACTAATATTGATATATAGAATCGGTAGAATGTTATTTTCATCAGACGCTCTTTTAGCAATACGAAATTCAAGTTTCATAAGTTATTTACACGTCAATTTTTATTCATGTCATATAATCAGAAGATTTGTACTTTAACCACTCGTTCTCATATCATTATCAAGTTCTAAGTGTATAGACTACTAATTTTATTATTATTACATGCTTCATTAGTGTAACTATATGCACTTATCTGAACGTTTGATCAGTTACTTTGAGATGTACTATGTGAACAGAGTCTTTCTAATGATTGGGCGGTTGGGTGAGGAGGGGCTAATCGAATTTTATCTTGGGGGCCTTATATTTTGTGTGTGAATAAATTCATTATAATATGTATATCTTTATGAATGTCTAATTGCTCTTAACAGTCAAAATTACATAATAACAATAATAATAATGAATGATAATCTATCATTCTAACTAAAAAAGAAGTATCATGTTCAGTAGAATTTGAACCTACATTGGGACCCCTTTGTAACTGAGAGGGTTGAGGAGGGGGGGGGGGCTATGAGATTAATAGCTTGCCCATCCCTAGGAACGACTCTGTGTGTATAATAAGGATATTGATGTAGTGAGTGCTACGAATTCTGTGTAAATAATCTCGATATCAAGTCACTATAGATGTACATTAAATACTGACATAAGCTTATTTATTTTTGTTGTTATTATTATTATTTTTATATTAAATTAATGTATTATTCATCTGTGTAAAAAGTGTGTCACATCAAACTACAAGAAATAAACATTGCCGGAAGTCAGGAAATGTAGACAATTGGCGCAGGTTGCTAGGCAACACTGTTACCAGGCACGCCGAGAGGGGGGGTCATTGCCAGAGGATCCGCATCTGTAAGGGGGCCCGGCAGCCCCGACCATGTCAATTTTTTCACGACTTATTGTTTATTAAGGGGCCCGCAATGAAGCCCTGCCCTGGGGCCTGTGCTGGCTCTTGGCGCCACTGACTGTTACCGAGAGACCTTGTAAAATGGTTTTTTCCCCCCACCAGCCAAAAATGATTATTTAGTTATAAATAGCAATGAGTTTTTTATGTATGACTAATTGATTGTTGATAACTAAGTTATTGTTCATGACTGAGTGGTAGCTTATGACGGAATGATAGTTCAAATCTGAATGTCTGTTAATGACTGAAGGGTTGCTTCGGACTGAATTGTTGTTGATTTAATCCTGGTGGAAGAGGGGAGGTATCGAAACCGGGGCCAAGGGCTCTATAACATGCGAAAGCGGTGTCTTTGGTACCTCTCCCCAAACACCACTACTGTCGAAAAAAAAAATTCGCTTTTATGATAATATTTAGAAAAATTAAAATAGCAAATAAAGGAAATACCAAATTTAAAATTTACTGGTAAAAAAAAAAAACTTAGCTAACACAAAATAAAATAAAATTCAAGAAATCAAAACAAAGAAACATATGCTGGTAGATTAATGTATTTATTTATTCGTGTTTCAAAGTTGTTGACTTTTTTAAATTATTATTTTAATTCTTATGTCCGTTTCGTTTTATTTATGTTTACATTTCTCAGAACTAGGAGGTAAACAATGGCCTTTGGAGATGTTGGCCACTTGTTCTTTTTTATTTCTGACACGCGTATGCCATAATTAAAGCCTCTGACCGATTGTCGACTAAACATGGAATAATAAATTAATGTCGGAAACAAGATGGTTATAACAACATTGAGACGGTTTTCAACAAGCACATCTAAACATTACATTTAATTGGAAATTTAAAAAGTAAATAGAAAAGTATCTAAAAAAAAAAAAGGTCAACAACTTATATTTAATAATTAAAAAAATCAAAGAATTAAAAAAAAGGAACTCAGATCTTCGCAGAAAAATCTGGACAATAGTACGATAATATGTTTAAAAAAGATATTAAAGTCGTAGCTGTCTTTTCCTTTGTTTTAGATACAAACTTCAACTTGCAACTTAAATATATTTATAGATTTGTTAATTTATCAAAAGACATAAATCGAGAGGAGAAGGTTTAGCATCTTCCAAACGAGATTCTTCGACTATTAAGTCCTTCTTCATGTAAATTCTTGAACTTTAACCCCAAGGATCTATAAATGACAAGCTTAGCATTTGTAGATTACACTGGCAAGGAAACTATTTCATTATATCCTTACTTTATTGTCCTAATGATAAAAAAAATAACTGTTGTAAAATTAGTTTTTATTTAAAAGAATAGCTGAGGAAAACAGTTATGCTTATTTTTAAACATGTCTTATAGACTTCTACTTTATATAATGATCAAGTATGAAGTAAAAGCAGTGATTAAAAGATTACATTAGAACTTATTAAATCTGATAGCAGGGGCGTTTCCGGGAGATACTTCTTGGCGGGTTATTGCTATGATTAAAGCACTATAACATCCTGCAGCGTCAAAAAACAGGTTTCCAGATTTCACTGATAATTGATTTTAAACCATGGGCCAAACAGTTCGATTATTACATTATCTCATACGATCGATTTTACAGGTTCGTCAAATGGTCACACCGTATTTTTAAACTGTACATTAAAATTGATAATGGGTTCGAAGAAGAAACAAATAACAATTAATGTTTTTTTTTTTTTTCTGAAATGGACAAATAACCCACTCTGAGTATCCCGTATAAGAAATAATTAATGTAAGTAAATGTATTGGTTCCAAATTTCCTTTATTTATAAAGAAATCTCTTATATATTTTGTCACCTGTGTGTTTATTAATTTATTTAAAAAAAGGTTGTCTAATTTTTCGACTGTACTGCGTTCGTTTCATCTTTGCAGTTTTCCCCCATCAGCTGTGGACAGCCTGTCTTGTTGTGTCCATCTTGGAATCTGAACGTCTCCAACAGCTGTAGGCGTTTCAGAGCGTCACTGACGATGCAGAGGTCACCCTTCAGTTCGCTGACCACGCTGGCTATGCACCTCGTGCTGTCCAGTACATCGACGGACTCGGTGTATGGGTTGTACCGCACTGCGAAAGGCCTTTTGATGGTCAGTGCAAACTGCCTGTTAAAAGGAATAGTATGGTGTTTTTTTTGTTTGTACATATGTTTACTAATGAAATACGAAATGGATTTAATACGCATTGATTTGTTTAAATCTTGATTTCAACTATGGAAGAAATTTCATTTTCACCAGTGAAAGGCTTGTTAAACGTACTTGTGAAGGTTTAATTTTATACTATTTTTTTAATAATATTAGTATATGTAAGTATTTTGTAAAGTCTCCCTTATACCAGCCTATACAGGTCACAGGCCCCCCCCCTGCATTTTGTCTGCCCCCCCTGCTTATTTTTTCTACTTAGTAAAATGTATTACCTGCCCCCCCCCACTGCTATTGCCAGGCCCCTGCTGTAGAATGCCTGGCCCCTCCTGTAGAATTTTCACGCTACGGGGCTGACAGGCCATCAGGGTTAAATGCAGTAGAGTTCCTCTGTTTTTTTGTAGCCAAGGCTATTCTATGGAGTTGTGTGGCTAGTACAATGTTTAGCCGAAGTGACTTTAGCTTAGGGCCCCATATTTATCTAAAGGTTTCTGCCCAGGGCCCGCCCCCAACCCACCACCCCCTAAAACGGCTCAGCAAACACACACACACACACACACATATATACACAAATAACCACCTCATTTTTTCCTTGGCCTCTTCAAAGCTGTCGGTATAGAAGTAAACATCCTGGAAGGTGGTAATCAGGCACTCCTGCGTGCACATGTGCAGAGGCTCGAACACCTTCTTCACAGCCTTGTCGCTTAGGGCGTGCTAAAAAATAATTAAACATTATAAATACAAGGGGAAGTAATACAGAAAATATATAGTTTTAAATTAAGTAGATAATGGATTATCTTTCTTTTAGTAGTTTGCTTTTTTTTTGTTTTACTTAATAATTTATCGCAACGGATTTAAATGAATTATTTAAAAAGTTTAAAAAATACTTTATTGTTCAGCTTTTTCTTTTTTAAATATATGCATCTTATTGCGTGTCTGATAAAAGTACGTGTTTTGTTTTTTATAAGTCTTCAACTTATTGTAAGCATGTGATAATTATTTTATATAAGAACAGTGATCTGACGCAGATAGTTGATTATCTGTCACTCTTCAACGACTCACCCCTAATTCACTAATGGATGACAATAAGCCAGCCCCGAAGGCCCGTAATTCTCCGTCCTGTTTGCAAAGACCAAACTCCACAGAGAAAAAGTAGCACTGAAAGATAAATAGACAATACTCATCGTAAAAAAGCAGAACTCAAGATAATATTAATAGAAAATACTCCTCGTAAAAAGTAGATACTTAACATCAGTATAAATGTATGTAATCCACATGTAAAATAAATAAATAACTACATTTAAAGTTAATTTATTTACTTAAAAAGTATGGCGATACTGGTTTATCAAGCAGTGGCGCAGCCAGCAAAAAATGCTCGGGGGGGGGGGGCTCACATATAGAAAAAAGACAGTTTGACAGTCTTTTTACTAACTTTATATAGTAAAATATATATTGCTGATTTGGTCTGAAAGGGGGGGTGGCTCATGCCGGTTGCGCCACTGTTGTCAAGTACTGACAGAAAAAAACAAACTAAAGAGTTCTAGGTCAAAAGTAAGTATTTCAATATATTCTTTGCCTAGTACTGCCTAGGTATGACCTCGTGATTGTCAGTGGATACAGCTAGCACATGCATATATTAAAATCACGTGATAACGAGTACATCTGACATCACTCACAGTGGACAGTTTCGCCACGTCATTGTCCGACGCCCCCAGTGACGCGAGACCGATCTCCTGACTGAACTGGGCGAAGGAAGGATCGGCCAAAAGTGGCATGTGGCCCATCAGCTCATGACAACAATCTCTGAAATTGCACACACACAAAGAAAACACAAGCTTCAGTTAGATATAGCTGCCAACTTACAATGTGGCTTTTGTGCATAACAAAACTGAATCATTGTTAAAAATATGTTAACGGGTAAGATTAACTGTAAGGGAAAATAATGTTGACAAACAAAATTTTAGTTTACAAAAAATATTATTTCAAGGGAAGAAAAACCACTTACGGCTCAGGGGTATAGAATGGATGCGATCTATGACGTATGTACTGTGTGCAGTGAAAAACTCGGAAAGCCAAACCGGCAAGAAAATCTCTGGATGATAAATAGCCAGCCACTGGTCGTACTGTAAAACCCGTTCTTTCTGAAAATAAGTAGGATATTAATAGAAAAATCTGTTGTAACGTTATTTTTAGGTTATCAAATGCTAATAAAGATGCGATTATAAATGAAATAATTAATTTACAAATTCAAGCCGTACAAACATTCTTTTATCTGAGATAATAATTCTAAGTTGAACGCTTGCCTTTTAAAAACCTGGATATATCTGCTAGTTGAGGAACATTGTCTTCCCTGCGAACGAAGAAAAAATATTTATAAATGAACAAGACACGATAATATCTAACCGTTTTCTAATACATGTACATGTATATATTTTTTTTAATTTTTGCAATGCACGCGTGTGAACCAATGTTTTGACATCTGACGTGCTAGCATATGTATGGCCTAATTAAATAACGATTAATGTACAAATAAGAAACTGTTTCAGTAACCTGTATCCACAGTGCTCTACCAAGAGTGGAATATTGGCCAGGTACTCTCTGCAAGCGTGGGTAGGGTACAGCTTCATGAGTTCCCGGAACACAATTCCCCTGAAAAACAGAAGGGAAGTAATAAAGATGTATGCGTGGGTGTGATACGAAACTAGGGTAAATGGAAATAGGAAAAATAGTAGTAGGCATCCGTCCATCTCGGAAGATGATGGTAGCGCTCTAGGTTAATCATCAATGACGTCTCCAGAGCGCAGGCTTGGGCGAAGTTTGTGGAGGCCTTGCGCTGCCCAGTAAACAGGGCCTCCCTCTCGGCTTTGTCGACGGGGTCCAAGGGGGTGCAAAGCACCACGCTTGGAGACGACTTGGCTGCAGGAGTTGCCGGAAGGACATCATGGGTGACGTACATCAGCCTTAGGAACTCCGACTCCGGATTTTTCCTTGGGGTTGACTCCCGAAGCCTTTCCCATGGGTGGGTGAGCCTGCAAGGCAGTGGCGGTTTGGAATCAGGGTTTTCCTTCCCCTAGATGGGTTGCCCTCCCAGGCTGACGAACCCCGTCTGCCCGAAGCGACTGGTTTTGATGTTAGGAAAAATAAATCATTTCCAAATGGTACATTGTGGTGCACTACTGGTGCAGTTTGTTTTTCTATAATATTGCGAGTAAAAACTCATATGTGCTTAGGTTACTATTAACTGAGGATGATCGTGCGGTAAACCGCTCGGCTATCGACCTGATGGTCCCAGGTTCGATCTCTGGTGAGGACCAATGGATATTTCAAGTTAAGGTTTAAGTCCTCCCCCCCCCCCACCCCACCAACCCACTGTATATTCCGGGGTTGGTAGATGAAAGTAGGGCCCCCATAAAACAAGTCCCGTTAGTGGTTTATAGAATCTAAGAGGTTTCATCTCATCCTTACAGGGACTTCAGTCACTTCACACACCTGCCGATGGTCGCTACTAGCTGATACTTTTCTAATATTAATGAACACCAACGACGAATGGAAGTACTCACCACGTCTCGACCTCTTCTTTAGTGTATTCAATCACCGGTATGTCGCTACCACTGTCAAAGGGAATTCAAAGTAAATTAATTAATAATTCATTATCTCACTTACCGTTAGTAATCATTCAATGAAGACTATCTATCTGTTAAGTCCGGGGAGGAGGAGAAGGGGGGGTACATTCAATGATATACATTGCCAAAATTAGGTCAACTTAATGAAAACAATAAGCAAACGCTGTCAAGTATTAAAACAACAACAACAACAACAACAGGTATATGTGTCGTAGACTCCGTTTTTGAGAATTTACCAAGATGAAGACCTTAGCGTACGTTGTGTGTATTAAGATTAGTCTCACCCCCCACCCCACACGTACAGCTTACTGATCTGCCTAGTGCTTTAATTCTATAAATAAATAAATGGAATTAAACTTAAGATGGCCGAGTGGTGTAGATACTCGACTGTCAACCTAAGAGTCCTGGGTTCGATCCTCGGTGAGAACCAAGGAAATTTTTCCAGGTGAAATGTTTCAAAGTCGTCCACAAGTCCACCCAGCTCTAAATGGTTACCTCACTTAAGTTGGGGAAGTAAAGGCGGCTGGGTGTTGTGCTAACCACACAATCCCTTCATATGTCGAGGTTATAGAAACAGATGAATTCTACACTACATCTGCCCCGATGGCCCTTTAGGGCTAAGGGAACTTTACTTACTTACTTACTAAACTTAAGATTAATGAAAATAGACGACTCTAGGTTCACCGGAAACTTTCCGGGGCAGTGGCGTATCGAGCTTAACTCGCGTCCGGGACACAATACCTTTTTAGCGCCCCCCGCCCCCTTTCCATATTCGAAAACCATATAAAATTATATGTTTTGCGGACCATTTGGCGCCCCTTTGTGAGTAGCGCCCGGGGCATGATGCCCCCCTCTTGCTCCTCCCTCGCTACGCCATTGTTCCGTGGTCCCCCATGAGAAATGAGGCACCATACTAATCGCCATCTACTTCTCTTTCATTTTTTTTTCGGCTGTCCTACGTAAGGATCATGAAAGAACTTTTTTTGCCCGGTAGGAGGTGGTTGGGGTGGGTGGGCAGGGGGGTACATTAATGCTGCCCTAGAATGGTCTTGTGGGCAGCAATGGTCATTATGTATGTGCACAATGTATGTGATTTATAATCTTCGCCCCTCCTCCCCCCCCCTTTTTTCCCCCATTTATTATTTACTAACTATGTGTTATATTGGTTTCTCTTGAGCTGATAGATGCACCACAAAAAAATAACATTCGCTCAAATCACAATATCCGGTTTTTTTTTGGTGTTGTCTTTTTTTTTTTTTTCATTAAATATGGCAAGGTCAAATTGACCCAAGATTGATGGATTGTCTCTGAAAAGTTAAAGAGAAAAATTTCGTCGGTCTTTTTTAACAGCATCTCCAAAGAAGAAAAAAAAGGAAACAACTTTAATTTGAACACACACATACACACACCCACTCCACAATCGCGCGCACACTGAATGATGACGAATTATGATATATGACGGATGTGTCTTTCATTATACAAAGAGATCCCAAATTTGTTTCTTTGTTTGTTTTTTTTCATCTTTCACGTGAAAAGTTGTTTACACAAGTAGAAAACTTTTTTTTTAAAAAACAAGTTGCCTTTTTTTTTAAATCCAATTTATAAAACAGTGTAAAACTAAAATGTCAAGGAAATGTTGGTGTCATGGTGAATTCTTTTTTTTTCCCCCTTGGTTTAAAGTAACTTTAAAAAAAAAAGTAGAATAACACAAATTCTAGAATGTTCGACTTTGTAGATGCTGTTACAAACAAAAAAAAAATGTGGGCGGAAATAATTGACCCGGGGGTTGTCTTCCTTGATTTGACCTTTGAACCGGAATGATTTGCCGACCCGAGTCTCGCGCTCATTACAAACTATGAATATTGATGAGACGAAGGCCGGCCCCCGTCGAAAGAAAAAATGGGGGGAGAGAGAGGAAAAAATTGGAGAGCTTCTTTTTCTCTTCCTCGGGAATTACAGATGTTTCAATAGTAATCTCCCCTTTAGATCGCCGGATCCAATATCTTCTGCTGTTCCTTATGCATCGAACTCTCGGGCCCACACTGTACGACTTTCTGGACTTTTTTTTAGGGGGGTGGGGGTGGGGTGGGGTGGGGGGTAGGAATAGAGAAGAGGTGGTTTGGGAGGGAGGGGGTCAGACTTCCGCTACAGAAGAAACAGTAGCCCCGTCCATGATAGCTCCAAACAAGCACTCAAAGTAAGCCCATGCGAAGTAGTTTATTACTATGGAAGTAAGCGCAAATGCAATAACAGCCCGTTAAACATACACCCCCGGGGGGGGGGGGGTAGGGTGGTGGTGGTGGTGGTGGGTTGAGAAACAAAAAGGAAATACAACTTGATAAGCATTGTGGGGGAGGGAGGGGTGAGGGGGAGAGAAGGTCTTATTTCTTTTTACAAGCTTTATATCATCTTCAGTCATCGAGCTATATATATATGCATGTATGTATGTATGTATGTATATATGTTTGTATCTATGTTTGTATGTATATATATTTGTATCTATGTTTGTATGTATATATGTTTGTATCTATGTTTGTATGTATATATGTTTGTATCTATGTTTGTATGTATATATGTTTGTATCTATGTTTGTATGTATATATGTTTGTATCTATGTTTGTATGTATATATGTTTGTATCTATGTTTGTATGTATATATGTTTGTATCTATGTTTGTATGTATATATGTTTGTATCTATGTTTGTATGTATATATGTTTGTATCTATGTTTGTATGTATATATGTTTGTATCTATGTATGTATGTATGTATGTATGTTCTTTCCAGATGATCTGCATTTCTGTGGATTTTTTTTTCTTCTTCTTTCGTAACCCCACCCCTCCCCCCCCCCCCCAAAAAAAAAACCGACATTGAAATGAACAAAGTGGCTGATATTTGCGTCACTGCATAAATTTGGTTATCCTTGTCTGATGTTAGATTGAACTAAATGTACATTTTATTTTTGGATTCGTTGTCACAGGATCTTGTCGCCATTTTATTTTACTTTTAGACCCGTTGTCTGGTTTTTTTTTTTTGGTTTGTTTTAAAGAAAATGTTACATTGTTCAAAATGTGTAAAAAGATTAAACAGTAAAAGTGACACGTTAATTTAACATAAAAAGTATTCCATGCTTAGCGGTAGGTTCTCAAAGTGTGTGTGTGGGAGGGGGGGGTGTGCAGACACACTGAAAGATCGCCGACGAATTTTCCGGTGGGACGCGGCAAATTTTGGAAATTTATAATCAGACGAACTCTATTTACAATTCTAATTACAACTCTAATTACTATTCGAATTACAACTCTAATTCTCAACAAGTTACAAAACTAATCGATTGAAAAATGGAAGAAATATATATTTATACAGACAATCAATGATCCTTGTGTACATGGGCGTATTCATGCTTGTGTAGTATATGTTTATGTCTCATGTCGTGGTTTTATTTATTTATTTATTTTTGTTTCAGATGGGCACAATAACTTTTTGCGCCCCCCCCCATTTGAAAGCCACATAATATTATATATTTTGCGAATCATTTAGCGCCCCTTTGTGAGTAGCGCCCCGGGGCATGATGGCCCACCATTGCCCCCTCCTCGCCACGCCACTGGGTAGGTCGCTTAAACAAAACAGTTTAATTTATGGGAAGGCTTGATTCTCATGAAACAAATTCTGTTGTCCTAACAGGTCGCGGAGTGTCGGAAAATACAACAATATGCAGCTGTCAAGGTATTTGGTTGTTAGATTCAATACAATATAATTGAACATGATATTTTATTACGGTAATCCCTATGCTATCAATATTAGCATAGGGAAAGTTTTGCGAGTTGTGTGGCCGCACAGGGGCGTCAAACTAAAAAAAGGGGCGTCGAACTAAAAAAGGGGCGTCGAACTAAAAAAGGGGCGTCGAACTAAAAAAAGGGGCGTCGAACTAAAAAAAGAGGCGCCGAAAGAGAGCTGTTACATTTTTTTTTTTGCTCTTTTCAGATTGGGTGGAGGCAGGGCGCAAAAACATGTAACTCGCACAGGGAAGCCACAATAGCAAGCTAGGGCTCTGTAGACTAATAACGTAAGATTATATCGACTAACTTACTGCCTATAAAAAATTAAACCACTTACTGCGTATATTGCATGGCTAGGTCCGTGAAAAACTTTCGCCTCTGTCTGTACACTGCGTCTTTAAATCCCTGAGATATCAAATATGGCAGGCATCAAAACTTTAAAAAACAACAATATCTCAGTATCTTTCTAGGGCCCCGAATATCTCAGTCTCTGTCTAGGGCCCATATATATTACTCTCTGTCTAGGGCCCCGAATATCTTAGTCTCTGTCTAGGGCCCATATATATTACTCTCTGTCTAGGGCCCCGAATATCTCAGTCTCTGTCTAGAGCCCATATATATTACTCTCTGTCTAGGGCCCCGAATATCTTAGTCTCTGTCTAGGACCCCGAATATCTTAGTCTCTGTCTAGGGCCCATATATATTACTCTCTCTCTAGGGCCCCAAATATCTCAGCCGCTGTCTAGGGCCCCGAATATTTCAGTCTTTGTCTAGGGCCCATATATATTACTCTCTCTCTAGGGCCCCCAAACACCCAAGAAAGTCTCTGCCTATACATAATAAAAATGACCAGAAACTATCAGTAAGCTAGATGAGATTGGTAAGCTCAAGACAAATATTTTTTTATTCAAACTTACCGGGTGGTCAGCGTCCAGTTCAGTTCCATACATCAAAACATTGCTGGCTGCCTGGTCAAGCTCTGACACTTTCTTTGGGAACCAGGGAACAAGCTCCATACAAGCTGTGATGCATGTATGTTTTTTTTAATATACAGATTATTAGAAAGTGTGTTTACAGAAACAGTCTTACATGGAGGAGGAGGGAAAAATGATCTCTTATCCCGTGCCCCCTTCTTTCATGGGCCAGGATGGTGGGGTGTGAGGGGGGGGGCATGGGAAAGGTTTACCTAATCACCTCTTTCAAAAAACCTCCTTAACTGTGAATCAAATTGATGCAGCAAATAATGCAAAATATAATTAATTATTGGTTAAAAGTAAACATTGGAGATTCCCTAGGAGCAAGGTTGGGGTCGGGGCGGGTGGCCGAGCGGTTTAGGGCGCTCAGTTGTCCATCTGGGAGTCCAGGGTTTGATCCTCGGTGAGAACCAAAGGAATTTTTTTTTTAGTTTTTGATAAAAGTTGGTTGAAAGTCTCTCCCAAGCCCACCCAGCTTTATATAGGTACAGTGGCGTACCTGGGGGGGGGCGGTGGGTGCGGTCCGCACCGGGCGGCACTTTTTATTACTTTTTAGGGGGGGCGGCAAAAATGAATAGATTAAATTGAATTACCTAAATGAGAGGGCGGCAAAATCGTCTCCCGCCCTGGGCGGCCGATACCCACGCTACGCCGCTGTATAGGTACCTTATTTAAGTTGGGGAAGTAAAGGCGGTTGGGTGTTATGCTAACCACAAAATCTCTTCATATGCCTTGGTTACCGATAGAGATGATCTCAACACTTTATCTGGCCCCTTTTTTACAAGCAAGGCTGCTGCCATCGAATCTAACGCCTCCCTGAACATCTCCAAGATAAGGGGACCAATCTGATTTCACACTCACCCACAATTTTATTTCAGATTACTGAGCCGTTCGGGATACAAATCCCGACCCCCCAGCGAGTTTCAACGAGACCTGATCAAGTTTAGAGTTCACGCATTTCTAGCCATAAATAATTAAAAAAGCCTCATTATTATTGTTCATTATTTCTATTTGCTCCGGTGTTTACCTTTCTTGGTCAACGCCGGGGGAGTCATCGGTATATTAAGCTGATTGAATGTTAGACTGGCCACTTCCCTCTTCAGTCGGTTGACCAGTTCCTCCAATCGGATGTGGTCAGTCTCAAAGTCAACGTATATATCAAAGAGGGCGTCAGATCGTCTGGACTTTCTGGACTCAATGTGCACCACGTTGATGTTGTTTTCCTTGAGAGTACGAAATTATGGGATAGTGATCACACTTACGGAATGTAATATTAGTTGTAAAATGTAATGCCTGCTATGAAATTTAACATGTAGAATGAAATGCAGCATTGTGTACTGTTAACAATGGTTGAAATAAAAGGCTGAAATAATATCTCGTGAACAAAAGCCCATTGTACGACACAATATTATAAATTATATAGAAAGCGCATTCTCAGTTTGAATTGGTTTAGGATCTTTATTTAAAAAACCTCTTGCCTATGACTCAAAATGTCGCCATCTCTGTTATTAGCTGTTTAATAGTGAAGCACATACATATCAATATACAAAAGCATTTGAATTTTTTTTTTAAAAAGAATGACTTTGGATAAATTAATCAATAAATAACAATTAATTCCGAAACAACTTCATCAATTTAAATAAATATCATATTAAAAACTAAATAATAATTTGATTATAAAAATGTCTGTCCGGCCTTAGAAAAACTAAATTACATTTTTTTTTCATTGATTTTGCCGACCAAGAGTATTAGGAAATGCCCGATAAACGATAAGTGGGACGGATGGCCGAGTAGATGGTGTAGATACTCGACTGTCGACATGAGAGTCATAAGTTTGATCCTTAGTGAGGACCATGGGAATTTTCCCAGGTGAAATGTGTTTCAAAGTGTCCCACAAGTCCACCCTGACTGGTTGGGCGTTGTGCTAACCACACAATCCCTTCATTTGACGAGGTTATAGAAACAGATGAATTCTACACTTCATTTGCCCGCTAGTGCTTTGGGAACTTTACCGATTAACAATGAACTAGTAGTGTATCACTCAAAGTCATTAGATATAAAAACAAAAAAATATAATGGTGATCAGAAATTGTGATTAAAAAAATAAATTAATAAATAATGGAAGCTCTTTCTGTATAATGTGAAATGGGTATTTAGTTTGCTTCACTATTAGATATAGCAGAAAGCCAAAAACAAAAATGACGGAATTTTTTTTCTTGGTAGAGAAATTTTAAATAGCGATGCACATTCTGTATAATATGAATGTACAGCGGCGTAGCTCACAAAGGGGCGCCAAATGGTATATTTTACATATAATATATGGTTTTCGAATGGGGGCAGGGGTCTAAAAAGGTTTTGTGGGAAAGAAATCTGCCAAAACCCGCCAAAAGACTATAATGGAAAAGAAATCTGCCAAAAACCCGCCAAATGACTATAATGGGAGAAATCTGCCAAAAACTCGCAAAATGACTATAATGGGAAAGAAATTTCAAAAAGTTCTTTTAACTTTTTTTATTTAATGCGTTTAGATTTGTATTTACATTGAAAACGAAAATTAAATAATAACGCCCGAAATGTTGGTGTGGGGGGGGGCCAATTTGCCAAACTTGCCCCTTTATTCACCCAAGCCGCACCTGAATTCACGACCCTGTGGGGAGGGGAGGAGAGAAGGGTGCCAGTCAGAAACATTCACGACTATTACGGGTACCATCACCAAATTACTGGTTGAGACCTTAATTACGTAGGATTAGTAAGGAATTGGTACCGGGAGGGGTCTATCGTTAAAAAAAAGGGGGGGGGAGTCACAAATAGTTTGGCAATCTATAACCACGGCTCTGAGCAGTGGCGAATGAGGGGGTACTTCGGCTAGTGCGGCCGTACAGGGCGCCGAACTGGGAAGGGGTGCCGAAAGACCGCTTAAATTTTTTTTTTCACTTTTCGGATTGGGAGCAGGGCGCCAAAAAATAATGAAACTTGCGCAGGGCGCCACAATAGCTAGCTACATATATCATATATAATAATACTCATTTCCAGTGTGCGTTAAATCGAAAGTAAAGAATTAATACAACAGTATTCCAGTTTAAAATACAACCATGAAAAAAATCGGATCTGCCCGAAACCAAAAAATAACCTAGCCTACCAATCAAGCATAAGGGGATATAACTCTATGCAAAGGTTTTGCAGGATACAGCTAGTATATATATATTAGGTCAACATTTTGAGGTTTATTCTATAAATGTGTCGTATTCATTTAACTGCAAAAATAAAAAAAATCATGCTAATTTTTTCTAAATTAGTTTTAAATCCGTTAATCTGTTTTAGATTTCTATTCTTCATTAGGTTTTTCTTGGAATTTAAAATTAAGTGTGCCCGCTTTAGATTCTTGCTGCTGATTTAATGGTGGGGGGGGGGGGGAGGGGCTGAATTACCTGAAATATTTTGAGAGCGCTGGCCAAATGACCGACGTGATTATTGACCGAAAACACCACGGTCGTTGTTGTTCCAAGGCCCGAGGGGCTGTTCATGCCTTCCAGATTTCTCAAACTTTCCTGTCGAACAGACAACATTTCAATAATTGGGGAAACTTTAAAATAAACGCGCCGTTTTTTTTTTGTTTTAAAATACATGTGTGTGTGTTTAAATGTCACAAGGTGTTGAATTACAGTAATTCTGGGTGCGTTTGTAATATTTTATTACATTGGAATATATTATTACATTTCAAAACTTCTTGGGCTCCTTACAAGATCTGACTACTGGCGCCCTCTGACCCCCTAATTCCCCATTTAAAACAGCCACATTTCGTTGTAGCAAATATAATATATATAAAAGCGAGTTGGGCTCTGCGTTAAATCGAAAGTAAAGAACTAATACAACAGTATTCTAGTTTAAAATACAATCATGAAAAATCGGATCTGCCCGAAATAAAAAATAACCTAGCCTACCTATCAAGCCTAAGGGGATATAACTCTATGCAGAGGTTTTGCAGGGTACATCTAGTATCAAGTGAATTTCGAAGGCTACTGGGCAGTAATATGTTGAGATTGCCTCTTGCTTGTTCTGTGTTAAATAAACATACTGTTACGAGCTCTTTGGGTTTACGTTACGAGTTCTGTAGTTCTGTGGCATATATTTAAACGTTGAGTTGTCAAGTTAGCTTAATGTCTGCCTCTTTCACTTTGGTTGCTCACTCCTTTGACACAACTCAATAACCAATCGAACAAGATGTGTTGTGAATACGACGATTTATTTACATAAATGTACATAATAAAGCAAAAAGTCCATAAATGAAAACACTTCTAAAGTCCACAATAATTTACTATGCCTCAACTCTGACTAACTAAAGATCTCTTAACTATTCTCGTAACTCTCTTAACTCCCGTCACTAAAAGCTCTCGTCACTCCCGTCTCTAAAAACTTATGTCCGAATCCAGTCGTATTTATACTCGTAACGTCCGTGCCTTAATTACCCTAAATACGTCACAGTCTCCTTCAGTATTGTCCTTACTATGTAATCTTTCTAAGGAACGTCGCCTGGTCGTCATTGTTAACCCTACTAGCCTGTCCTACATCGCCTCCCGGTCTACTTCTAGGGTAGTCACACCTTTGCTGTTTACTATTCTACTGTTTTCTCCCCACCTTTTCTTAAGTCGTCTGTCACCTTGTCTACCATTATTTGTTTTACTCCTACTCTTAGTGGTCTTCTTGTCTTACAACTTCGAAGGGGATTGTCTCTTGTCTCTAAATCTACTCTAGCTCCTAACGTCTACCCTTTGAGTTTTGTACACAGTAATAAATGTTCGGTTTAAGAACAAAATAGTATGATCTGATTCTGTTATTAATGTCAATTTTACATAGAAAAAGGCCCTTTTTTTTACAAAAAAAAAAAAAAAAAGCCGAATGAGCGAATTACATCTAAATGGGAAGATGAACCAGAGTACTTAATGTTCATTTTTTAACCGTCGAATATTAAAAATAAAATATTATATATGTACTTGATAATCTTACTTTATAATCTTACTTGAAAAAAAAAGTCCTCGTTAATTAACAATAATTTCATATTTATGGCGATGATAATATCTTGGGGTTCTCTCCTTCAAAATGTTGGGGCCCTCTAAAACAGGAGCCCATAAATATAGGGGATCCCCTCGGTGCCGGCCCTGAGCCCACAAATGGCAATTATTTTACTACCCCGCTTTGAGTAAATACAACATTTTGTATTGCAATCATTTTAAAAAAAGCGCTAAAAATTACAATAAATATTTGTGAATAAGTTAGTCAATGGATAGTCGGCGGGAACACATTGCACAATATATCTTTAAAATGCAGACATAGACATGTATATATATATATATATATATATATATATATATATATATATATATATAACCTATATACAGTGGCGTAGCGAGCTTAACTCGCGCCTATGGCAAAATACCTTTTTAGCACCCCCCACCCATTTGAAAACCATATAATATTATATGTAAAATATACCATATGGCGTCCCTTTGTGAGTAGCGCCCTGGGCATGACGCCCCCCTTGCCCCCCTCACTACGCCACTGCCTATATAACCACCTCTAGGGCTCTCAGCTGAGACTCCGACGGCGGTCTGATGTCCTCACACAACCTCTTCCTGGCCAGTCCCTCCCTGAGCCCCATTGGCTTTCTGTCCGGGTAATGGTTGAGCACGGGGTAGGCCTTCTTCTCCTCCTGTGTTGTGGGGCCGTACAGCCCTGGGGTGTTCCTCAGTGTCACTTTGTAAATCTCCAAACAATTTCCCATCTTTTTTTTTTCAACTAACTCAGCAGACCCTACGGTCCACAAAGCTTTGTGCTTCAAAACTTGAGAATTTCCGGGTTTGTTTGTTTTTTTAACTGGCCAGATTTTTTTAAAGTTAAACAAGTTATTTTTTTTATAATTTTTTTTTAGTTGAATATGTTATAATATATGCAGTGCCTAACAATAATAGTTGCAAAGTGGTGATTAAATTTGACACAAAAAAAATAATTTATCTTTCAAAATTTACAATTTTGTTGATATTTTTTTTCTTACTTGCAAAAGAATGATTTTCTGAAATAGAAAAAAAAAAGTAAATTTTGATATAAACTGTATATGCATGCATGTAAGTATGAATTTATGTATGATTATGTATGTATGTATGTTTGTTTGTTTGGAATGTATGTATGTATATTAGACTGTGCAGCATAAAAATACACATCTACGAGCAGAAAACAATCAAACTTGACTCCTTCTTGGTTAAAAATGAAATAAAATTAAACGAATTAACATTGGTTAACTATTTCTTTTATATTAAAATGAATCTTATAATAATGTACGAATGAATATGTACACAGTCAAATGAAAATTTTATAAACTTAATATCTAAGATATTTTTTATAAAATATATTTAATGAGGCACAATTGTAATATGCGTCCATATGATTGTCTTCAGCGTTGTAATATGGGCTTTATGATGGACACGCAAATGGGGAGAAAACATAAAGATGTAAATCTTTTGAGATTGATATGTTGTTTTTTTATGAGTCTTTATACGAGTCCCCTTTGCAGGCCATGAAGGGTTACCGGTAATCTATATAGAAGTCCCCTTTGCAGGCCTTGAAGGGTTAATTTATATTCGAGTCCCATTTGCAGGCCATGAAGGGTTAATCTATATAGGGGTCCCCTATGCAGGCCATGAAGGGTTAATCTATATAGGATTCCCCTTTGCAGGTCATGAGGGGTAATCGGGGTAGATTACGTGTTCAATTCAACCGGTACTTAGTCACAGCATACTGTGGGAATGTGTGGTGTGTGTGGCTAGCCCAATAACCCAGCCGCCTCTACTTTACCCAATTAATTTCAGATACAAACACTTTTTTTTTAATAACCTGGATAGGCTAGGGAACTATTCACAGGAATACACGTGAATTTCGCTCAAGCGTTCGAATTTTAAAGCGATTTTCTAATATGGAGGGGGAAATTATATTTAAAAAAAAACGTAATATTAGTTGTTCTAATGCTCTTGAAGGCAGGGGAGGGGGGGCGTTACGCAAACACTCTGAGATATTTGATAGCCATAAGCGTATCTTTTATTGGGGGCCCCCTTTTTTATTATCCGAGTAGATAGGAGTAAAATTGGTTCTTTTGGCATGGCGGTTGGGGTGGGGAGGGAGAAATATTCCTAATAACGACTTTAAGGAAAGAACGGCTTTCTTTTTTTTTTTGGGACCTGCGGATCTTGATCAGGAGCGTAGTATATCTGCTCATAAGTTTGATGTGTGCTATTTTTATTATAGGACAAGTCGATAGTAATATTTACAAAACCGAGGCCTCTTCTGCGCGAGACACCATCGTATTGGGGTATGGGGGGGGGACAACTGTTTTAAGCATGTTCAAGGGACTAATAAATTAACGCATGAAAATTGACAACATGGGGGCCTGCCCTTGAATAATAATTGTGAAACACTTGGTGACGCACTTGCTTATTATGTTTGCGGACGGTACGCCAAGCGATCACATGTGTCCCTAATTGTCAGGAGTCACAAAAAGCCAACCATTACAACTCTGTAAGCGATCTGTTTATTTATGGCAAAGGACGGTCACTCTGGGTGAAACATTTTCCAACAGTGTGAGACTTTTTTTTTTATTTAATATTTTACCAGAAACCACATCCATGGGCGTCGCTAGGAATTTTTCCAGGGGGGGGGGGCTAAAATTTTCCAGGGGAGGGGGGCAAATAACAACTTTATGACATTTTTTTTAAATGTAAGGGGGGGGAGCAAATGCCCCCCCTCTTATATGACATTTTTTCAAAATGTGGGGGGGGGGGCAAATGCCCCCCATTGCCCCCCCCCCCGATGAATACGCCCATGCCCACATCTGATATGATAATTTTTTTATTCCGTAGGTCAACTTTTAAAATGTATTTTATTGGATTTTTTTTTTTCTGATAAATTTTTCACTTTATCGAAAAATTTTAAAATATTAAAAAAAAAATTTACACGATAAGATATAATCTTATCAACCAACATATAAATTAAACAAACAGTATATCAAAATAAATATCTTATTGATTAAGAAAAAAAAAAGAGATGCATTACCGACTTAAAATACAAATGCATAACGCAGTGGCTACGGTACCATCAAGCGGGACTCCGTATTTTTTTCCGCGTTCCAGCAATTGATATTGCTCCACACCCTAACCCTATCCCTAACCCTATCCCTATCCATATCCCTATCCCTATCCCTAACGCTATCCCTATCCCTATCCCTAATCCTATCCCTATCCCTATCCCTAACCCTATCACTAACCCTAACCCTAAAAAAAATCCCTAACCCTATTCCTAATCCTAATATAATTGCTGGTACCCAAAAAAAAAAAATACGGGCACCAGCCATATTCCTAACCCTAATATAAGAGCGCTTGATGGTACCGTAGCCACTTCGAATGCATAATACATTTATGTATACACTTTATCTTAATTTACTTGAGAAAATACGACTGCAGTATCAAAGAATTCCACACATTTTTAAATAAACAAAAAAATAAATAAATTTGCCTTTACGGCGGGCAATAAACTTGTAAAACTTTTTTTTAATCGCAAGTAAAAGATCATTCATCACTGTAATATACACTTCCGGACGGCGAAGGGGGGGGGGAGGTTAATGGAGCAGATTGGGTGGTTTACGTGGCTGAGTGACATTTTTCAAAACGTTTCACTTCAACATTTGAACGTGTGTTTGTAACCTAAAGACTGTCACCCTGATTGATCTATTTGGAGTCATCGCCAATCATAGACAATGTAAACAATCAGTGCCATTCTGATTGATGGCTTTGTATTCGGGGTGTCAATAGTCGCACAAATTTATTGCGCGATTATGATTATAAAGATGGCCAATCAGTGTTCTCGCTTCCGTAACTGCGCGTCGCAAAAACATCGCAATGGCCTGACCTTTAAAAAGATGGAATCAACTAAGCAGCTATTGTACGAATTCTGCTATTATACGAAATCTGCTATTGTACGAAATCTACTATTGTACGAAATCTGCAAATGTACCAATGTCGATTATTTATATTGAGATTTTTTACCGATCACACAATCCTGTTCGTCTCTATTACGGTGGTATTACTTCCATGGTGTATACAACGGGCCCACAACCAGAAAGAGGCCCAGAACAGAAATTTTATTTTTCAAAAATCGATTTTTTTTTTACTTCTCACAAGTAGGCCTAACTATGAGAAGGCCCCCAAAACATTAGGCTTTCTTTGTGCCCCACCTCCCACAAGTTTAGAAGACTGTCACGCCGGTCCCAACTTCTAGCGTACTCACACACACACCCACACACACTCACATACATTGTTTTACCGATGGACATCTTGTTTTTCTCATGGGGGTCTCTATGTTTACTTTCAAAAGTGGGGGGGGGGGGGAGAGAAACTTTGGTATCTAAACGCTTATCTCCCTTTTTAATTTGTTTTCGAAGGCTGTGAGAGTATTGTTTGTTGTTGTAGAGAGTAAATGTACTTAGCATATAAAAACAACACCACTAGATATGTACACGTATTAGAACAACACCACTAGATATGTACGCATATTAGAACAACACACGTAGATATGTGCACATATTAGAACAACACACCTAGGCATGTGCACACATTAGAACAACACACCTAGATATGTACACATATTAGAACAACACAACAAGATATGTACACATATTAGAATAACACCACTAGATATGTACGTATATTAGAACAACACCGTTAGATATGTACGCATATTAATGTAATAAGTTAATTAGATGAGTTTGTAATCTAGATGAATCATACGGTTTTAAAAATATATTTAAAAAATAGATGTCAAAGTCTATACATTTTGGTTAGCTACTTTTACAAAATATTGTCATGGCATTATTGGTGACCTTGATGGCTTTAGCATTCATTGCGGTCATAGTTATATATATATATATATTAGTGTGGTCCAGAAAACCATACTGAAAAGTTTAAGTTTGTAGAATCATTGCTCCACATGGTTTGTTTTTGTCCATTGGGTATAGGTATTTGGCCTGCAAAATTTCAGGCTGATCGAGCAACATCTACAGGTCAACCCATTATCAACATTACTTGTCTGGTGTCCGCGCTTGCGATTTACGTCCGACTTTGACACGTTATAAATTAATTTACTTACTTACTTGTGTGCTGAATTCTAACGTGCATGTTATTTTTTTATTTTGTAGTTGTTACTGAATTAATACTAAATTGCCATTGAACTGAAATTGACCTATTGAACTCTTCAAGTAATAAACTATAAACAACAATGGCTTCCTCCAGTTTGAGATCCGACCCACAGCACTGGCTGATTGGAAAGCCAATTTCTCTGTTATCTACAGCAAGATTGCCACGTATGCTGGATGTACTTCAACTGCTCCAGTTTCATCATTTAACTGAAGGACGAACTCTTCCGGAAAGTTATAAAATGACTTGTGATGCAGTTATTTGTATTTGGATGCGAGCCAGAATACCAACACAGCGGGTTGACTCATGTGTCAGAAAACTGTCAAAGCTGCATCAGAACTATCTGGCTCTGAAGGTACACAGAACACGAAAACGAGAAAGCGACAGGATGAAAGAAGACATGTTTAAAGGTGACCTTCAAGAATTGTTTGATATTGCGACAAAGGACGTGATGACAGAAATACAGAACGAAGAAGATCGGGAATTTCTTCGCATGCAAAGAGAAGATGTTTTTCCTGCAGCATGACTGGAGTAGACGTAAAGACAACAGCAAAAGAAAGCAGGAAGAGGCAACGAGAGGAAAAAGAGAGAAAGGTGAAAATGAGATATGAAGAACGCATGACAAAGGGCTTCAATGAAACAGAAGGTGAACTTTCTTCGTTGACATCTAATTCGGAGTCAGAAGAAGATGAGGAGTATCAGCCAACTCAAACTCAGCCATGTACGCCTACAACGTCAACATCAACACCTGGTGCTTCATCATCAAAAAAGAAAGTTAAGAATATCTTCCAGTCCCCTGAAGTTGTAGGTGCTTTGGATCGTGTTTGCCTCCCAGACCGTGGAGCTGTGTTTGTTGCTGGAGCTGATGCACAGGCGCTTGGCCATGACATTTCAGAAATAACATTATCTCGAAGTTCAATCAGACGATCCAGAATAAAAGAAAGACAACGGGCTGCTGCAATGGATGAAAAAGAATTTTCTTTGGCAGGACCACTATTGCTGCATTGGGACGGTAAAATATTGCCCGACATTGATGGATCAAAGGAAAATGTGGATCGCATAGCTGTTATTGTTACTGGGAATGGCCAGGAAAAACTGTTGGGTATTCCAAAAATGGATAGAGGAACAGGAGAGGCTCAAGTAAATGCTTGCATTGAAGTAATTGAGAAATGGAATCTGCGTTCCCAGATCAAAGGCCTTGTATTCGACACAACAGCTAGCAATACAGGGCTTCATAAGGGCGCATGTGTTGGAATTGAAGAAGCTCTGGGAACTGAAATGGTCTGGATTGCATGCCGTCATCATGTCATGGAAGTTGTCCTTTCAAATGTTTTCAAGTCTCTGTTTGGTCCAGCTGAAGGTCCATCAACTGCACTATTCCAGCGATTTCAGAAACAATGGCCATCAATGAACCAAGATGCTTATTCTACAGCAAGTGATGAACTGTTTCAGGATCCAATATTGAAAAACATGCGACAGGAAATGCTTGTCTATTTACCAGGTGCTCTTGAAAAACAGCACCCAAGGGACGATTATCAGGAATTTTTACGTTTATCCTTCTGGTTTCTTGGTGGACACAAAGACAAGGAGAAATTTCGAGCTCCCGGTCCAACACATCATGCGAGATGGATGGCAAAAGCCATTTACGCACTGAAAATCTTTCTTTTTAAGACTCAGTTCAAGTTGACTGTTCGTGAATCCCAGAATATCACAGGTTTGGCTCTCTTTGTCAGTCTTGTTTATGTAAAACAGTGGAACGAAGCACCACTTGCAATCCGAGCCCCTCTCAATGACATCGAATTTTTATCAAATCTGAAGACCTATCCGAATAAGACTGTTGCCAGCAAGGCACATGAAGCATTTTCAAGGCACCTCTGGTTTCTCTCTGAACATTTGGTTGGCATAGCCCTTTTAGATGACAGAGTGTCAGTATCAATCAAAGAAAAGATGGTACAAAATCTACTTCGACCAGCATTGGCAGACATCCCTCAGCGTGTAAAGTTGACAAGTGAATCTGAACAGTTGAAATTGGAGGACCTGGTGACAGAAAGGACGACATCTTTCTTTGATGTCCTCATGGAAGAAGGCAAAGAAAAGTCTCAGACATTCCTTAAGAAACCACCAGGACAGTGGACATCTGATCCAGTCTTCAAGAAATTTTATGAACTGGCTGCACACATGACAGTTGTAAATGATGTAGCTGAAAGGGGAATCAGTCTTATTGAGAAATACAATAAAACACTGACAAAGAATGAGGAACAGAAACAGTTTATTCTTCGATTGGTTGCAAACCATCGCAGGAATTTCCCAACTCCATCAAAGACATCACTTATGTCGTCGTCATAGATTATCCACTGTGAAACTGTCAAATTTTAAAACTAAGGTTTTCATTAGATTGTAAGTTTTAGTTACATTTTTTAATTACAACTTTAATTTAATTTCTTAATTTTAATTTACTTTAAAATTTTAACCTTAAGTTTTAAATCGATCATCAACTATAATTGGCAATAACTATTTCATTTGAGATAACCCAAAAAACTGTCAAATGGGTTGACCTGTAAATATTATTTGTTTTCATTAAAATTTTGCACAATTGTTATTAACATAATAAAGAACAGAAATAACCTTGTGGACAACTTAAATCTGTTACTTTGTTTTTCTGGACCACCCTAATATATATATATATATATATATATATATATATATATATATATATATATATATATATGTATATATATACATGTATATATATATTCAATAATAATAACGGTATACTTTGGAGACATTACACACAAGGAATAATGTAATACGCCTCATCTATTTGGACAAATAGGTTAAATTATTGCGACCCACTGTATAGAAAGAAAAAAAAATGAAAACCGAAAGAAGTGGCTTAGTGAATTGTACATTTAAATTTATTCTCGATTTTGAAAGTAGTAACATTTGTGGGTACTTCAAATCAGCTCGTGACCCGCTCGTGGGTCCCGACACACACTCTGAGGTCCACTGCCCTCTAGCCCTTCAAAGTATAAAACAATACTGCGAAATTTTCAAAAGGTGGGTAATGTAATTAACAAATTTAACACCCTCAAAACTTTCATTCGAAAAATTAAAAATACTGGATTTTCTTTTTTTCTTATGATGGTAATAAAGTCAGCTTAGACAGAGAATAAATAAATGAAAGCATATTTCGGCATTTCTTTGGAGGGCCATAATAATCATAAGTCTTGTAGAAACTAGGTTTCGACATCTCGGGGAATTTTCTCCTGACAGCGTGATATGACGTAAGTTATCATAGCAGACAAGAGGACAGAATTACGTCAAGGGACTTAGCACACATGACTAGCTAGTGATCTCCCTTGTTTAAAAAAAAAAGTCGTGTATCGTACAAGCAAAAGTCAAAGAATTTGTGTTTCATTTTCTTGGTTATTGCCTGTACTTTAGTAAACCTCTTCTATACACTCCCTTTCCGTGCCATATTCAACCCTAATTTTCTTCGGCCTCTGATCTTGCAGAGTGCCATAATTTAACATTTGTCTTAACACCTTTTTCCAAACCTCTTATCAGTATTACCATTTAGTGTTATTGGGCTCCGTTATGTATTCATTGCGTATTAACTTTAACAAGAGTCGGCCATGCATGATGTCAGTGGCGCAACCAGCAAAAAATGCTTGGGGGGGGGCTCACATACAGAAAAAAAATGCGGGGGGGGGGAAGCTCACATATAGAAAAAAGACAGTTTGACAGTCTTTTTAGTAACTTTATATAGTATAATATGTTTTGATGATTTGGTCGGGGGGGGGGGGCTCAATCCCCCCCTGCCCCCCTTCCTGGTTGCGCCACTGCATGAGGTGGTACCGGTTTGTGGCCCGGGGATTGGGGACCACTGGACTATAAGACACGGCAAGTTTTTAAAGATGGAAAACAAGGACCAAAACGATAAAGCCACGCATTCAGACCACATATTATTAATTATACAGAAAGCGCATTCCTCTATTTTATAGGTTTTCCCGATTACCGCCATATTTGTTTTATACGTGAATTTATTGAGACTAGTAGGCCTAATACCATAGCTCGGGAAATGAATAATTTTTGTATTGTGCATCTTCATATATTCCATCTTTAGTTTTCCCTATGGCCGACACGACTATTTTTTTTTTTTACAATCAATCTATCATTCAGGAAATGATTTTTATTGGACGAAGTTGTTTCAGAATGCATTTTTTTTTTATTTCACTAAAAATTGAAAGTATTTCTTTGTAATTTGGCTTCACTTATATATCAATATTTATGTACACTATTAGAAACCTATCAACAGCAATGCTGGATTTTCTGGTCAATAATCAGAGGACTTTTAAAAAAAAATGCCATGCACTTTCTTTACAATTTTATATTCTGTGATTCGTAGTTGACGATCCACTATCATTTCACTCCCAAATTTTGGTGAAAAAAAAAGTGCGTCTTTTAGTCCTAAAAACACGGTACCTGGAATTTAGTTGTATGCCAGTATGTTAATAACAATCATCAATCTAAATATCTATTTATATATCATCGATCAATTCATATGAATGTGTCTTTCTATCATATTTCTAGAAATCTATCCTTTTATACCTATCAATCCATCTATCTATCTATCTATCTATCTATCTATCTATCTATCTATCTATCTATCTGTCTGTCTGTCTGTCTGTCTGTCTGTCTGTCTGTCTATCTATCTCTGTCTGTCTATCTGTCTGTCTATCTATCTCTGTCTGTCTATCTGTCTGTCTGTCTGTCTATCTATCTATCTATCTATCTATCTATCTATCTATCTGTCTGTCTGTCTGTCTGTCTAACTATCTGTCTATCTATCTATCTATCTATCTGTCTGTCTGTCTGCCTGCCTGCCTGCCTGCCTGTCTGTCTGTCTATCTATATATCTATCTATCTGTCTGTCTGTCTATCTATCTATCTATCTATCTATCTATCTATCTATCTATCTGTCTGTCTGTCTGTCTGTCTGTCTGTCTCTCTGTCTGTCTATCTATCTGTCTGCCTGTCTGTCTGTCTATCTATCTGTCTGTCTGTCTATCTATTTATCTATATGTCTGTCTTTCTGTCTGTCTATCTATCTGTCTGTCTGTCTGTCTATCTATCTGTCTGCCTGTCTGTCTGTCTGTCTATCTATCTATCTATCTATCTATCTATCTATCTATCTATCTATCTGTCTGTCTGTCTATCTATTTATCTATATGTCTGTCTTTCTGTCTGTCTATCTATCTGTCTGTCTGTCTGTCTATCTATCTATCTATCTATCTATCTATCTATCTATCTATCTATCTGTCTGTCTGTCTGTCTAACTATCTGTCTATCTGTCTATCTATCTATCTATCTGTCTGTCTGTCTGTCTGCCTGTCTGCCTGCCTGCCTGTCTGTCTGTCTGTCTATCTATATATCTATCTATCTATCTATCTGTCTGTCTGTCTGTCTGTCTCTCTGTCTATCTATCTATCTATCTATCTATCTATCTATCTATCTATCTATCTATCTATCTATCTGTCTGTCTGTCTGTCTGTCTCTCTGTCTGTCTGTCTGTCTATCTATCTGTCTGCCTGTCTGTCTGTCTATCTATCTGTCTGTCTGTCTATCTATTTATCTATCTGTCTGTCTGTCTATCTATCTATCTGTCTGTCTATCTATCTATCTATCTATCTATCTATCTATCTGTCTATCTATCTATCTACCTATCTATCTATCTATCTGTGTATCTATAATATTTTTCTAAAAGAGATTTTTTACTACACTCATTGTACCCTTGTGAATTAATTTTTATATAAAAAATCATTTTTATAATTTAACAGTGTTTTTTTTTTGCTGTCGCTGTTGTTTAGTATTATTAATTTCACGAAGTTTGTTTTTTATTTTGGTTTCCTGGATCGGAAGATGTTCGGGTTTAAAAAAAAACCTATCACCGTGACTCAGAGCTGGCTCTCATCACATAAATAGGCAATATATTATTAGGCCGATGGCGGCATTTGTTGGTCGCAAATTAGAGCAACAGTCCTAGTCTCCCCCCCCCCCCGGCCTGAAAGGAAGATATTAGATTCCCCCATCCCCCCCCCCAAAAAAAAATAACATTCACCCTGGGCTCCTCGTACATTTAAGGCCACCTCTGATTTAGGCCACATGTGCGACTTTATATAGAGTTATAGCAATCTAATTTTGTTGGCCTAATCTTTTCTATTTTACACATTACACATAAAAAAAAAAATTAAAATACGTCAACTTACCTTTATGTTTTTTGTTCCCAAAATAAACACTTCTTTTTTTTTTTGTTTGATTTGTCCTAATAGCTCTTACCTGGACTCAATGCATCTCTTTAATTTTTTTTTTAAAATAAAAGGTTGCCGAAAAGCTCAGTTGCCAAAATGTGGCCGAAAATGCCACAGAGCCAAACCGGCAACCGATTAAATAAAAAAATGTGGTGGACAAAAATAGAACGAGTGATGGGGGAAGGGGAGAGGGGACATGAAAAGGGAGGGGTGGAATCATGCTGCTAATGATGTATTCAAGGAAGTGGGTGTAGTCGACACAAATGGACAGAGGGGGGTTGGGGTGTCGGTGAGTGGGTTGGGTTATTCTACAGCAGCAGTTGGTCACTTTTTGATAACCACGGACTCCAATATTCAACGGTTTTTTTTTCTTTGTTAAAAGGACCCCACTAGTGTAAATATTTCTTTCATTTTTTATGATTTCAATAAAATGTATTTAAAAAAAAAAGATCACAGTGGAATACTATGACAATTCTGCCAGGTCAAAAGTCCGTTAAATATCCTCTGGTTATCAGTTCAATCCTCAGAATGCCAGATGTGATCCAATAAAAAGAAATTGTGCATGTGTGCTATATTCAGAGCCGTGTCTAGCTATTGTGGCGCCTCCCAATCTGAAATATTGCAAAAACATTTAACAGCGCTCTTTCGGCGCCCATTTCTAGTTTGGCGCGTATTTCTAGTTTGGCGCGTATTTCTAGTTCGGCGCCCATTTCTAGTTGGGCGCCAATTTATGTTAGGCGCCCATTTCTTGTTTGGCGCGTATTTCTAGTTTGGCGCCCATTTCTAGTTTGGTGCCCATTTCTAGTTTGGCGCCCATTTCTAGATCGGCGTCTGTGCGTCCGAGTAACCCGCAGTAGGCCTACCCTTCCTACGCTATTGGCCATGTCTCATACATGTATTTACATGTATGATCTCCTATAGGCCCAGTGTCTACGATTGGTGACCCATAAGGGACATCACTAAAGTCTAGAAAAGAATATTTTCAAAGAAAAAAAATTCATATTTTATTTTTTTTTTAAATATTTACTTTTTCTTATTTGTTTATTGCTACTGAAAAAGTTTTTTAAAAATATTAATTAAATAAAAAAAAAAAAAGCTGGGCAATGTTGCATCCTTCAAATTGTACCTGGGGAAAAAACGCTGAAAGTTGGCAAAATACAGCAGCAAATTTCAGAAAAGCTGTCAAAACGCAGCGGCCAATTTTGGAAAAGCTGTCAAAACGCAACGACAAATTTCGGAAAAGCTGTCAAAATGCAGCGGAAGAGTTCGGCAAAAGCTTGTGTCTTGAGCACAAGGCGAGCGTGAGAAGCTGCCGCGCATAAAATATCATATTGATAATGGCGGACGAATGGGCCACCGATTATTTGTATGTCCAGGGCCGCTACAAGCAAGGAGCCACCCTTACGGATTGTCTGGTTGCGGCATTGTGTAATGCTCCTACTAACTGGGGGTAGGGTTGTGGCTACCACCCCAGTCCCAGGTTGACCTCAGAAATTTAATGTACGGGCTAGGATCTATCTTTGATTTTTCTGTTCTGTTGTGCAATTTGGTTTATATAGCAACCTTCCTCCAGAAATATAACACAAAACGTGATTTGCAAAGCTTCCCAAAATAAATATTTCATGGAAGTTACTATTATATTTTGTTTTTATATTGGCCTAAATCAGAATATACATATGTATATAACTAACAACGTTAAAAAAAAGATTTAAAAAAATAGCAGGCATTGGGTCATGTAGCACGACACGTACACCATATGAAAGTGAGTCTAAGAAAGGAAGTAGCGAAAACGAGGCAGGGTAAATGGGCGTGGCCAATTCTTCTTCTTAAAAAAAATAAAAAACAAAAGAAACTTCTATCAGTCAGATGTACTGACCCTATAATGGTCTAAATGTATCGATGTTGTACAGGTGTTTGTAGCCTCAAGACAGATATCAATGTGCACTAAAAGCTTAGCGGACGGGAGGTCGAGAGATGTAGAGCGCTCGACTGTCAACGTAAGAGTCCCAGGCTTGATCCTCGGTGAAAATTTTCTCCGTCCAACCAGCTTTAACCGGTCACCTGAATTAAGTTGGAGAAGTAATGGCGGCTGGATGTTGTACTAATCACACAATCCCTTCATGTGCCGAGGTTACAGAAACTATAGAATTCTACAAAACTGTCTCTTCCGATGGCTTCTATAGGGATAAGGGTACTTCATTAAATACTTCTCTGTAGCGAATTCCCCGCGCCGCGCTCTTTTATTATATGGAGGGCTTCACATGCATTTACTTAGGGACCCTATGTACACTCACTAGGGCAGATTGGAGTTGGGGATATTTTGATCCGTGGGCCACAATCGTTTCAGTTGGCCAAATTCTTGGGTCTTTATGATCCAGTCTTTTTTTTTTTGTGGAGCGCAGCTAGAGCACCCCATCAGGCTTGGCGCGTTACGGTGATATTATGTAGCCTATACTCACGGCTCCGCTTACGGCTCTAGCTCGACCAAGTTTATCGGGAGCCCTATACAGTGCCGTAGCGAGCATAAATCGCGCCCGGGGCACAATACCTTTTTAGCGCCCCCCCCATTCGAAAACAATAAAATATATGTAAAATATACCATTTGGTGCCCCTTTGTGAGTAGCACAGGGGCATGATGCCCACCTTTCCCAATCTTCTCTAAGCCTCTGGCCCTGTGCAGTGGATTTTTATAGAAATTTATTGGGGCATTGGCAAAATTACCACACAGAGCCAATAAAGCATCAGATTGTATAGTAATATTTACAGAGGCGAGACAAGGGTGTTACCGGTCATTATTGATATAACAACTTTCTTTTACATACAGTACTTGTACCAATAACTTAAACATTACATGCTAACTTACCCCTATTATGTAGACTATCATGTAGATTACTTATAAAAGTTGTGTGGCATGAACATTTTACATTATATAAATCATGTGTTTTTAATGCATCAACGAAAAGAACATCTGGAGAGCTTTCCATTGATATAATCAATTTGGAAGGTCGGTTTCTTATGAAAAAAAAGTTATAACGCTTTTAGTGGGATACATTTTTTTTTACAATATCGATTTGCTAAGCAATTAAAACAAAACATTCAGTAGCAGGTAGCCAGCAAATTAAAAAAAAAATCTAGATAATTAACTCCCTTTGTGTTATGGCGGAAAAACGACGAGTCACGGAAAAGGTAAGATGGGGGGGGGGGGAAGGAGCATGCGGGGGGGGGGGGGGGGTTGACAGGTGACGAGACTTAACAAATATTCTCGCTTGCTGAAGTTTTTTTTTTTTAAAGCTCTACAGAGCTGCCAACTGAGATATTTTATTTACAGTTCTATATTATTTTTGATCAATCTAAAACTATATTTCAATAATAGATCTAAATTTTTTTGTTTGTTCAGTCAGATATAAATTAGGATCATTTCCTAATTTCTTTTTGAATAATTCTGGCTAATTAAAATATAGTTGTAAATATTTTTTTCGGTGAGAAAGTTGTCAGTGGTTACCGCTATCTCCGTAGGCAGTGGCGCAACCAGCAAAAAATGCTGGGGGGGGGGGCCTCACATATAGAAAAAAAATGCTGGGGGAGGGGGCTCACATATAGAAAAAAGACAGTTTATATAGTAAAATATGTATGATGATTTGTTCTGGGGGGAGGTCAAGCCCCCCCCCCCTGTTTGCGCCACTGTACGTAGGTAACGCTATACAACATATTCATGTGAGGTTTTTTTTCCCTCTTTGTTCAGCAAATTAAAGGTAAACGTATATAAACAAGTGTAACCCGAATTCAGATAGTTTTTTTTTTTTTTACTGCTTTTGTATGTGTTTGTAAGACTGTTGCAGCAGGCATCACGGGTAACACGAATGTTTTGTTATATTTACAAGGAGTGAGGGGTCTTAGATGTTCGCCTCCATTGCGTATCCACGATAACGACTCTGCGTCCAGGCACACCCCCACCAAACACATACTGCATAGGCCTACTGGAGAATGACGGAACATTTTAAGCTATTAGCAGCGACTAAGGCCTCCTCTGAATACTATCTATCTATCCATCCATCCATCCATCCTTCCATCCATCAATCTATCTATCTATCTATCTATCTATCTATCTATCTATCTATCTATCTATCTATCTATCTATCTATCTATCTATCTATCTATCTATCTATCTATCTATCTCTGCTGACATTCAATCAAATGCAATTATTTTCTTACAAATCATGATAGCATTGTGCTTTATGTAGTAAATGAGTAAATTAAACTACGCCATACTTGTAATATCATTCCCAAAAGCTGAAATAATTATCATGTTATGATTAAGTGAATAGAATAGCACTTTTCACCGATTTCGCTCTACTACATTTCAATAATTGTTGAGTTCAATAGTCTAGGTCCTAGGTCTATATTGACATAATCTGACTCGGGGGGGGGGGGGGCTGTATTTGTTTTTTGGTCCAATGGGATAACACCATCTGTCTGCTTCAGTTACTGCTGAGAACAGCCAGTGTTGATTTCTTTTTATTGATAATCTATTGATGCATCATATAAAATGGCGTAGCTTTCGATATACGAAATTTATTGACACGCGTCTATATTTTACACATATGTTTTATAAAATATACTGAAACTGAAAAATATTTACAATCCATTTATAACCCACTTTCAGAATTACTCCGGACCTAAACATTCGGAAGTAGTGATCTACTGCCGGTTCGACACGAGTGGGATTGTTTAGATTCTGGACTATGAAACGTTTCATCAGAAAATACTATTGTTTACAGTGAATAATTCAGTCGGCAGCAATGAAGACAATTTTGCTTCAACTTATACATTATTTAATCTCATTGGGAGAGTTTCTACGTTATTTTTTATTATTTATACCTATGCAAACAATTAGCTTCTCCAAAAAATCACCGTCTACAATACAAACAGATTCAAAATCACTGAAAAAACTACCAGTTCATGTTGGATTCCTTGTAGCGGAAGATGAGTTTTCCTTTCGAGATCTTGCTAACTTGATAGTTTGGTCAGTTGCTCTGGGAATTTCATATATAACAGTTTATGACATAAATGGTAAGTTAAGTCAAGAGGTCAAAATAACAATCAAATAGCATACATTGTATCCAATCCCAATGTAGGCATAGAACTTTAAAGTAAAGCATATTATGATATTACAAGTATGGCATAGTTTAATTTACTCATTTGAATACATTTATTTCTATGATTAATTATACGCACTTGCTACGGATACGTAATTACGTGGTCCGTATTTGTTTTGGCCCGGGGCACGTAAATAGATGTGCGCATGCGTGAGGATACGGAAACGGACAGGCTACGCTTACGTCAAGACGTAATTCGTATTTTTTTTTCCGGCTTACGTCAATAGATATTTCTCCACACCCTAACACTGTCCCTAACCCTAACCTTACCCCTAACCCCTATTGTTTACGCAGTGGCAGCGGTAACATCAAGACGTAATTCGTATTTTTTTTTCCGGCTTACGTCAATAGATCTAATAATAGAAGGCGCTTGACGTAAACGTAGCCACTTCGATACGGAAATAGACTTTGGAATTGAAAACATAACCTATTAGAAATTGGAAAATGTCTGTGTGGCTTGCTAGCACAGTCAGTTGCACGCTTGGCCGGGACCCGATTTTGGCCGACTATGTGTGGGTTCAAATCCCATCAGATTTTTTTTTTTTTTTTTCAGAATAATAAATACTAATTTAGCGCAAATTTTTTTGTTTTATTACATTATGAAAAAAAAAGGGATAGAGGGTTAGGGTTAGGGATAGGGGGTTAGGGATAGGGTTAGGGATAGCATCATATCGCTATCTGAAAAAAGGGTTAGGGTTAGCATCATATCGCTAAGAAATTTAAAAAATGTCTCTCATTATGTACTATTGAAAAAAAAAATGTGTTTTCACTTTCTTCTGACCTAGTTTAGGCCTATATTCTTATTTTGTAATTTAAAATAAATCAAAGCCGTATTTCTTTTAAAAAAAAATATTATAAAAGCTGAGAACTTAATTTGTTTAGAAAATTGCGAAATTTCTTTTTTTTTTTTTTAACATCATATCGCTAAAAATACGGAGTTCCGAAAGTCGCGCATGCGCACATCTATTTACGTGCCCCGGGCCAAAACAAATACGGAGCACGTAATTACGTACCCGTAGCAAGTGCCTTAATTATATTTATATTTAGATATCTGAACCTGACAAATACTAAAAATACTTACTTGTATATTTATAATTATACCAACAGTGCTGGATTAACCAATTAACAAATTAAGTGTAACGAAAATTTAGAGATTACAGTGTAAATTACAAAGCTTAATCAGAGCATCAAATTATCAAGGATAGAAAGTGCAACCACTAATGAAATGAGACATGGCTTATAAAGCATTCTCTCATGGCATCATGTTAATCTTTCAAAATAAATACAGTATATTTGTCATTGTATTCATAGATCTAGCATAACAAAATTCAGATTCTTTAAAATGTTTATTCACTGAATATTCAACAGAATTAAATGGAAATTAAAAATAAAAATTTGACAGACAAGTGCCATGTAGTTAGTGTGAACATAAGAGAATAAGTAAAATAAATTCTGTTACACCTCTCTCATATATTGTCATTGTTTGCACATAAAAAAACAAATGCATTTTTTGTTTTTCTATGTAAAAATTAAAAAAAAACTATAAAATCTAAAAAAAAAACAACAAATAATTAAACTTTTATCATAATTGTTCTCATATTAAATAAGTTTTATGTCCTGTGAGGGCAAAAAGTAGCATTCAGGAAAGCCGAAAATTAAGACCACCCCTCCCCCCGCATGCATTATATACCTATTCTGTGCAACCAATTTGAATTTAGTGGTAAATTCCCTTTTAGTTTGAAATTAGATACAAGAGTTAATAACATACTAAAATTTCATCTCGATATCTGGATCATTTTAAAAGTTTTAAGTAGTAGTGAAAAAATTGCCAAAGATCGATGGCCAGGCATGAGGGCAATGAGAGTAACACACATTTTTGTATACATGAATCACACCTTAATCAGGAATGCCACCAGTAGATATTTTTATGGTGCCTGACAATCTCCACCAACTGTGACCTCTGATCACATGCAACCGCCAGTCACTTTCATTTTATAGCAGATTACTGTACCAAATGTGTGTTTGTTACTCTGAATATTCTTGTTTAGAAAGCATAAAATATTTTTCTAAATTTGCTCTGAATTTGTTTAGATAGTAGTGAATACCAGCTTTGCGAAATGACACATATGCTGACTAGTCAATCACCAAAAAATATCTAAAGATCAGTGTATGTTTTTCTTCGAAAAATTGGATAGTAGTAATTAATATTCAATGACTCTTTTACAAAATCATATGCAGATTTAAATCAAAGCTCAGATATTCAGTAACTTTATTAAACTGTATATATCCAATGTACACTGGAGGCTATGTATTTCAGATAAATCTATTACTTTCCTTACAGCATGGACAGCTTCCGAAATAGGTAAAGAGTCGAGTATTCTAGTCAAAGATCATGCTTTGATTTCTTCTATAAAATTGTTTACAAATATATTTTAAGCTCTGATTTTTTTAAAATGCAATTAGTAAATGTGGTTTTAAACAGTTACCACAAAATGGAACAACTTTTTCTTTTTTAAGTGTTACTTTTTTCATTCAAAATTCAAAGATAAGAAATGATAAGCTAAGTAAAAAAAAAATCATGTATATATGTAGGACTTATGCACTCAATGTAATTTAGTGTTTGCTAATTAAATTCTTAATACTGACTTGTAAAAAATGACAGGGTTTCTTGAGTAAAATACAGTATTTAAAATTAAACTTGAAATTTGTATAATTCAATCCTTGATTTCTTTATACAGTTGAGCAAACTTTTCTTTTTGAATAGGTGAAATTAAAAGAAACAGTTTAATCCTGCAGAGGAATATAGAGAACAGTAAAGAAGAAATAATGTCGCAAGATAAGTCTAGTTACGATATACAAATTGTGTCATCTTCACATCCTGTGTCAGCACACTCAAATTCAGGTCTATATGCACTTAATTTTGTACTGTTAAAATACCACTTATTTTTTTTTCTTTCTTATATGTATTAGTCACGTTATCTTTTCAATTTTCTAGCTACTTTACATTTTTATAAAATATTCCGTATGCATAGTTAATTGCTAGTTACTTTTAAAAGCATATAATTTATTTTACACTTATGAATATAATTTATATATATAGTATGGTAAAAAAAAAAAAAGTTCCCTTAGCCCTTAAAGGCCATTGGGGAAGATGAAATATACAATTCATCTGCATATTAAGGAGTTGTGTGGCTAGCACAACTTCCCCCAACATAAGTCAGGTACCGCTTTAAAACTCGGTGGACATGGGGGACTTTAAACCTACTTTTATCAAGACATTGAATAAGTTACCTTGGTTCTCACATAGGATTTAACCCAGGACCCATCTCTCATTTATCCCTCCCCCATTTGCAGCATGATACAGATGGACATTTTTCATTATGCTTCATTAATCATTATTGTTTTAATGAAAAGAAACTCCCATAGGTGTCCATTCCAACTTATTTTCAAGCATCCCACAAAGTCTCTTTCTTAGTTTTATATATATATATACCATATACATGTTTATATAAGTATGAGAATATATAATTTTAAGGAGAATCTATCATTGTATCAACATATGTAAAAAAAAAAAAAAAAAGCAATTTGGCATTGTCTCAATTATATTAAATTGTTAAATGTAAGGTCGGAAACTTTTATCCAACTTAATCTTCATGATATACTATTTGAACAGGCTCTTCCAAAGCGCACAGAGTCAAAGTGCATCTGTTGTGTGTAGAAGATGGTCACAGGCGAATTGTCAACATGGCTCAGCATTTAAGCCAGATGGTACTTTGTGGCACGTTAAAGATTGATGATATCGTACCAACTTATGTAGATTCATTTTTTCAAGGTTTGAAACATCTAATTAATTTAAAAATCATTCATTGGTTTGTTTATTTTTTTTTTGGAGACAGAACTTGGTGATTATTATCAATTGATTTCATATATACTGTTATACGTCTGAATATAAATGTACCAAAACTGGAATGACTTAGAAAAAATATATTGGGAGTTTGACCGCCTAACATGTAGTTAGAATGAGTTTTTGTGTACGTTTCTTCAGGATCTAGATCAGCTTTTTTCCTCGAAAAGTTTTGTCCTTGTTGAATGCTGTAGCTAAATCATATAATTGGTTGTCACTTCTTCTTTTGGGTCAGATATTAATTCTTTTTTTTTCAAGCTTTGAATTAAATTTTAGATTAAATTTATTCATTTACGAACCATTGTGCCCTTTCAGTCAGTTCCCTAGGCTTTAAAAATCAACTTGTAAAAAGTAATTGAGTTTGTTTGTAGGGCCCAAATATCTATTTTATGTGAGCTATGTAAAGGAAAAAACTTAGACTATAAGGAATGTAAAAGGTTTTTTTTTTTTAGAAATTGATGAAATTCTGATTTGGGGGTATGACTAAATATTCTTTAGCAATATTGTCTCACTTGGAACTCACTACAGTATTTGACCTTACTAGCTTAAAAAATATTACCTGTTCTCAAAGAAGAACAAAACGGTAGTTCTCCATGAATGAAATGTCTATTATATTAAACATGTTTTAGACACTTCACCTATGTTAAAAATGCGTGGATTGTTAATGATGAAAATAAGTAATAGTAATGGTATTACATATGCTGTTTTTAATTCAGAATGAAATTTGATATGGGTTTTATATTAAAAATACTGCAACCTGTTGTAATAACAATTGGGTTTAATAACTGATGACTTATCTTTACTCTTCCATATTATTACTTGAAATGTTGCTTAAAAAAATTTTATTTTTATACATCTAGATCTAAAAGCTAAAAAAAATTTTTTTAGTGTTTGTCATCATGATTAAAATTTAAAGAAAAATCGTTTCAGGAATAATTTAATCTCTGTAAATTTGCGTTGTCTATTTCAGAGTCATTACAGTTTCCTGATCCTGAACTTTGCATCAAATTTGGGGCTGTCGACAGTTTATTAGGTTATCTGCCTTGGCAGATACGACTTACAGAATTTATGTGAGTATTCATATAATTTAGAATCTCCGTCTGAGTTTATGTTTGTAAATATCCATATTTTACCAGCAATTTGTTCACAGTAATATTTTTTTTTAGCCAGAATAACATTTCTTTTTATAGTTTTTAGCTTGTCTTATGTGCAGTACTGAGACAAGTATCGTCTTGGGACGGCGAGGGGGGGGGTAGTGAGTGGCGTGTCACAATTACGTAACAACAAACGGGGGGGGGGTGGATGAGAGGATGAGAGTTTTAGCAAGGTCGTGAAGGGGAGAGGAAGAGAGTTAAGATGTCACAAGACAGTCAAGCGACAGCGGGCACAATTACACTGGGGGGGGGGAGATGAGAGTTTTAGCAAGGTCGGGAAGGGGAGGAGGTAGAGAGCCTAAAACGTCATGGGACAAACACATGAATGTAGGGAACGTTACACATTCGCGGGATTAAAAAAAAAAATCAATAAACCAGTGTTACGTCTGTGTTGGGGAAATGCGCTAATGAGAAAGAAGCCATACACTTAAAAGTATAGCTTATTGGGAGGTATGAGAAAGACATAATGGTTTGGTATGTGTAGAAAGTAACTTGATAGTTTTAGTAAAAAAACAATCTTATTGTTTTTGGTATGGGCTTGATAGTGGGTCGCAATTTTTTTTAGAAAATGGCGATCTTATAGTTTGTGATAGGGACTTAATGGACAGAAGACTGCATTTTGCCAAGATGTTAATAAACTACCGGTACCTGTATTTAATTAATAATACAGGAATGGAAGAATAAATGAGTTATTTATTTGACCTTTTTGTGACATTGAACTATACTTTTTTTCTAATTATAATAAAATTTAATCCAGTTACAAAAGTAAATAAATATATAAATATATTTTTAAAATTATTTCGTTTAATAAATCAGACAATATGAGTAAGATAGCCGTAGTGGGTTTCTAAGTGAAGTAAGTCATGTTGAATAACAGTTATAAAAATAAATGAATTACGTCCCTTAGTTCAATGACCGTTAGCGGTAACGAAAGCTGAAAGCTAAATTAGTAGCTTAACTAATGAGAAATAAACGGAGAGAATATTTAACATATTTTTAGCTAAATATCTTTGGAAAAAGTAGTAAAATGACATAATATATTTGCATTGATACCCAAATGAACTATATCCACATATTGCGAACAGAAAATGTCGCCGTCGCCGACGAACCTCCCATCCCCCCACCCCCTTCCCCCGATTTCAGTGTAACAAATTTTCAGTATTACGAACAAATTTCGAATCCCCGTCAATTTATGGTGAAAGAAGTGCAGATTTTGTTGTTTGGATCACAATTTTAAGATTAGCATGCATAAAAACCAAAACAATTTTTGTACTAAAAATGTGAAAAACTTAAAACCTTGAGAACCGGGGTATACTACGTCAATTATATAACTTTGGTTCTTTTCTTTGTAATAAATTGTATACTTTTAGGGAAACTATCTCTATTCCTGTAAAAGTTACAGGCGTTTTTTTGCCCCCACCCGCTTTTTCACCAATAGTTTTGCTCAAGCCCAAAAATCCTCAGTAATTGCAGGGTATGTCTAGTTTTTCCCCTAAATAACCAATTGGTTAATAAGATAATGAAAAACATAAAACATAGAGAACCAAGGTATGACTGTATCTTGAAATCTCAGTCTGAATAGATTTCTATTCAGAGATCTCTGGTTTGTATTTTATACACATTTTTTATAAACATATATGTTAGGAGCTAGAGTAGATTCACAGACCGGAGACCATTCCCTTCGATGTTTGGGAGATAAAAGATAGCTGGCAAGTAATATTAATACAAATAATTGTAGACAACAGAAGTAGACCGTGGGCGACGTTGGAAGTCTATGATTGTTAAACAATGGCGACTAGGTGGCGCTTCTTAGAGATTAGAAAAGACACTTCGGAAAAGTAGACTGTGACGTAATTAGAGTAATTAAGGCGTGGACAGGAGTATAAATACAGCTGGATTGGGACATATTAGTTATTTATGAGAGTAGGTATGGGAGTAGAGTTGAGATGGAGAGCTCGGAGCAAAGAGATATAGTTTCTTATATGGACTTATTACATTTTTGTGTAAATAGTTGTAAATTAACAGTGTGTTAACAACACATCTTGTTCCATTGGTTTTTGAGTGGCATCTAAGGAACAGCCAACAAAAGTGAAAGAGGCAGACAATAAGCTAACTTGGCATCTCCACGTTTAAATTAAAACCGGACCCGTAACAATATACTTGTTTACATATTTAGTCAATTAAGCTGAAATAAAGATAGGCACTGAAAGTAATGTTGCTGTTTACGTTTATTCAATTTGGTACATTAGCATATATTCTTTATTAACTGCTTGTCACTTCCAATATATTTTTCTCTTGCAATGTTTAACAGTAATTCAAATACTTTACACACTTGGCATGAATTGATGGGTGCTGCAATAAAAATACTAATAGCATGTTAAATTATTTTATACATTTAAAAAAAAATTATACATAAAATGTTTTATACAAAATTTATCAAAACTTTGTAGATTCATGGAATTGGAATTTATTTCTTCATTTTGTTTATCGTAAGCTTTTTACCAGTTGTGATGTCTTCATTCTGAGTGTAGAATTTCTTTTCAATAAAAGGAATCATGCTTGAATACAACTAATGTTTAATAGATTAAATACAATTTGAAAGGAATTCAAAAGCAGTCTTAATTATTTTACTATCCACTAACGTTCATGCGATTTTATGTTCATTTTATTTCTTTTGCTTGAAGTTATGCAATTTTAGAAAATTACACAAGATATCCCTGCTAATACACAGTCTTTTGCATTTCTTTGGAACGAAATTGTCCCTATAAATCTAGACTAGAAATCTTTAAAATATGAATGAACTCATTAGTCATATTTCCTTGTATATTTTCAGATCCCTGCCTTCTCATAAAGGGGTCAGCTACAAGTCTTTCTTGTCTTCGTTAGTACAGTTTGGAAATACAAATCAGCGGTTTGGGAAATAAGATATCTGTGAGTGCATCTGGAGGAACTCTTGTTGTTGCACGCTTCTGTATCATGTTTCATAATTAAATCATTTTCTTTACACTCCCCCTCCCTGCCATTAAAACATAATGATGACACTTCCTTTCCCACTAAGATTGTGATGATGTTCAATTGTGATGATTTATGATGATGTTATTGATTGCCATGTTGTTTTTTATTGGATAAATGGTTACTGCTAATTAGCTGTACGGAAGAAAAAATATATCATTCGTGTTTTTTTAAGCATAAAATTTAATCTTTTGTCCTGTTTAAAGTATACACTGTCTCTGTGTCCAGCCATGACTTGAGAAAATTTTGTTAGATGTATTTTTTTTTTCTTGTTACCTCTTCAAAGATATTTATAATTCCCATCATTAAAAAATCACTTCCCCCAATTTTAATGTCATCATTTTAACAGCTACTAATGGTACAGAAAAGTATGCAGTTTCTTTATTATAACCCTTTGTAAATATTTATTTGTAATACAAACATTTTCCTGTTAATGACAGTCATTTTTATGCATTAAAAAAACAATATAAAGCTGTTTAAGTATGATCTCTAAAATTTTATGAGGACTATTTTCATCAACTGATCCCAACAGTTGTTTTTTTTTTTTTGGAAGTAATTTTTTTTTAAATACTATAAAGATTTTTTTGTCACGCTGTGTTATAAAAATGAGAGCACAAATATAGAAAGTAAAATGCGTATATGTTAAAAAATATTTTATTCCTTTTGTCAGTTGGTGTTTTTGTACAGAACAGGTATGGCAAATTTAGTTCTGTAAATAAATTAAGACTGCATGTATTAGTTTTGTAAGCAATAAATGCAAACAATAACTAAAGCAGTGTATGTTTTTTTTTGTAATTAAATCATTAAAAAAAATATATCGAAAGATTACAGACAATATAATTTTGAAACGATAGTTCCTGTATTATATAGTTATTTTTAGTAAAATTGTAAATTAATTAAATTATTTTGAATTTTGCACTGAAATGAAACCAAAATGGCACACAAATCAATTATATTTTTTTTTCAATGTTATAGAATTGCTAGCCAGCTATAAAAGTACGTCTAACATATTTACAAGTGATACTTCTGAAAGAAAGGCCCTCTCCATCACTATGATTAATGCTAACAAAAACAACAATCAAAATTTATGTACTCTCACTATCCTGTGTCATTTTAAACAGAAGCAGTCATCATTAAAATCTATTATGCCAAGACATTTTAAGAAAAACAGGTTTTTTTAATGGAGCGGAAATGTCTCAAAATATTTTATTTGATGTGTTTTGCAAACTAGTTTGACATTTAACACACTACTTTTTGTAAATGATAGTTTCTTGATATTCCACAGCCATTTATTGTATTTTGCTTTTCCCTTCCCCATTCCATCACATTTCTGTAATGTGTGCTACTTACCCTGAATTATACAAAATATGTTTCTCACAGAAATATCCATAAGAGCTTAACTTTTTGCGGGTCAGAGCGTAAACACTTTTATTATTTGAAATATAAAAAAATATCTTTATTACTACGGAAGTCTTAATTATTACTATGCATTAGTCCTTCAAACCATCACCATCTTAAATGTCCTACTTTAACAGATATGAGAAATATTATTATCATTTTGAATTCATTTTTTCTGTGTTGACATTTTGATTGACTTAAGAAGTTCCAATAACTTAAGAAGATATGAACAGTCTGTGTTCACCTAGACAAGTAGTCCAAAATAATTGCTTTGCTTCATTTGATCATTAATAATGCGTTACAAATCACAAGGCTTATAATTTGTGTTAAATGTGGTCTGCTTGATAAAAATAAGAAGTTTTTTTTTTTAAATCTTTAAAAAAATTTAGGAATACTGAGAGCTGCTTAACTGTCAGAATGATTGAAAAATGGATTTTTATAGTACACCTAATCTCTTTTTTTTTTACATGACTTGTTTTTAGAATCCGTAAACTTTATTGTATTTTAGGTTTTTGTTTTCTGTTTGTTTGTCTGCTGTTTTTTTTTTTTACTTTGCATTTAGTACAAAGCACCTAAAAATCAGTACTGCACTACTTATTTGTAATCATCATTTCACAGCTTTTCATGGAACTGACAGTCAAAACCCATATGAATTTCATATTTTTCTTGGGATGGATTTATCATTGCATAAGAATAACAATATGAATATATATTTTTAAAATCATCTAGATATTTAGATATGGAAAATATTTTTTGCTTGTGTTTAATTTAAGAACAGGATTGCCATATTGCCTTCAATAAAATTTAAGGAAGTGTTAACTAGGATGATAATCAAGATTCATTTAACTATAAGCTATAATTATTATTTTTGTGCTCTTTTGTTTTGTTTTGAAATGATATCTTCTTTGATTAAAAATAAATCATTATGGGTAAGTTGAATATGTAAAAGATGCTTTTGCTGGACATTAAGTCCTTGTCTGTTTATAACATGTAACCCCAATTGGAGCAGAATGTAAGTTAAAAGTTCTGCTTGGTCCTTTCGAGTGTTAGTATTCTAAAGCTGCTTCTGTGTTTCATTTTGTAATTTTTTTCTATTCACATCCCATGAAATAAGACATTGTTTTTCCTATGATAACTTTTTTAAAAAACTTATCTGGTCGCTCCACTTGCTTTCATTTATCTCTACTGAACAGATGGTGTTTCCTACCCCCTAGCTGTTTTACCCTGTATTCAATAAAAAGTAATTATCATCCTCACCTATTCCCCCCCCCCCCCACCACTTATGTTCTGTAATAATTACCTTTTCTATTTTCTCCCCTCACACGTATTCATTATCAATGAGAGGCCCTGTAATTACAGGCTATGCATTGCAGCCTTTCACGAGTACTGTATCGAACTGTAGTGCTGTATCCTTTATTTTTCCTAACATGCCATTGTAGTTAATTACAAAGCCAGGTAAAGAGAGATTATTAAAGTATCCAGTTTTATGTAGCCAGGTATAGAGATTAAAGTATCAGGTTATATGTATTAAGAATGTTATATGTATTTCTAAAGTGTGATATGATCGATACAGTTGTTCATCAAATGATATGTTCCTGTGTTATTTCTGTGTATTTAGGTTACGCTCTTCGTGATAGAATTTTAAAAAAATATTTCTTTGTTTATTATATATATGGTGGGCCAAAAAACAGTGAGAACATCATATATTTTGAAATATAATTTAATTAATTGTATTGTTTCATGTAATTTTGTTTGCAAAGTATTTAGCCAATCAGAAATCCTGTTCAATGTGTCCTCCTTGCTTATCAACATTTTTTCTAAGCGTACAGCTAAACAAACTTACATATAATTATATTACGGTCTACACAATGTTCTCATTTTTTTTTTGGCCCACTCTGTATATATAATAGAGACTTTATTTTAAACTTTTTTCTAGACAGAAATACACATATGCATTTTCAAATGAAAATAACCCCAAGAAGCTAATATTTATGAGTGTAGTTCACCGGTCGGGGAACTTTTTTAATTATTACCCCAAAATATTTTTGTGCAAGTTGATATTACCCCAAGGTGAATAAAAATTATATACCATTTACTCACAAAAAGTTTCATTTTTCCCCCCAAAAATTTCATTTTTCCCCAAAAATTTCATTTTCCCTCAAAAAATGTCATTTTTACCCCATTTGGGGTAATTTACCCCCCCCCCCCCCCCGGTTTCCCCGAACCGCTGGTGTAGTAGAAAGAACACTGCCAAAACTTACCATCCACATCACTTTGGTTTAATCAGTGTGAATAATGATCAGGTTACATATCCCATGGTCGTTAGAAGTGTTTATCCTAGACTTGCAAAACTTTAAACATATCTATTGTTTCGCTTTTATTTATGAATGCATTGTTAAAAAAAAAAATTAGGGATTTTTTTTTCTTTATATGGTTTTTAATTTGAATGTTTTTTTTTTTTGTTTTTTTTTTCGGGCATGGGGAGTAACTAATGTCTTATTTATTGTGTTTGATTTACACCAGTTGCTTAACTTTGTTACGAGAAAATGTCAATGCGCATTTCTGTATGTGAACTCTTTTGTGTTAGAAGGAGAGAATGCGCGTGTGTGTCATTGTCCAAATATTCTAATTGTGGAATTTGATAAATATATTAATGTTAACATAGATATATTCAATAAATGATCTAAACATGCTTTGTCTTGTTGGTTGTGATTTATTGTTTCCAATACGAGGTTATTAAAATATAAAAAACAACAATGAAAACTTAACAATTTAAATATATATTTTATTATTGCGTTTTTTAAAGCTATACTACTATTCTAAATGTTGCGCCACTGACCTTACCTAATGTTGTACGATGGCAGTCGGATATTCCCGATATGAACATAATAATTCTGTCTTACATTTAGTCGTAAGATAAACTCTTTATTACAGTGATTATATTCAACTTTTAAAAAAAAAAATATATATATTTTGCCTTATCATTAAATATGATTAAAACTATTTATAATCATTCATTTATTACTGTGCCTGATCGCGTAGGAAAGAGTATTATTTGTAGATTTTTATTTTTTTTTCAATGGGACAATCCGATTGCGGTATTGACTATCAACAATTACAGGATTCGAATTTCCGGTTTAAGCTCTGTACAAATAATCCTGACAGCTGGCCACAGAATAAAAATCATTGAAAGATGTTTCACATCAAACATGCAATCTCTCACTTTTATATGCTCTTCTACTGAGTAGCCGATTTAGAAAGCAGACCTAAATCTTTAATCCAAAACCGGAAGAAAAAAAAGTTTAGTTTTCCTCTATTCTTAAACATCAAAATATAAGATTTTAATCGATGGGATAAAATATGTAATTTTTAGAGCATTTTCGAAAAAAAATGCTCTATTGTCCCCGTTTTGTCTGTCTGTCTGTCCGTCATCACCCTAGATCTCAACAACCATAAGTCCTAGACCCATGATGTATATATCATTTTGTAGGTCTTGGCCTGCCAAGAAATGACTTTTTTCCATTTCGCGATCTGACCTCTCAGGGCCGTAAAAGGGGCCTTAGTACCGTTTTTTACTATATAAGCTATATTAATAAAGGAGCGCTATATCTCAGCAACTATAAGTCCTAGACCCATGATGTATATATCATTTTGTAGGTCTTGGCCTGCCATGTGTACATCAAAGGTTCATTTCGCGATAGGACCTCTGAGGGCCGGGCTTCAGGGCTCCTAAGGGGCTTATATATTATATATACACCTTGTACGTTCAATAACCCGTTCATTTGGTGCGAAATACTGCAGCACGTAGTTTCACCAAGATTTATTAAGAAACTCATCAAATGAAATAGTAAGCTTGTGTTCTGAGTTTAATTGAAAGTATCAGAGCTATGCAACAATTGACGGAGTTTTCGGACGATTAAATGACTATAATTTCGAATGTTTTCAATTATGAGTCCTATTTCAGTAACCACAAACCACTTGTAGTTAGATTTAAGAGACAATAATTTTTTTTAAATATAAAGAAACGTCTTTATAATTTTTTTTTTACAGATATATGCATTACACAATTGAATTTATAAACATTTCCAAAATGTACAAATATTTACTGAAAGCTAACAAACGTACTGATACATAACATGAAAATGCGCTAACACGTCCTGTGTCCAGAATGGAACAGGCTTAATTGCTTGTTTTTTAATATAATCTAGATAAATGATTTAGGATTCTACTCATGACGCAAGAAACCTTAAAGAATTAAGTAAAGCAACGTTTTGTTCTTTAACAAAATCAGTTTGGCTCCTGTCCAGGGTTCGATTTGATGCCGGGGATATCCCCGGCACTGAGACCTGTCATCCCCGGCTCTGATTTAGCTAATATATCCCAGCCGGGGATGAAATCATAGACATTTATTCCCGGCTCTGCAGAATTTTTTTTTCATCCCCGGCACTGGTTTTTTTCTTAAATCGAGCACTGCTCCTGTCTCATTTTGTTTATTTGTAAAATACCATTTAAAAAAAAAACCCAACAGCTCTATTCGAAACTTTGATAAAAAAAAAACCTACAAAACTCTCACATCCATCAATCGATTGATTTAATTGGTGAAATACGGTAAAAAAAAACATTTGACTTTATCGCGGCATACTTATCATTCAGTTGTGTCCTCGGGTAAAAAAAAAATTGCTGTATATTAAATCTTAAAAATGTGAAGAATAAAATGACTTACTGGCAATTTACTTCGTACTATATTTCGTAAATCATTTATATCTACAATTAGGGTACAGTGTTTATTGAATATAATTAGCTTAATCATTCATTATAAAATGACTAGCTTAATCATTCATAATAAAAAGATTACAAGTTTAAATATATATATCATTCATATATATATATATATATATATATATATATATATATATATATATATATATATATATATATATATATATATTAGGGTGTCCCAAAAATGCTCGAAAAATTTTTTTTTTCAAATCTTTGGTGTCTCACCCCCTGAAATGTGTCTCTTGGGTACAATGAGTGAATTGGTGAAGTTGTAGCTCATTTGAACAACATTTAGAGGTCCCCCAAGAGCTTTTAAAATTCCAGTATTAGGCCAACATAAAAATCCAGACGAATCATGGCTCAAATAATTTGCAGTTTTTGCATGCCATAGTTGAATAAAATGAAGTTTAAATATATTTATTTTTATCTCATTGCTACCATTAAGTAGAGTTGAAATTGTGTGATTCTTAATTAGAAAATGTAATAAATGCTAGAAAACATATAAAATACCTAATGTGCAAAATTTAAGCAATGTGCATATTTTTTGAAGATTTAATTTTTTTAAACTAAACATGCTAAATTGTCAGGCATCATATCACCAAAAGTTGCTGCAGTGCTGGACAGAACGAACACCAGCATTAGAAAATCAACAATGATACTTGCATCCGCATTCAACGAAGCTGGTGTTCCGACATCTGACACAGTATTTTCCAAGAGCACCATGCATCGTCATCGCAAGCTTTGTCGTCAACAAGCTGCAGCATGTATAAAAGAAGACTGACTATATTCCCTCAAAATCAATTGTACATTGGGATGGTAAGCTATTGCCCGATGTTACCGGACAGGTTACCAACAACGGCGATCGATTACCTGACCTGCTCTCGTCACTTGTCGATGGCACTATAAAGCTTCTTGGTGTTCCCAAGTTAGCATCCGGGTCAGGATGGGTAACTGCTGATGCAGTATATGAACATATCAAATCATGGAAGTGCGAATCTATGGTCATCGGCATGTGCTTCGACACTACGGCTTCCAATACTGGAAGACTCAATGGAGCTTGCACTCTGTTAGAAGTAGCCCTGGGACGTAATCTATTATGGATGGCATGCCTTTCCGATGCATTCAATGTTTGTCTTGGACCATCCACTGGACCAGAGATTTTGTTTTTTAAGAGGTTTCGAGAAAAATGGCCAGAATTAAACCACACACCCGAAGCCAGATCCGCCCCTTTGATAATCGTGTCTGATTCGATTAAAGAATTTATTAAATGTCAACTTGAGGTCAGTCATTCATGTGATGATTATTTGGAATTTCTTCTGCTTGCTGCAAAAAAAAAAAATGGTTGGGTTGGAGGTTGTTGTCAGCATTCGCAGACCTGGTGCCCTACATAGAGCAAGGTGGATGGCGAAAAGCAATCTATGCATTGAAAATCGATCTATTGTTTGCAGGCAATGAAACCATCTTTCAGTTAACAGCTCGAGAATTACAAGGTAATCAGCGCTTTAATCGGTTTACCATATGTGTTTATCAATCATGGTTTTCATGCAGGCTCACCGCAGATGCACCTGTGAATGATATCTTGTTGATTCAGCGTTTATACGAATATGATGATGCTGTTCTTCGATCGATTGGATTGAAAATGATGGTGCGTCACTCGTGGCACTTGAGTCCGGAACTGTCGACGCTTTCGTTATTTTTAACCCTTTTGTCGGACAAAGAAAAAACTGGCCTTGTTCGGACAATGCAATCAGAACGTGGACCGCATCTCATAAAAACACTATCAAAAAGTGTTGTTGATTTGCGTGCTTCTACCACATTTTTTGAAACATCCAACATTGATGCCAGTTTTCTAGATGTTCCTGTTGAAGCCTAGTCAGATACACCATCTTTTAAAGTTGCAGCAGATTTTGTAAAGAATCTGGCTTGTATCAATGACTCTGCAGAGCGAAGTGTAGCATTGATACAAAATTTCAATGACAGTATTACCAAGAATGAAGAACAAAGACAATTTTAACTCCAAGTGGTTGAAAAACATCGGAAAAATTTTGCAGAGTGTAATCGTGAACAGCTGGCTAAAATTTAAATTTGAAGAACTTTTTTAAATTTTTGTCTACCCTACAGTACAAAGTACAAAATAAATAGCAGGAATGCTTATTTGCATTGCTTATTATTATTATTTTTCAAGCAGATTGACATTGATTCAAGAATTAACTTGACAAAATGAATAAAACTTTGTTTTTCATAATTTTTTACTTAAATTTCAAATTTAAAAATATAAACTATTCAAGATTTATATATTTTGTTTCATTTAATATTATAAACAATACTAAGCATCAATTTGTTACTTAATATATCAGTTTCGCATGTAATGCAACATTAACGCTGTATTAGATTTGACCGCGAATGATTTTACACCAAAATCTGGAACTTTAAACCTCTTGGGGGACCTCTAAACATTATCCAAATGAGCTGAAATTTTGCAGGTTAACTACTGTTAACCTGTGGGGTGAGACATCAACATTTCAAAACTTCATTTTTTTGGGACACCCTAATATATATATATCGAATATGTTGTTAGCCTAATTCTTTATACAAACATATACATTTATGTATGTCTGTGCCTTGTACATAGCATAAAAACATCAATAATTTCCCTCTCTAAGAGTTATGACCGGCAACACTCACGACTCGTCTCTCGTAGTCTTATCCTGAAATACCATTTGATCGACTTAAAGCAAGACACATACAATACAATATACGAGGCCACTTTTTTTGGTTTAGGTTTCCAACAAATAAATAAAGGCTCGTAATTCAATAATATAGCATTTGTGGTACGAATGACAGGCATTCATAGTCAAGCGCACCATTACATTTACCAATACCATGCAATAATACACTCCAGTAAATAAGGCATAAAAAGACATTTTTTTTTTAAAAAGTCTTTCTCAGTCGCTGTTGATCAGGTTCATTTAGTAGTCCTGAATAGGGAGCGACCGATATGCCTTTTTACCGATAGTCCGATACCGATATTAACCGATAGTGCCGATATCGGTCCGATACCGATCCGATTATCGGTCGCTCCCTAGTCCTGAAGACCTGTTTGCTTTAAATGCGCACGGAGCCGCACCCGCTGCACGGTACTGTTGATCGAATCGCCAACTCCAAAAATGTTATAATGTTGGTTTAAGTATCTACTATTCTGTTGGTTTAACTGCCTGATACAAATATTTGCGATTGGTGGTGGTGGTGGTGGTGGTGGTGGTTCACTTTTTTTTGCTCTTAGCTGGATGGATTGAAACATTATATTTCTGGCTATCGTAGGTTTGCCTGCGTGTGATTGAAATAGTATATTTCTGGCTATCGTAGGTTTGCCTGCGTGTGATTGAAATATTATATTTCTGGCTATCGTAGGTTTGCCTGCGTGTGATTGAAATATTATATTTCTGGCTATCGTAGGTTTGCCTGCGTGTGATTGAAATAGTATATTTCTGGCTATCATATGTTTGCCTGCATGTGATTGAGCAGGTTAATGTGCCCGGATTGATTTTACTTTATTCAGAAAAGGTAAATCTTTACTGAACTAAATTCATCATCATTATCATTGTTCGCCCATCAACAATTTCTGTCGTTGCGGGAGAGAGGGGACACAGTAGAAAGGTCTCCTATTTCCTCCATTCCGTGATTTGTGGAAAAGGGGAAGGGGGATGGAGAGAGCTTTAGGGACACTGTCTTGGAAAGGTTCCCGAATTCCTCTCTTTTTTCCGTTTCATTTGACGTCAAGTCGCTATACCGTGGCCCGTCCCATTCCATAATGCTGACAAACCAGTTTTTTCTAGGGCGGCTTCCCTCCACCCTTACCCCCCTCTCCCCCCGCGGGGAGGGGGGTGGTCGCATTTTTTAAGGTGCTCGCATTGTTAATAGTATAGCACGGGTACCGTGGCGTGAAACATTAACACACACACACACACATACACACACACATACAAACACATGAGAAATGACAAGCCAATGAGAAAGATGAGGTGTTTGACATAGTCATCACTTACCGTCAGTAACCACGGCACACACACACACACACACACACATATATATATATATAGGGATCATGTGGTTGACACAACGCCCACTCGCCTTTATTCTACCTAAGTTAAGGTACCCATTGAAAGCTGGGCGGGTTTAACCGGAAACAGCCAATTTTTTTTTTAGCCAGGAACTGGAACTTTCTCACCACGTTAGAGCAGGTCCAAAGTTGAATTACACGATTTACAGATAACATACTAACAGAAAGTGAAGTCAATTAACTCTATATATAAAAAAAAGTTGCAGCCCAGCCGGTAGTGTGCAGGTACGGATGGTCGTACGGTAAAGCGTTTGACTATTGATCTGAGGGTTCGATCTCCGGTGAGGACCACTGGTGAAATTCCCCCCTCTATATCTCCCGTGGTGACTCCATTGCCCAGTGCACTATCGGCTATGGCGGGGATAAAAGATGGGCGTCATAAAAAATAAGTCCCGATAGATAGTTAGATATGTTGATATATAGATAGGTATGTTGAAAGATAGTAGACACAAAGATCGACAGATAGTAGATGCATAGATCGACAGATAATAGATCGACAGATAGTAGATACATAGATCGACAGATAGTAGACACATAGATCGACAGATAGTAGATACATAGATCGACAGATAATAGATACATAGATCGACATAGTAGATACTTAGATCGACATACAGTAGATACATAGATCGACAGATAGTAGATACATAGATCGACAGATAGTAGATACTTAGATCGACAGACAGTAGATACATAGATCGACAGATAGTAGATACATAGATCGACAGACAGTAGATACATAAATCGACAGACAGTAGATACTTAGATCGACCGATAGTAGATACATAGATCGACAGATAGTAGATACATAGATCGACAGACAGTAGATACATAGATCGACAGAAAGTAGATGCATAGATCGACAGACAGTAGAAACAAAGATCGACAGACAGTAGATACATAGATCGACAGATAGTAGATACTTAGATCGACAGACAGTAGATACATAGATCGACAGATAGTAGATACATAGATCGACAGATAGTAGATACTTAGATCGACAGACAGTAGATACATAGATCGACAGATAGTAGATACATAGATCGACAGACAGTAGATACATAGATCGACAGACAGTAGATACTTAGATCGACCGATAGTAGATACATAGATCGACAGACAGTAGATACATAGATCGACAGACAGTAGATACATAGATCGACAGAAAGTAGATACATAGATCGACAGACAGTAGATACATAGATCGACAGACAGTAGATACATAGATCGACAGACAGTAGATACATAGATCGACAGAAAGTAGATACTATCTTTTTCTTTTGTCAACCTCTCGCTACTCAACTAGCCCACCACCCACCCCTGCCTCTGTTTACTGCCACGTTGCAGATAGCGATTGGGGTGGCCTTCAGAAGCGGCTTAGAGTCGATTGTGCCCCCCCCTCCGGGCGCATTGTGTAATATCTCAGATCATTTATAAATGACATAGACTATGTAAATAAAGTTATAAACGAACATTTGTGAGTAGGGGAAAAGGGGTTGGGGGGTCTTTTAGAAGTCGATGCCCATTGGCTGGTTATCACTTATACTCTAATCGATCCAGCGGTTATCAAGTTTTGCTGCTATGCGTTAAATCAGTGCTTCTCAACCGTTTTTGTTTCGCGACGATTCCGCAACGGGTGCGAAAAGTATGAACCGCGGGTACCCTCTCACACGTAAAGTTCTCGAATTTATTTACATATTTTTCCATTATGGTGCGCGCTTATCTTTCTAATGTGAATGCTTTGGGCGGCACGTGGGTTTGACGATGAGTAGTAACGCAGCAAACTGGGCTGGGGGCCCTCTTCAAACGCTTTGCTGTTTTAAACGAGAAATTGCATGTCGATTAATACATAGATTTTTTTTTTGGTGTTACTATTGTTAACAACTCGGTGATGTTGGCTAAGCCAATCCCCTTTGTTTGATATAAAGATATCTAAGGCTGTTAATGCGGGGTGTGGGGGTGTGGATGGGGAGCCAAGAGCATACTTCTTTACGACGGCATGGTACTTGTGAGCGTTGTTTTTTAGAGCATTTTCGAAAAAAAATGCTCTATTGTCCCCGTTTTGTCTGTCTGTCTGTCCGTCATCACCCTAGATCTCAACAACCATAAGTCCTAGACCCATGATGTATATATCATTTTGTAGGTCTTGGCCTGCCAAGAAATGACTTTTTTCCATTTCGCGATCTGACCTCTCAGGGCCGTAAAAGGGGCCTTAGTACCGTTTTTTACTATATAAGCTATATTAATAAAGGAGCGCTATATCTCAGCAACTATAAGTCCTAGACCCATGATGTATATATCATTTTGTAGGTCTTGGCCTGCCATGTGTGCAGCAAAAGTTCATTTCGCGATAGGACCTCTGAGGGCCGGGCTTCAGGGCTCCTAAGGGGCTTATATATTATATATACACCTTGTACGTTCAATAACCCATTCATTTGGTGCGAAAAACTGCAGCACGTAGTTTCACCAAGATTTATTAAGAAACTCATCAAATGAAATAGTAAGCTTGTGTTCTGAGTTTAATTGAAATTATCAGAGCTATGCAACAATTGACGGAGTTTTCGGACGATTAAATGACTATAATTTAGAATGTTTTCAATTATGAGTCCTATTTCAGTAACCACAAACCACTTGTAGTTAGATTTAAGAGACAATAATTTTTTTTAAATATAAAGAAACGTCTTTATAATTTTTTTTTACAAATATATGCATTACACAATTGAATTTATAAGCATTTCCAAAATTTACAAATATTTACTGAAAGATAGCATACGTACTGATACATAATACGAAAATGCGCTAACATGTCCTGTGTCCAGAATGGAACAGGCTTAATTGCTTGTTTCTTATAACCAACACAGCTTTCAATAACAATTTAAAAAAAATATAGCGTATTTCAATCGATGTATACGATCTGTAGACCTAGCCCTGAATCCCGCTTCAGTAAGGGGGCTTCTTCTTTATTCAGGCCATGGCTAAAAGGGCGCACGTACGAGTACCCAGGGTCCTGACCTAACTATTGCGGCCTTTTGCGGGGCCCAATTTAACGGATTATTCCCAGGCCCCTCTTCTAATTTTTTTTACAATAACAGCTATTACTGTTAATTAATCGTAAATTGCGGGGCCCCTGCCAGGCGAGGGGCCCTGTTTGGAGCAATCGGTCAAATAGGCCCAAGGTCGATCCTGACCACCCACGACCCCCCACCAATTATTTACGCCCCTGAGTCCAAGATAAGCGTATGACAGCCCAGCAGTAGGGTGCCATTAATACCGAAACAATAGGTTACGAAAAAAAAAATTGCCAGCTCTTTGCACTTATATTATCATGTTTTTTTTTCTCGTTGAAAAAAAAGGGGGTGGGGGGTTAAAAAAAACTTCATCTGCGCCCGAATTCGACAACTGACCTTAATCCGCCTCTGCACAAGATACACCACGCAGAAAGCAGGTACTTGAGGTAGACTCCTCCCCATCACCGCCACCCTACCCCGCCCAAATGACTTGTTGAGGTAGACCCCCCACACACACCTCCCCACCACCCTACCCCGCCCAACCGACTTGATACGTCTCTGATCCGCCCCCCCCCCCCCACTGTGGAAATAGCCGTGACTTAAGTGGATAAGTACCAGCAACAACAACAACAGCAGCGCATAATCAATATTTACGATTACAAACAATAACAACAAACAAACAAACAAATAACCAGGGCCACATTGCCCATTAGGATAATAATAAGAGCCGCATTTTTTAAGGTGCTCGCATTGTTAATAGTATAGCACGGGTACCGTGGCGTGAAACATTAACACACACACACACACATACACACACACATACAAACACATGAGAAATGACAAGCCAATGAGAAAGATGAGGTGTTTGACATAGTCATCACTTACCGTCAGTAACCACGGCACACACACACACACACACACACATATATATATATATAGGGATCATGTGGTTGACACAACGCCCACTCGCCTTTATTCTACCTAAGTTAAGGTACCCATTGAAAGCTGGGCGGGTTTAACCGGAAACAGCCAATTTTTTTTTTAGCCAGGAACTGGAACTTTCTCACCACGTTAGAGCAGGTCCAAAGTTGAATTACACGATTTACAGATAACATACTAACAGAAAGTGAAGTCAATTAACTCTATATATAAAAAAAAGTTGCAGCCCAGCCGGTAGTGTGCAGGTACGGATGGTCGTACGGTAAAGCGTTTGACTATTGATCTGAGGGTTCGATCTCCGGTGAGGACCACTGGTGAAATTCCCCCCTCTATATCTCCCGTGGTGACTCCATTGCCCAGTGCACTATCGGCTATGGCGGGGATAAAAGATGGGCGTCATAAAAAATAAGTCCCGATAGATAGTTAGATATGTTGATATATAGATAGGTATGTTGAAAGATAGTAGACACATAGATCGACAGATAGTAGATGCATAGATCGACAGATAATAGATCGACAGATAGTAGATACATAGATCGACAGATAGTAGACACATAGATCGACAGATAGTAGATACATAGATCGACAGATAATAGATACATAGATCGACATAGTAGATACTTAGATCGACATACAGTAGATACATAGATCGACAGATAGTAGATACATAGATCGACAGATAGTAGATACTTAGATCGACAGACAGTAGATACATAGATCGACAGATAGTAGATACATAGATCGACAGACAGTAGATACATAAATCGACAGACAGTAGATACTTAGATCGACCGATAGTAGATACATAGATCGACAGATAGTAGATACATAGATCGTCAGACAAAAAAATCTGCCTCGTTTATCAGACTTTAAGGATACTCTCGGATAGTTTTCCGCTAACTTATCACAAAGTGACGTGTTTAAGGCCATCACTTATTACACTTGTGATACTTTTTATCAATGTTTTTTTTTGTGTGTGTATGGAATATTAAGCTCTTGTATAACGGATTAAAACAAAAACAAACAAACGTGCGCCCCCCCCCCCAATTTCCCCACTCATCCTCCTACCCCAATGAAACGTGAAAACTCCCTAAATACATACACTGCAAACAATACATATCCTCACCTCACCCTGCCCCTCCCCTCACAATGTCTCATTTTTTTTTCATTCTGACGTCTGCTCGTTTTTTTTTCTTCTCTTCTATTATTACATTAAATCCGATAAGTCCAAACATCAATTATTTTTTTTTTTGTATACACCCCCCCCTCCCAACATTGATACTAACAATCGATCCGTCCACTGCTCTTTCACGTGTGCACACAAAGTCCGTCTGGAGGATGCAAATATATGAGGGAGGGAGGGAGGTTGAAGGTATGGACATAACGCCAATAAAAAAACATAAAACTTTAACAATGCGCCGGACTGGTGAAAGATACATTTAAATTTCGGTCATCACTGTTCAAGTTTACAACTTACCTCCCCCTCCTATTCAAAAAAAAAAAAACGACCACTCCCTATTCAATGTTAATAAGATATTCGATTACGCCACGCAGCAAGTTGGGTAGTTCTGTTGTTTTTTTTCATTGCTCGTTTCTGCACTGTGTTAGTGTTGTTTTTTTTAAAATAAATATAAAAAGTATAACTTTAAAAATATGTGGACATGGAAGAATTGATAGAAGTTTTAGTTTTTGCTGACAGTAATAAGAATTAAAAATAAAGCTCGTGAATATTTGTTTTGGGATTAATTGGAAGCAATCAAAGTAAAGAGGTTCTGATACGTAACCCTCAGTTTACGGGTAAAAGGTAATTATCTCACGACTTTCTTACCAATACTCTATAATCCTATGTTATATATATATATATATATATATATATATATATATATATATACTAGTATATGTACATGTATATACCAGTTTAAATATTGCTTGGAACATTTGTTTTTGTTCATTTGCGAACTTTGAAACGTATATTGTTTAATAATATATAAAACTTATATAATGTATGTATTATAAACGTAAATTGTTTAATAATATATTAAACTTATATAATTTATGTATTATAAACGTATATTGTTTAAGAATATAATAAACTTAGAAAATTTATGTATTATAAACGTATATTGTTTAACAATATATTAAACTTATATAATTTATGTATTATAAACGTATATTGTTTAATAATATAATAAACTTATATAATTTATGTATTATAAACGTATATTGTTTAACAATATATTAAACTTATATAATTTATGTATTATAAACGTATATTGTTTAACAATATATTAAACTTATATAATTTATGTATTATAAACGTAAATTGTTTAAGAGATCGCCAGGACAGGGTTGTTCTGGCGGTTTTTGTCACTTTGAGGCCCTCGGCGGATCTGCAAGTGGGATTGAGAGTAATTTAGAATAATTTCCAGAACGTTTTTTTTTTAAAAGCATCATCTTACGAATTTCGCGACCCTAGTTAACTTTTAGAACGGAGGGACGGGTTGGGGGGAATGGGGGGGGGGGGCAAAGACAACCCAAAAACTGTTAAATCATATTAGCCACGTCTTCCGTGAAAAGTGTCATGATCTTTCTTCCTTGTGACTGGCAAAATAAAAGCCGCGACTGGGGGGGGGGGGCTCGATTGGAGTGGGGTGCTGAGGCTCCTGCCTATCAGGGCCGGCTCTGGGCACAGGCGACATAGGCAGCTGCCTAGGGCGCCAAATTGCTAGGGGCGCCAAATTTTATTAAAAAAAAACTTTCAAAAAAATAAAAAAAATAACTTCCTTGATGACTGCCTAGGGCGCCAAATTGCCTGGGGACGGCTCTGTTGTCTATTCATACCAACGGCTCTGCTGCCTATTCATACCAACGGCTCTGCATTTGGGGAAGGGGATACCCATGATCAGCTGACGGCTTCCTTTGGTAAGTACATGTACTGAAATGTTACATCCAGATGGCTAGAGATTACATCGATCAATGAAGTTTTTTTTTTGTATTTTTGTTTCGTAAATATTTTCTGCTTAATTTCCGTGGTTTATGTTTTGTGATTTTTCATTACACTCGCACGCAGTTGACACACACAAACATATTTAAATAGCTTATAAAGGATTAGCATTGAATAGATAACGCTTCTGGCAAATGTTTTTTTTTTTAAAAGAAAAAAAAAGCTAGCACATTTAAATTTATTTATTGTATTAATGCTCGCCGTAAGAAAGAGCGTTAAAAAATTAAAAATAAAAATCTTTTATTAAACCTTCAGGCTCAAACACATCCACCTGTAAAATTTATGTTTTCTTGGCTTGCTGCTTTTATTTAACCATCCAACATTCACACACACACTAACAATACTTTCTAATTGATAAACATTTCCGATACCTGAAGGCTTTCTGTCTGAATGGTAAGTCAGTGTCGTAGTGGGGGGGGGGCGAGCAAGGGAGGCATAATGCCCGGGCGCTACTTACAAAAGGGCGCCAAATGGTATATTTTACATATGATATGATATGTTTTTCGAATGTGTGTGTGGAGGGGGTGCGCTAAAAAGGTATTAAAAAGGTAAAATGCCCCGGGCGCAAGTTGCCTTGCCCGCCCCCCCCCTCGCTACGCCTCTGGACGTACTCATATATGTTGTTCACTGTATTCATTGTATACCATGATATATTTTAGAAAAAAAAACAATAATTTTTTGTGTGCATAGTTTTAAAGTTGAAATATGCTCTTTTTTAACATAACAGATTGTTTAAAAAAAACAACAACAAAAACTGGCGGTGAAAAACCGTTTTTATTTTTCGAGAGACTTTGGAAGTACTCGACAACTGATTTTTTTTTTATTTCGTGTTTAAAAACTGTTTAATTTTTTTAAAGATTAGAGTTGCCTAGACTTTGGAAAAAAAAAAACACCAAACAAACCAACAACAATTACAAAAACAAGACAACAGCAACTACAGGCCCGTAGCGTGCGGGGGGGGGCATTGGGGCCGCCCCCCTGCTTATTTGTTCTACTTAGTAAAATGTATTACCTGGCGCCCCCTCCCCTGCTATTGCCTGGCCCCTGCTGTAGAATTTTCACGCTACGGGGCTGAGCAACTACTAGGCTACTCTAAACAGACCATTCAGCCAAAATTGCCAACTAAGACCAACCCATTAAAATGATGTCCAGTGTTAGTGATATAAAGTAAGACTTTGTTAAACGTTCAAGTATTTTTTTCTTTCTCCTAGTTTCCAGTATCAAACAACACAAAGAGTTTTTAAACTGCAGCGGAGCAGTCTTAATCGGTCGGGGCTTACTTGTTGACATGTAATTGGTATGGTGTGGTCGGGGTGGAGGGCTACCCACGGGGGGTGGGGGGGATATTGCTTACTGCAAACCGCTCCGCCCCTATGAGAGACAGTGGCTTCGCTCAAAACGTGTGAGTGTAGGATTTCACCACAAACCTTCCAAGAAACTCCTCAAAGCTCGGCAAAGTTTAGTTCATAATGAACTTATTTTTAGGGTTAGAAAACCCTAAACACACACACACAACCACACACCCACGCGCGCACACACACACGCGGTTTTTTTTTTAAATGCACACAAAAAGTATAATAAACAATGAATTAGATCATACAAATATTCATATAAATTATTACTTATAACAATAAATGTTGTGGGTAATTACACTATAGGCCTGCTGGATTAAACATGTCTTTACATCAGCTGATAGATCGCAATAAATAAATAAATAAACAATCTTCAGATCTAGATCGCCATATTTTGTTTTAATCAGCAATGAGAAAAAACAATTACGGTTTTGACAAAATGTAGGCCTTCACGGGTTAAAAAGTAATACAGTTACATAAGTAAATGGAAATTGTTTCTACACATCTGGTCTTGTGACTATAAGCGACGGTTTCTTTAACCCATTTCTTCAAGTGTGTCGGGTGTAAATGTTTTAAGTGTCACGTGTCATCTCGACTCCCCGAGTAACGCCTGGTATACTGTTAGTATCTCAAAAATCAAAAGCAATAATCACGATGCAGATTATGGCAAACGTTTTATGATGTACATCTTTTATGAAAAAAATCAATTCTACTAACACATCTAAGTATTTCCATTTTATTTCCTTTACTAGAACGAATATTATTTTATTTATTTAATGAGAAATTCATCGTAGTAATGCAACATACTGAAGTATCTTATTATATTTGAGGTTTATAATAGCAAGGCATAGGCATTATGCTTTAATAAAGGTAAATAAGAGACCGTGCCAAGCATGCACACCTAGGACTGATTCTGATAAATTCTTTTTTGGAAAATTCTAAACGGCAACTCATGATAAAGTTCCTGGCATAGCCGAGTTTTATTTTCAGAAACAAACAGGAACTTCGATCAGTGGAGAAGCGAAAAAGGAAAGAACCAAACATATCGAGGAATTAAAAAAAATTATACTTCAAGTTAAACAAAACTTTTTTTTTTATTGATCACAATTCAGGTGTAATTTGTTAGGTGTGACAGTTGGTGTACATTTCAAGATGGATTTACGTCCTTCGCCGGTGCTTAATAAAAACAGGTCAGTCAGTGTTGCTGTCTTAAGAGATGCTGACCGTATCATTCGTTTTAGATTTTTTTTACTAGATTTAGTTATCTCTGTCCACTGAGAAAGACATCGGTCTAATTGTACATTTACTTGTATAAAAGGCTACTGGTTCACACCATTATTTCATTGTTACATACTTAGTATTTATTTTTTGTTAAATGTTATAATTTTCTCTTTTTAAAATGAAACTATAAATTGAAACGAAAATTAAACTGATAAATATGAAAAAAAAACAATAATAAGATACAACCTACATTCTACAAATAATTTATTATATAAATATCACCACTAATGCAAGGCACTATATATATATATATATATATATATATATATATATATATATCTATATATATATATACTATAGTCTATAGTTACGCATTGACATAAAATGATAACAATAATAAATGCCATTATAATAATGATTATTCATTAAACTACTTTAAATGTAAAATGACCACCAAATCCACTGTAATAGTGATAGTAACAGTTGGTCAATCGACTTGACTCTTGAGTAGATTAGTATTAAAATGAAGTTAGTAAGTATTACTAAAGTATGGAAACCATTACTAATAAATTTAATAGTAAAAGTTATCTCTTGACCCCAAACCTGATTATTAAAATATTTTTTTACTATTATTTAGGCTATTAAATTTGTTATGATTCAAAATGATTGCATTATTATTATTTGGTTTTTACTTATAAAATAACGTAAGTCATCTAAGTTAAAATTTATGATGATTTATTAACTTATAAAAATAAATAATGAACATATTTTTATTTATTGAGAATTTTTTTTTTCAATTTCTATATAAAAAATATTCCAGCAAATTATTTAATTCTATCGAAGGTGTACAATATTAATGTAATTAATATTATATTTTTTACAAATTTTACAACAGTCTGCTTTAAAAACTAGTAAATAAATGACACTTTTATAACACAATTCTTTAGCAACATATTAATAGTTTTTTGGTTAAAACTAAATATTTTATGGAGAATATGTATAAGAAACTTAATTTTTTTTAAGCCATCTTAGCATTCAATATTTTAACAACTGATGTCACAGTTATTGACAGTGATAATAGGATGCCATTACTGCCAATATTTTACCTTACAAATTTAAATTTATCATACTGTTTCGTATTAATGGGATTGAATGTCATCAAAAAGAGTGAATTCGCAAAATATTAACTCTACAAGTATCACTTTCTAAGTGAAACTGGCAAAAGTGTTTACCTGAGAGTTGCAGATTGCACTCTTTTTATTTTACTAAGTGTAAGGTCGTTTATTTTAGAATCCTGAGTTAAATTAAAAAATTTTTTAAGATAAACAATATCTTTCAGTATTTATATTTTATAATATCTATAATTAGAGAAAAACAGAATGGTAAATTTGTCAGCACTTAAAAGCATACGGCAAATATAAAGATTTCATTTTCATAACTTTTTGCAAAATATTATTAAAAAAAATTAACAAAAGTTACTTTTTAAAAAAACATTTCATTGTAAGTAGAAAATAAGTTTTAAAAAAAAATGAATGACCTGGCTTTTCATCATAAAGATATGACCAGAAAAAATAACTGATATCTTGAGACAATAAAAATGTGTTTTTAAGAATTTGATACATAATCGACTTAAGAAAAATAAAAAATTACAATCTCTTGAAAAAAAAGAGAATAATTAATAGTAAATAGATAACTTTTCACTAATAACCCATTCTAAAAAAAATCTGTATGGATTCCTTCATATTACTTGTAAAGATAATGAAATATATATTCTGAAAGAATTAGTAGTACATTTGTATTAGAATACCATCACATTTTTGCTGAGTTTGCTTAAAAGAAAACATATTTTTTTTTTTTTTTTAGTATGTGAATATTGATTCACTAATGTCAGATTGGTTTATTTATAATCATCATTGTTGAAAGTTTTATAGTTCTAGGGAGTAAGGAAGGTTTCAAGGAAAGTTCTTTTTAGTTTGTAATTTTGTGGTGTGCATTTACTAAAATGTAATAGATCCGAATAAAGTTAAAGTGGGTTGTAAAATTTTTACACACACCATTTCAATCCTTTTTCACAAGGCAGTGCGTTGAACCATAATTTGATTATTTCTTAATAATTGTAGCTTTTTAGTAAGTTACCTAAATTTATGCTTCATTATATTGGATGTCTTTGCATATCTTGGCTGCACAGAGAATGTCATAGAATGACAATAGTCTGTTCATTGTAAAATTATAAAAAAAAATTAACCTTAAATTATGCTTCATAATGTTGAATATCTTTTCTTTTGATATCTTGGTTTCACTGAGACTACTTAGAATGATAGAAGTTAGTCCATTGTCACATCATATATATTTAAACGGCCAATCCACTTCAATGTGTGTTAGCCTGTGCAAAAATGTTAGGGCATATTGTTCAGTTATTGTATATTAAAAACCTTTAATAAGTATATCTTAAAGTTTCTTCAGGAAAAAAAACCTATGTACAGCAATTTTATATCAAAATTCACCTGGCTGAATGAGATGTGGGCATTTTAAAGTATGAATTGTAGGTGCTAAGGCCACCATATTTATGTAAAAAAAATTTTAAAGATGGATCACGACATTGAAAGAAAAAGTCAACTGTAAATATTTGAAAAGTGCTAATTTAGAGAGCATTGTTGACACTATTATTTTGGATTAACTTAGAAAAGCCCAGGGATTTTTTTCGTTATATGAATACATTCAGCAGTACCTTGGTTTACTAACACAGTTTGTCACTCGAAACATTAAAATCAATGATATATAGATAATATGTTACAAGTTGAAAGAATTTTTTTTTTCATTAACAGCCGTTCATTTACCTGATAAAATGCAAAGCGTATGCTTGTTTCACATTAAAAAAAAAAGTAAAGAAATCATCCAGATAAATTAAATGTCAAAGAAAAAGATTTTAAAAACAATCATGGGAAATGTGTCCCATTCTTTGCCATTCTGATTCATTAGTCTCAGGAATTTCCTCAAGTTTTCTGGCTGGAAATCTATCTGCACCAAAAAACTATCCGGGGAAATTTGTAGCATCCTTTGCTGTATAATCTTTCTGAAGTGGGCCATCATGTTATTATTTATCAGATCAACTGCCCTGTTAGCAACAAGTTTAGATTGTGGTTCGTTTCAAAGTCTTCAACATCGACCCACTTTCTGCAAATTTCTTTAATCCTGGCAGTTGGAACATTCACTGGCTCCCCGTCAACGGATGACTGCTCTTCCTTTAGTTTTTCATTCTGAAGATCCACTAGCTCATCTATAGTGAGCTCTCAACTGTGGTCCTCAATCAGTTCCTCCATGTTATTGCCATTGACTTCCAGGTCTGCTATTAGGTCTTTTCATGACCTGAGGCATTGTAACCCAAGGTACCATTGTATTGTGTTTTTGACTCTTTTGATAAGTGTCATATTCTTTGATTTCAGTTCATCGATTCAGTTCTTCATCACTTTTTTGTTTTTTAAACCTATTTCTGTCTTTGGCTGTTATGCAGACTGTTGCAATAGTTAAACTATATAAAAGTAACCTTAAATTAAGCTTCACTGTATTAAATATTTTGTATCTCTGTTGCACTGAAACAAGTAGAATGACAGATGTCTTTATTTGTAGATAGCGTATAAATTTTATTTTGACCAGCTGTGTGGCTGAGCATTTATCTTCCTAACCCAGGGGGTTCTCAGATATGTCAGCAGCCACTTTTCTACCATTCAGTTAGTAACAGGAACAACATGTAAAGTGCAAACAATAAAAACTTTTGTAAAAATTTGCTTCAGCTGTACAAAAAGTTTGTCAATCTCTGTAGTCTGACTTGTCATTCTTAAGTTCATGTTTGATGCAGTGTCTTTACTTCTATGGTTTTTTTTTATAGATGGGACTAGTACCAAAAGAGGCTTTTGTATTATGTTTTTTTTTATATTATACATTTATCTCAGATTTTAATTTGAGTCATCATACAGAGAACCTCTTCGAAGTGAGCTTTACATATAATTTATTGTACATTTTGTAATTAAAAATGTGAAGGGGAGCACATTTGTTATTGATTGTTGGTCATTAGTTGGAAATCCATCAATCATGCTCTCATTCCAAGTTTTAATTGCTTTATTTGTTCAGTTTTCTAAATTAAATCAAGTTTTGGGTTTTCAAATATCACTCTCTCTCTTTTTTTTTTATAAAATGTAGAATGTTGTTAATTGTTTTGTATAGGCATGCATTTTTTTTTATCCACTAAAAGCTGCTAAATACGTACAAGTCCAATTTTTTAGTCCTAGAGATATGACTAGATTCATTTTAAAACAAATTTCCCTGCCATATTTTTTAATAATATTCTTCAAACAAGTAACTGTTATTGTGATTTTAGAGCTGAGTTTCTCAACTGATTGTATGTGTACCCCAAGGGTCCAGGAAAGGTTATGTAAGATACACAGTGATCTTTACATTTCTTTTAGAAAACTAATAAGAATTTGATGAAGGCTGCCAGTTTGGTGCGTTATTCATCACCAAACTTCGTGCCCAAGTATTGTACTAGAAAGGTTTACACATTTCATTAACTTTCACCAAAAGTTATGAAATCGGTATAAAAACATAAAAAAAAATATGACTAGCAATATTTTAAAAAGTTTGTACATATCGAAATGCTTAAACATAATATTGTAGCTGGTATATAATCAAATATCCTGTTATATTTTATCTCTTGTATCTTTGTAATCAACAGAGCCTTTGACACTGGATCTTAGAAAATTTCAGAAATTGCAGTTTGAGAAATTGGATTAAAAAAAAACCAGGCTGTTTTTACAGCTCAACTTAAAAAAAAATAATTGAACACAAAAAAAAAACAAATAAGCAACAGAGGAGTAGGGGGTGGGGTTGTGGTCTGCAGACCCAGTGACACAATTTAACAACAAAATGATAAGTTCAATTTAAACATGTTTACATTGCCATGAAACATTGTCTACAAGTCTTTTTTTTTTACTTAGTTAGCTAAAATGAAAAAAATAAAAGACAATATTTTTTTTAGGTGTCTTTGTTCATGGTGTTGGGCAGATGGTTTAAAGCTGCCTTCAGATAATGGATATCGATACATAGATTTTTTTTTTTTTGAGCTAGCCGACAAACGACATCACTTAAATCGCTCACAAATTTTGGCCTCAAAACAAAATGTCGCTCAGAGAGACAAAATTTTTTGCTCACTTCATATCACACCTTAACTTCTGTGTATATATGCCTAAGAATTTACTTCTTTTGATTTCAGTATAATTACCTGGTAAGGTATGTCTTGTTCCAGAGCCATGCCACCCATTGGTGGCGTGTAATGCTTGCTGTGACATCAGCGGTGACCCATTTGTTGTGTGTGTGCCACCATGGACCGCTGCACAAAGTTCAAAGTGTTCAACTGCCTGCTGCTGTTCTGTCTGGCCAACTTTCTCCTGTACAAGTACTTCAACCAGCCGGGGCCCAGGTTGGTAGAGGTCGACTCTCAAGGACCTAGGATCAATCAGAATCACCACAGGAACTCCAGTCATCACAGCCACCACCGGGATGGCGACGACGTCGTCAACGTGGTGAGGGTGGCTGACCTGAACTCTAGTAGGGCCTCAAACTTGAGCGCCAACCAGGCTCCCGATCAGGGCACAGCGCCTCCATTTTCCACCAGTATTGCCTTGCCCCTGCCGATGTGTCCTCTGGTACCTCCTAGACTGAGTAAGCTGTGTGGCTTGTGTTTTATTTACTTATTTTGTTCACGAACACGTTTATCTGTCTGTCTGTATATCTGTTGACAGCCTTTAAACTGGTTGACGTTTACAGTATAGAGTAAATCAGTTCCAGAATATGCATGATAAGAACCTTGTTCGGTAGAGAATGTAAATTGTGGGGGGGGGGCGGGGGGGCCTTAAAAGATGCTGGGTGCATGGGCAGCTGCCTTAACTCTAATTATTTTGGAAATCTTTAACCACAGAGAAGAGATTATTTAAATGGTAATGTTCTGTTGATCCTTGCAAATTTCTGAGATATATATATGTGTATTTACAATCTATAATAGATTGTAATTTTAATTTTTGTGCACAATAACTATCAATGAAGCTGTTTTACTAAATACATTTTTTTTTTTTAATTTACCCTTTTACTATTAAAAAAGATACCATATTTGTTTTACCGATTGAATCACTTCAATGAATTCCTTTTTCAAAGAGAAAAAAAATTACCTTTTATAAGTTTGAAACATCACCCACATATAGACCCCTCAGCCGGCGCCGCGCGCCGGCTGCGCCGCCGAATTTTCGTCCGCCGTAAATCCGCCGAAAAATATGCAGCGCGCCTCATTAGCCGCCGTATTTCGTTCGCCATTATATTAACTGTCGCATTACTTAATCTTGTTGCACATGACCTTGCTGACCATATCAGCTCTGTCTTGAAATGCTTTTCTGTTGATCACAAAATACTAGCTGCCATGATATTGCTGCAATTATGATAAAGACTTCAAAGCTTTTGAAGGTTGACTCTTTTCAGCACTTTACAGCACACGTATTGCACTTTAATACTACCGACATCATCAATAAAAATGAAGAATTTCAAGACCGCAATTATAGAAGACGATGCAGCATTCACAGAGGATAAAGAAATGATAAAGACCCTGAAAGAAGGCATGTCTTCAGTGTGTGAATTGCTTTTTGTAGATGATCAGCTCAGTGCATCAATATTGGGTGCCTCTGAGAGCAGTACTAACGCCATCAATGACAGTCATAGACACAATGATAAGTCAGTGAAAGCATCATGTCCAACGCGTTGGGATTCAACATTGATGATAATTCAGTCTATACTTGACTTTAAAATATGATGATGATGACAAAATACGAATGATCAAGCTGTCAACTCTCAACCAGCTTGACCATCGATTTCCTGTAAATGATCACATTAAGCTGCATCAGGTGCTTGATCCAAATTTCAAATCATTGATACCACGTCAGAAGCAACCACAATTCTGGAGAACGCATTCGCAGCTAGTTAGTGAACATGTTTTTGAAGAAAGCTGATGAACTACATCTCGTTTGTTTTATTCATGACAATTATAAACTGATATTGTAAGTGCATATTAAGGTATTGAGAGACAGAAACTGAATGCGTGGGATGTATTCATGTACTGTATTAGTAGGACAGCGTATACAACTGTTTATTTCTGTTGTTTTAAATAATAAAACTTTTCCCCAAGTATTGTAAAATTGTTTTATTGCTGAAGTTTTATCAATTCAATATTTTATAGGCGTCAGCCGAATTTTAGCCAAATATTTCATAATCTGCCAAAAATCAGCCGAAAATCAGCCGCAAATGTCAATTTACTCAATTTATGGTCAAATTCGGCTACGCCGGCTATCAGCCGAAAAATTATGTCAGCCAGTCGAAACTTAAAAAAAAATTCGGCTGGCAGGTCTACCCACATAGTGGTAGACTCATTGAATGCAAAAAATAATTACCTGCAATGCAATACCTGTCATATTTATTAGCAATTGGATTTAAATTATAAAATTATCAGAAAAGTTGATTTTTTTTTAGGTCTGTCATGTTATTGTGGACTATAAATTTTTCTAATTAAGTATACGAACATTGGTATAAAGTTTTATGTATGGCGAAATGCGCATCATTGTTAAAATTATCGTCAGGTCTAACCTAATTTTTTCACACCCGTAAATTAAAGTATATCATCTCCCTTTGCAGAAAACAGGAGTTGAAAAAAAATTGGAGATGCTGTTTTTGTTGTTGTGTTCAATTATTTATACACCTAACAACCCCATGTAAACAGTTGACACAAATAATGGCATACACTTGAAGAGATATGAAAGGTCTAACGCTGGGACCTTGTAAGACAAAAAGGTTCTGATAAACCCATGACTTTAAAGTCTCCATAGCTTCATTAAAAAAAAAACATATACTGATCAATCAGGTGTGAAATTTCCGTATAATGATTAGTTCTTAGCAACGGAAACATAAAATAACACTGTATTATCAGTCTAAATAATTGTTTTCGAGTGCCTAATATATATTTAAATACACACACACACACGCCATACAGTGTATCTGGTCACATTTCACATTTATCTTCAGGGTACAAATTTCTCCCCGGGGGGGGGTAGTATCTTTTCTTTATTATTATTATTATTATTATTATCATACTCATTTATTTGGTAGCAACACCTGTGTATGTTGAACACATGTTATCTGTGTATATATGTTGGAGACGCATGTTTATCTGTATGAGCCGTTATTAGCGCTGCTTGCCCACATGGAGGCATTACCGGTTGAAGTGTTTATCAATTTTATTATACTATCGATTCCGCTTAATTGGGACACATCGGGACTGAGGCTTTTTGTCCCAATTAAACATACAAATTTACTATTAGCTTCTTGGTTTGGTTCCTTTGAAATTTGTCCCAAATAAGCGGCTGTCCCAATTAAGCGGAATCCACTGTATTTTTATTTTTTGGGTGATGGCCGAGCTAGATACTGTTGACTGAGAAATGGTCCCATGGGATGGTTCGATGTAATTGTTTTCGGTGTGAACTTATTTGATTGATAAATAATAATAACGCTGTTAGAAATGGGCCCTCGAGTTCAATTTTGGGTGTTGATCAGCGAACGCTCCTGTCGCATACGATTAAAAAAAAAAAATCTATGTGTTATGTTCTGTTTGATTTTTTTCGTTGTAGAATGTATAACAGAGAACATATTCCGTGAATCTTTCATTTTTCGTTGTAGAATGTATAACAGAGAACATATCCCGTGAATCTTTCATTTTTTTTTGCCAGCTGATCATTAATTTTTTATTTGATTTGTATTGGAAGGCGTGCTGTTTTCTCTAGTTGGAGGAGGGCATATATATATTAAACAAAGATTGTTCATGCGTCCTTTATATGTTATGTTGCGTTGGGGGGAGGGGGGGGAAGGGTCTCAATAAATGCAACAGTACTTTATAATTATCTGCCGGATATAAATCGATTCATATATACACACATACGTTCTTTCACGTAGAGCAGTTGTAGACAAAACAGCGCCGGACTTTCGAGGAGGAGGGTTAGTGCGCGGGGCCAATGGGTGGGGGGGTTGTTTGGGGGGTCTAAAATGTAGTTGCGCACCCCCCTCCATCCCTCAAGCTAGTTGATAACAGTATCACCCTTAGGAGGTTTGATTTCGCGACACACACAAAAAAATGATGAAAGCTAATCTATAATAGCTTTGTATTCATTCTCGGTTAGGTGATTATTAACCTACCACCAGCAAGTCGCGACCGGCGCTCTGTGGACCACTGGTTTGTCGTTTCATAGGCACCTGACGCCGCTGCATGTAAGCTGTGCGGTATTTGAATAGACCGTTGATCGATACGAGAGCCGAGGTTTGACTTAAGAAAAAACAGAACAAAACCACAAACCCACGGACATTGCCGCATACACGAGATTTTAAATGACAGATGAAACGGCAGGTTTGGATCCACACGATCTCTGTCAAGTATCATCCCTATTCAAACAGGTTCAGCCGTTATATTCTTTTTTTTCAAAACATGAGTGGTAAAATCCAAACACATCTCGCCTGTCAACCCAGTGCTATAGACCCACCCCCCCTCCCACCACCACCTTACCCTTCACCCCTGTCATATTTTGCCACACTCCATGCCCCCCCCCCCCACCACCACCACCATAGAGAGACATAGAAATGACCAAGAATAGGAAACATCATAACACGGTGGTTTAGGGTCATTTATACTTAATAACTGTTGTTATTATTATTTTTTTTTCTCTTTTCGGAGTATTATGTGGCTACCTATGAATCAGATCTCCCCCCCCCTCTCATCCCCATATATTTCATTACACTGTCTTGTAATAATGACTTCAGTGCGGTTCGTTATAAAATTTAGATGGTATAACTCTAAACTAACTCAATAATAAAACATCGATACTTTGGGATAATGGGCTTCCGTGCATTCATTTTCAAGATAATAAAACATCGATACTTTGGGATAATGAGCTTCCGTGCATTCATTTTCAAGATAATAAAACATCGATACTTTGGGATAATGGGCTTCCGTGCATTCATTTTCAAGATAATAAAACATCGATACTTTGGGATAATGGGCTTCCGTACATTCATTTTCAAGGTTGCGATATACTTATCAGTTCTAATTTTCAGGGTCAGAAAATGAAGCGAAGAATATTACCAGGTCATCCAGCTGCTATAATTAAGACAGTTCCCGCGTTTTCTTCTGTGGTTGTTCTGATCTGTCATAATCGATCCTAGTTTAATCGAACTCATTCACACGAGCTTCCTTCTGCTTATATATATATATATATATATATATATATATATATATATATATATATATATATTTTAAGTGCTATATTTGAGCAGACCAAACTACTTTCCCCCTTCAGGCTGTTTGGTCCGGCCCACCGTCTTGCTATTAGGAAGGGCGGGACTCTTCTACTCTCCCACTCGTTCACATCTTGTTACATTTAATTTTTACTAGCTGTTCTCTGCATAACCTTTTTAAAGAGTTTTTATCTTCTTAGGCTTAATCGGTAGGCTAGGTTATTTTTTGGTTTCGGGCAGATCCGATTTTTTCATGATTGTATTTTAAACTGGGATACTGTTGTATTAATTTTTTATTTTCGATTTAACGCAAAGCCCAAATAACTTTTATATATGTTATAATTTCGTATAAACACTCGATCTACACGCTCCTGGTCGGGCCATATTGTCAAATTAAAAAAAAAAAACCGTTTTGGTCTGCAGAAAGAAAAAAAAAAGCTTTGTTCATCTCTTCCAATTTACGAAGATTTATTGAACGGAAGTAATTTAAAAATAGAAGGGAAAAAAAAACTGGCTCGTTGTGAGCCACACAGAACAACTCATCGTAGAGCCACAATCAGTCGCATTGGGGGCGGGGGGGGGCGGGCACCATTTTATCAATGTAAATATCAATGTCAATGGAAAAATCATTTTTACTGCCGGGTCATTGGTGAAAATCATGGTGTGTGTGTGTGTGGGACGGGATGGGGTGGTGGTGGTGGGGGGGGGGGACTATACCCCAGATGGCTCACCCACCCTGTCGTAAAGTCTGCTGTACTTAGCGCGGTGTGAGGTTGTAAGTATCTGTCTGAAGCAACTATCTATAAGGAAGGCCTCGTTGCCGTGCAGGGTCTACGCACAATGGACGCACACAATGACATGAAATCAACTCCCCCTGCAGTGAATATATTGAAACAAAAAAAATGACGGCCTGGTTGATGCATTGTTAATATGGTCGTGACCGCGGTTCTGTTTCAGTGGTTCCACCTTTTTGGAATATATATATATATATATATATATATCGGAGGGAGGGGAGGGGGCGTCGTGTGCATTTCCCCGGACATTGATTTTGGTGTGAATGACAGAGTGGTTAAGTTGAACGTCAACCGCCACTCGTCATAATACTTTGCGTTCGGTGTACAACATGTCGCCTACCGTCCCCCCCCCTTCCCCCCCCCCCCCCAAATATGAGCCGGCACTTGAAATGTCGGTTCATTATTCTGCCAAACGTTACGTGCTAAACGTTCTTATAGAATTCTGTTGACACGTCCTTTGCACCCAAACCCCCCCCCCTCCCACGACACCATAGCAAAGAATATTAGCCCGCTGTCATTGTGTAAGAAATAATACCGGTATATTGTATGCACCCCCCCCTCTCCTCCCAATTCCCCCCCCCCCCCCCCCGTTAAATCTTCCGTTGTTCAAGTGACTAGATGGTGGTGGTGGATGGAGAGTTATGTTTCGAGGGCCTTTGGGGGGAGGGGGGTGTGCAGATTGTGCAAATAGGCAAACACTCGCACAGACCGGAGAGGCTTTAGAACGGAAAGAAGGGGGGGGGGCGCTGTTCCCTCTTCCTCTGGTCCAGACCCTCTCTGACCACAGTTTACCTTTATGCTTCCCCCTCTCCCCCTTTCCTCTGTTTAAACTGACCACCTCTACGGCCGAGTCCAACTTATTTGTCCAGGACTGTCCCCCCCCCCCCTGCCTGGTGTTGAAATACTCGTTGGTGCACGTCTCCCTGCGGAAACAACATTTAGAGGGGAAAATGAAAAAAAAAATATATGCAAACACGCAATCCGTTCTTACTTCTAAGTGGGGGTGGGGGGTGGCTAAGGCAAAGTAACATCAGGGGAGGGGGCCTAGGCAAAACTACATAAGAGGGCCCTTATAATATTGCTGTCATGAACATTGCTTGATAATTCCCCCCCCCCCCCCATAATATTTGACCCCACGGTTTTCTTCGGAACCACTGATATATCCATATTAATATAATCCCTCTCAAGTCTGTCTGCTGTAGATCGAAAGTAAGAATACCGTTTCCTGTTTAAAAGTAATTAACACTTGCCCGCGTCTCGATTTAATAATTTTATATATATATATATATATATATATATTTAATTTAGCAATAAAAATCTGCCTAGAGATTCCCCCCCCCCCACCAGTTTGCTGTAACTTAAAAACCAGCATGGTCATACATTTAGCCTGCTGTAACCAGAGTTACTATTTTTAGTACTCGTTTTAATTTATTCACCTTGACCTAGACGACATGTATTCCGAAATGCGAGTGTGGTGTCCATCGATCTTCGTGGATGTTTCAATTGGAACGTTTATCGCTTGCTTTACTGTGGCCCTTTTGTAATAATACACCGCTGGCAAAGTCGGCCAATAGAAACGTGTATAGCTAACAGTGGGAGGGGGGGGCATCTACCAGTGTCGTAGTCAAGTCTTAACCACTCATAAAAAAAGCTTTTTATGTCGGTCTTCGATTTGAGCCCTTGAGATACAGACCTTAATCGCCCTCACAACTTTGGACTTCACATTAACCCCCCCCCCCAAAAAAAAAACCCAACCAAAAAAAAAAAGGTGAAAAATAACTAAATCCAATTTTTCAAGTAAGATACTAATTTAATTTTTAAATCGATGTAATATGTTTTTTTTTTCAATCATTCAAATACAGTAAAATAAAAGCCTTAAAAAAGCAAGTTTAAATGAATGGCAAACAAAATAACAATATAAACGAAAAAAAGCCTTCTTCGTCTTTTCGGGATAAAAAGAAGTTTTGAATTCTAAATACTGGTTGCCGTTATTATGACCAGGGCCGCATTCAGGAACTTTTGCCCCCCCCCTCCCCCCAACAAACCATCATATCGGTCCCCACAGATTAGATATTATACGCATTGCGCAAGCCTCGTTTTGAAACAATGTTTTCATCGCCGCCATTAATGATATTTACACTCATCAATCCATTCATTGAATATATTTTATGTACTATAAAAACCCACGAACTCATGAATTAAATAACACATTATCGCTTTTTTATATTTATAAAACAAATGGAAAGCTTTTTCATTCATATTTCATGTCTTGAAAGAGACAAAAAAAAAGGTGTAAATAGATCTTATAAACCACTAATGTGACGGTTTTTACGGTGCCCTTCTTTCAACCCCACCATAGCCGATAGTGCAATGTCCATGGAGGCACCACGGGTGATATATCGGGAACTTGAGCCAAGATCTGAAAAATGTCCTCGGACCAGGGTTCTTCAGGTCGACAGTCGAGCGCTTTACCGCACGACCACCCGTCCCATATGTACAAAATATTAATAGTTCAAAGTCTCGCGCAATAAAAATTCCTATACAGTTTCGAGTTCGATTGCGATAAGAAATGAGATCCACTGTCTAAACAGTCGTCCCCCCCTCACCCCTTTCACCCACATGTATAGATAGGTGGGTCGCTTAATATGGGGGGGGGGGGAGAGATCACCCGCAGGACAAGGGCACACGTAGTTTGTTTATTGTGTGAGTGTGTGTGGAGGGGGTGGGGGTTGGGATAAACTTGTCAAACCCTGGGCCTTAGACCGGATATAATTTCGACTGGTAAGAGAAGGTGGGGGGGGTTGGGGTTCACAGGGGGAACAATTACTTCCAGCCGAGCCTTGAGATCGAACGAAACGAAACGAAACGTGTTTGCTACTAGACAGATTGTCATTTCATATTGTTCATCACTGTTTCTTTTTTTTTTAAATTAACGTCATTGGAGTGACTGGGAGGGGCAATGCATATGTATGATGATGTCCAGTCTGTCAGGGGCAATGTATCTGTATGATGATGTCCAGTCTGTCAGGGGCAATGTATATGTATGATGATGTCCAGTCTGTCAGGGGCAATGTATATGTATGATGATGTCCAGTCTGTCAGGGGCAGTGTATATGTATGATGATGTCCAGTCTGTCATGGGCAATGTATATGCATGATGATGTCCAGTCTGTCAGGGGCAATGTATATGTAAGATGATGTCCAGTCTGTCAGGGGCAATGTATATGCATGATGATGTCCAGTCTGTCAGGGGCAATGTATATGTATGTTGATGTCCAGTCAGGGGCAATGTATATGCATGATGATGTCCAGTCTGTCAGGGGCAATGTATATGTAAGATGATGTCCAGTCTGTCAGGGGCAATGTATATGCATGATGATGTCCAGTCTGTCAGGGGCAATGTATATGTATGTTGATGTCCAGTCAGGGGCAATGTATATGCATGATGATGTCCAGTCTGTCAGGGGCAATGTATATGTATTAATATGCACTGTCTGTCAGGGGCAATGTATATGTATGTTGATGTCCAGTCAGGGGCAATGTATATGCATGATGATGTCCAGTCTGTCAGGGGCAATGTATATGTATTAATATGCACTGTCTGTAAGGCCGGCCCTGGTTGCCCCCATTCAGGGTATTGTGTATGATGAGAAACATCGTGTAATTATTGATGCGGGTAATTGGTGCGCTAATGTGACGTGAAGCTTTTAATATCGGTTTTTTTTTTTAAATAAAAACTCTTTAAACTATTGAGAGAAACAAAATATACATTTACGTATTGATAGGATCTTGTGTGACAGATTTTTTTTTGATTGACTAATGATGATTGCAGGTTAATAAATGTTTGTGAGATATGTATACAAAATATCAAATAATAAAAAAAAATTCTCATCAAACTAAAAAAAAAGAAATTAAAAAAAAAATATATGTCTAAATCAGTTTTTTTTTTTTTTTACACAGATCGTATCTTCTTATATCCGAATGTCTCAAAAAAAATATTCAGATCTGAGAAGTTTTTGTTTTTGTTTTGTTTTGTTTTTGTTGTTGATACTTCGGGGCAGTGCTCTACGAGCCCTTGAGTTTGAATCAATAAAAAATGCTGTTATTTGGTTGGATAGTGCTGCCTGCACGCTCCAGTTCAGGTGCTGTATTTTTAAAAGGTCATGAATATTTAGTATTCAAAGATAACTATCGACAAAGCTTTTTTTTTAACTTACTTTTTATTTCTCCCCCCCCCCCTTCCATGTTTCTTCCCCTGCTAAACGACACGGCAATATTTCAGTGACCATTCGGACATACCTTTGTGTTACTGACTGTTGCTTAGATACAGAATATATTCAGGATGTCATGAGGTGGGTGGGGGGGGGAGGGAGTGGACAAGAGCGTTCGCCGGGGTGCTGCACATCTCCTTTTTTATTTAAGGAAAGGGGATTGGGGGGGGGGAATGCGCCCCCCCCCCACTATTTTCTCTCGCGCCCTGGGCCTAAACTGTCGTAAGGCAGACTCTGTGTGTGTAGAACAGGGCTGCCAACTATTTTCTTGACGAACTATCCTGAAATTATTTGAACAAAATCAAAATATCTAGCTTATGCTAAATTTTTTAGTAAATAATCAAAAATGTTACCTCTTAACTATCCACGTGTACTATTTGATAGCATTTTTTAATATCTAGATTTCTCTAAAAGCATCTAAGCATTTTTTTAATATCTAGATTTCTCTAAAAGCATCTAAGCATTTTTTAATATCTAGATTTCTCTAAAAGCATCTAAGCATTTTTTTAATATCTAGATTTCTCTAAAAGCATCTAAGCATTTTTTTAATATCTAGATTTCTCTAAAAGCATCTAAGCATTTTTTAATATCTAGATTTCTCTAAAAGCATCTAAGCATTTTTTAATATCTAGATTTCTCTTAAAGCATCTAAGCATTTTTTAATATCTAGATTTCTCTTAAAGCATCTAAGCATTTTTTTATATCTAGATTTCTCTTAAAGCATTTTTTAATATCTAGATTTCTCTAAAAGCATCTAAGCATTTTTTTAGATCTAGATTTCTCTTAAAGCATCTAGATCTGTATAATCCCCCCGTATATATATATATATATATATATATATATATATATATATATATATATATATATATATATAAAACCAGCGCACCCGTACATAACCTTTTCCCTACCTCTTGGGATATTAGTATCACCGACTGAGAATTGCGGTATTAGAAGCTAGGCACGGTATGGTACATTTTTAAGTATAACTTATTTTAGTTTGTTTGCCCCCCTTCCCCCCAATAAAGACGGCGCACTGGCAACGTACAGCGAAGGGTCGAACTTTGAAGACATCGCCGCCGAAAACATCGGTCTCAGGAAGGGCGGCCTATTCAAGCCGCCGGACTGCACCGCCAGGCACCGGGTGGCCATCATCATCCCTTACAGGAACAGGCCGGAGCACCTGAGGATACTGCTGAAGAACCTGCACCCCATTCTCGCCAGGCAGCAGCTGGATTATGGGATTTACGTTATCGATCAGGTACTGCACGCCCATTTGATAAAGCACAGTTGTAGCAGTAGAAAAAAAAAACAAATAACAAACCAAAACAAATAGCTGTTCATAATCTGTCTTTTGATGTGTATTTGCTTACTTGTAATATGCTGCACTCACACACACACACAAAAGAAGCAGTGTGGATGAGATCATATTTTGTTTTAAATATGTTTATATGTAAGAACTTTGTGATGAATGTTGTTTATAAGCCATTGAATATACCTTCTGAGGGTTTAGAGATTAGTTATTGAAAACTTACGCTGGTCCCAACTGCTGCTAGGATACTGATGCCCCCTCCCCCACACCGCGGCTAATGTACGGTAGGGGGGGCAAAGCAACTGTACATCAGAGGGCCCATTCAAAGGTATTTTGGGTACTCAAGCCGAAAAAAAAACCGCAAACTTCATCCGCTAAGTCAGGGCCCCTCACGGCAAACGCTCAAAATTAACCTAACCTTGCGGCCAGGCAATATTAAGGTCCTGTCAGGCAGACGCCTAGTTTGGCATGTCCATAAAATGTATGCCCCCCGGAGACTGGCGCATTAATTGTGTTGTTATTTATTGCATCCTTCGGTAAGATTTACTCGCCTGTGGTAAGATTACTCGCACCAGATGTTCATTACAAAAAAAACGCAACAGCAATCTCACTGCAAAAAAAAAATAATTTGGGAACGCTTTGTTCAAAGCAGAGGCGTAGCTGGGGGGGGGTACATATGTCCCCGGGCGCTACTCACAATGGGGCGCCAAATTTATATTTTACGTATAATATTATATGATTTTCGAAAGTGTTGGGGGGCGCTAAAAATGTATTAAAAAGGTATTGTGCCCCGGAGTTAAGCTCGTTACGGCACTGGTTCAAAGCAAGGTCAAATTATAAAACTTTCACAAGAGGTAATTAGATTTTATAATGGCGCTTGTTTTTTTTTTTTGGCCTTAAAACGAACGCAAACTATTGATATAAACAATCTTGTGAATGAAAAAAAGAAAATTTACTGATGAAGGTGACTACAATATGATCATCTGTGTCGAAGAAAATAAATCATAAGCGGCATGCTGGAAGTGAAACTATTATACTAAGAACTATCATCCTGCAGTTTATGAGGGGGGGGGCGACCTTTTGTAACATTCAGTAGAATGTCTTTACAAGTCACACTGAAGAAGTAAACGTGTTATTACTGACTACGGTTTAAAACCAAACAGGCCAGCGGTGGTGAACGATGCTAGGTAATCTACATCTAAAAAACAAAAAAGTCAAACTTCTTTTCAATGCATATTTTATGTCATAATGTCACGGGGATGTGTGTGTGTGTGTATGGGGGGGGTGTTGCCCAGCCGGTTCAACTATGTCTTTATGGTGAACACGGGGATACTGTATTGTTTACCTACCTAACTTCATAGCAATAGTTCATCACTATTTCATATTTAATGTCTGAGGCACTGCCGTGTCGGCTGTACAGGGCCGTGTAGATGAGCACTGAGTTATCCGTGGGTTTTTTTTTTATATGAATGAAGGCCGGGGACACTGCATTGTTTACCTAACTTCAAAGCAATGCATATTCAATGTAGCAAGGCACTGCCCGGTCGCTCCAACCGGGCCATGCAGATGAGCAATTGTGTGTTTTATTGCGTACATCTAATTACATTCATAGCCCCCCCCCCCGCCCTCGTGTTTCAGGCGTTGCCCGGCCGCTTCAACCGGGCCATGCTGATGAACATCGGGTACGTGGAGGCCATGAAGCGCTACGACTACCAGTGCGCCATCTTCCATGACGTGGACCTGATACCGGAGAACGACAAAAACATCTACTCCTGCCCGGAGAAGCCCAGGCACCTGTCGGCGGCCATAGACAAGTTCAACTACAGGTAGGTGTCGACACCTTTTTTTGCTTTAGAAAAAAAGAAACAACAACAACAACAACTCATTGCCATTCAAATTCCAACATCATCAAGAGCTCTTTCTCCAAATTCCAACATCATCAAGAGCTCTTTCTCTCATTTTCCCCCTCAGCACTTCTATCTTAAAACCGACCTTTTTTTATTTATTACATAGTCATTGGAGCGCAACAGGTACCAGCCATGCATGGAATAACAAGTATTATATTCTTTTATTATTAGCGGCAGCACTTCTTTTGAAGCTTTGAAAACTCGAAAAATGGGGAAAACTTATTAAAATGTTAAAGCTAATTTGAAAAAAAAAGAAAGTTTAATTGTTTGGGGCTGCTGATAGAGATGCCAAGACGATGTAACAAAGGTGTGTGTGTGTGTATGATCCCACTTCCGCCCACTCTACCCTGAGATATATATATATATATATATATATATATATATATATATATATATATATATATATATGGAATGTGAACTATTTACAAGAACATCATATTAAAGGTTGTATGTTTTTTTTTTTGAGGTTAGGGGTATAAATTGTAAACTGTTCAAGTTGTAGGCTTCAACAAAATCTCACATTTCACACACACATACACTATCTCTTAACCATTTATAGCATATCAATTTACCACATGGAGCCCCATATAATCTGGGTCCAAGAGTTACTTGATTTGATCCCTCCAAAACGTCAAAGTGACAAGAATGCTCCTCCAGTGGCGCATCCTGATATCCCATCATCCATTGCCCTAGTATCACACTGCAGTGAGCTCCCCCATTCATGCACCCCTTTAACATAAAGCAGTCATCACCATAATATAGTGGCACATCAGATTTTTGAACACAACATCCAGTGTCAGTAGGGGACATGTGTAATAAAAGCAAAGAGGGTAACAACTGTTTATAAGAACAAGTAGAAAATAACACCAAAATACACATGGACATATTCCTAAGATGAAATTTAGCTTTAAAATACCATTAATTTAGGCCTGCTATGTGTCTTTCAGTTCCCTGATCTCTACATTTACCCCTTCAAGCTCAAGACTCCCCTGTGTGGGCATAAGTCTGACGCAAACATCCTTGTCAGGACATATGGCAAACAAACTTTCCAATAACTTTTACTCCTGTCCTCCCTGTTTCCACAGACTGCCCTACGATGGTATATATGGCGGAGTGAGCGCCATCAGCAAGGAGGACTTTGAGAAGATCAACGGTTTCTCCAACATGTTCTTTGGCTGGGGTGGTGAAGATGATGACATGGCTAGCAGGTGACTTGTTTTGTTTGTTTTGGCATAACCTCAACTTATTTATTGTCATTTGTTTTTCCATACCTACTACTTATTAGTATATTTCTCAGTTGATTTTCGTAGTGAATCTGATGACATATTAACTGAACTGTGTATTAGACCTGGGTGACTTGCCGTATTGACAGACAGGGTATACGTATGCATGTAAATCTTTGGCTGCTGTGAGAATTTTTTGCTGATCACCACATGAGTGGTGTAGATACTCAGCTGTCGACCTGAGAGTCCCTCTGTGAATACCATGGAATTTTCCCCGGGAGAAATTTGATGCAAGTCGTCCAACAAGTCCACCCAGCTTTAAAGGGGTACCTTACTAAATTTTAGGAAGTAAAGGTGGCTGGGCATTGTGCTAACCACACAACCCTTTCATATGCTGAGGATATATAAACAGATGAATTCTACACTTCACCTGGCCTAATGGCCCATGAGGGCTAAGGGAACTTTACTTTTTTTTTGCCACAAAAACTATTATCAATGTAATTTGAAATTAGCATGCAAAGAATAGATGACGCACAGGTGCATAGATCATCCTTGACATAGGGGATGTCTTTTTTTTTTTAATCAATGTATCCTCGACACCTTGGACAGTGAAGATCAACAGGTTTATTCCACTCTTTGATAACTGGAGTAATTGGGATGAATGTGCACAAATGATCTTAGACACTGGCTGATCAACTGGCTGTGTAGCTGTTTGATACTTGACATATTGTAGCTGTTTGATACTTGACGTAGCTTAACCCCCCCCTTGTGGACCAATTGGCCTCTGCAACAACTCTTTCATTTGTACATGAAGTCATAAACTTTTGAACCTAAACAATGTAGCACTTTGAAATTTTTTTTTAAACTTTGTTAACAAACTGTGTGTGTGGCACAACTTGAGGATTTTTTTTTGTACCCCACCGCTTTTCCCAAAAAGCGAATTAGCAATTTGAAACACTGTGGTCTTTGAAACACTGTGGTCGAGCCCCTGGAAGAGTAAGGAGGAGGGGTTGGCTGAAGGCTGGCAAGCCACCCTGTAAAAAGTTTGATAATTGGAATGATTGTTTGGTGACAAATGTGCACAAATGAATCTTTGTGAGTGACTGTGTTGCGCTTTGATAATTGGAGCAGTATCTGGGCGTCTTATGGTTTACTACAACCTGACATTGGTTTTATTCATGTACTTTTTCTTTTTGCCCTACAGGATACGACACAGTGGTTTGATCATCACCAGGTACCCTATGGAGATAGCCAGGTACAGAATGATCAAACACACTAAAGACAGTGGCAATGAGCAAAATCCACAAAGGTAAGAGAACACCAACACACAACTCCTCTTGTCTGAGCATGTCTGAATATAAAAAAAAATGTTTGAAACTATTACCTATTGTATTGTATGTTCATTTTATAGGTGTGTGCAAGGGGGGGGGGGGGGCCCCCAACTCATATCTATTGTCCTCCCTCCCCTGCACCCCCACCTCTCCACCTGTCAACCCCTTTACCACACCCCATTAAAATTTGTGGTGCTTTTGATTGGCCTTAAAAAAAACAACAAATAAACCTTAAGCCTAATACGTGGCTAGGTTGGTTCAATAAAGTATGTGTCCAGTGCACATATGTGTTACCATTCTTAAATTTGGATAGATTCATTTTTTATCTTTTTTTTTCATTCTTCTTCCCCTTTAATCTCCTGTAAGAAAGGTTTCAGTCAGTTTTTGAACACACTCACCCCCTGAAAGCTGTACAAAAATAACAATTTCGGTAAAATAAGTTGCAGTGAGGAGAACTTTTAAATTTCTTTGTCTGTTTGCTCGTGGCTATGGCTGGGTATTACGTGGCTATGGCTGGGTATTACGCGACAGGCCACCTTTGAAACAAAAAACGAAAACAAAAAAAAAAAACAAGGTGTGGAAGATCAATTCTAAAAAAAAAAATATCCGAAAACTTTTTTTTTTTGAAGACTTACAAAAATAAAAAAGTTTTATTTTAAATTATTTTTTTTACAATGCAAATGAAATACACATACATTTTATTATAGTGGGGGAAATGTTTGGAGGGTGGGGGGGGGATTCAATAGATTTAGGTTTTTCCCTCATTCTTGCACAGACCTGTGCATGACAATGCAATTTCAATAATAATATCTAATAAAACTGTAACGAATTAGGGTCGAAAAGCTTAATAGCCCGAGAACTACTGCCGTGAAATAATCACACCCGACCTTGATTCTATTTCACCTCCCGGCCCATCAGATCAGCTGGCTGTCATCATGGATACTGTTGGGCATTTACAAAATGCCTGCATATAGTTTTGAGAAATTGAAATGGCATTGAGCGCCTATGAGTTTTGTTTTTCTCCCACGGAGAGCAGGTCACCGCCCGCTACCGACCTATGTATTGTTGTACACTTCCCTTTAGAAGGGCTGGGCCTCTTCATCTTTTACTTCACAGTTCACTGAATCTTTTTTTTTTTTTAAAAAAAGAAAAAATTTCTGCTTCACCGCGCGTGTCAATAGTCAAACTGTATTGTACTTGCTTCACCGACTTTGATCAATTTAAAAAAAAAATAATAACAATAATAATAATAAAATAATGATATTATCCTCAAAGTTGGTCTCTACCTTTACACAGCTTACAAGTGGGTGTACCTTATATAAGTCGGGGGGGGGGGGAACGTGGAGGCGGCTGGGTTATTGTGCTGGCCGCACACCACCACCACCACCACCACCACCACCGCTATCCCATAGTATGATATGGCTACGTCACAGATGAACAATCTTAACACTTTATCTCCCCCCCCCCTCTCCTCGTTTGGCCCTCCCTCATCGACTGTAAAATGGGACACCCCTATAACTTTATATTTCATTTTTTTTAATTTCCTGTTATTCGACAAGGGTTACCCCCCCCCGCTCCGCCCCCCCCCACATGACCCTCATGTTCTAAAGTTACTGCCAGTGTCCATGTGTATTGTCCATTTATCTCAATGGCTGGCACACACACACACACACACACACACACGACTAAATAGTTAGCTACCAACACACAATTAATTTGAATTTATATGTTTTTTCTCTTTTTTCTCCTCTTAATTCTTCCTCCATCTTTCTTGGCAAGTTTGTCGCGAAAAGGGGGGGGGGGAACTTTTTTTTTTAGTGCGAAACTTAACAATCTTAATAACCCCTACATATTCTAACTGTATTGAGTGGCCCTCCTCTGTCAGGGCATCGGTGTCATGTGTGTGTTTGTGTGTGTGTGTGTGTGTGTGAGAGAGCTGACTAAAAAGTAGCACCCCGTAGCGACTTAACCTTTCGGCTCTCCGCGCTCTGATTAATCTCAGGATGCTGGTCGCTCTAGATCCGCGGTTAGACGAAAATAAAGGCGGCGGATGGGGGTGAGATTTTTTTTTTCTTTTTTAATTTAGTTTGTCAATGATTTCAATGTATGCAGGGCAGAAATGGACATTTATCCGAGTATCCGGGCTGACGAGTATCCGGGCTGACGACATTAAGACCTGTGAGAAATGATCTGGATTTCTTCTAGTGCCACCTCTAGCCCCCCCCCCTACCCCCTCTCCTCTCTCCACCCATTGACGTGATTTGACAAATCAAACCTCCTTTTAATATCGTGGATGGCCTTCTATAATTTGGTTCCGACTTGGCTTCCATTCTGATATGCTCCAAGTTACATTCAAAACATCATAAACTGATTCTTTTGACAAAATGACTTAATCGTACCCCCCCCCTACCACCACCATCCCTCCCCCACACCCTTGTGTACAATTGTATCACAGAGCTGCTCCCCCCCTCCCCACTCACCCTGACTCCACTCTACATCCCCTGCGCTAAATGGACACAAGCGATTCACATGTCGCCCATTTTCGTTGTTTACACCGTTACCCAGTGTCCGAATACTGTCGACTTCAGTCTTCGTTTCTATGTTCAAACTAAATGAACAGCTTTGAGCTTTTCTTTTTCAATTTCTACACTGTTTACTAGCTTGGCCATCAGGTTGACTTCATAGATTGGGCTTTTTGTTTATGAGTGCTCAGAATATAAGATTGGACTTCTTGTTTATGAGTGCTCAGAATATAAGATTGGACTTCTTGTTTATGAGTGCTCAGAATATAAGATTGGACTTCTTGTTTATGAGTGCTCAGAATATAAGATTGGACTTCTTGTTTATGAGTGCTCAGAGTATAAGATTGGACTTCTTGTTTATGAGTGCTCAGAATATAAGATTGAACCCCTTGTCTATGATGAAACATCAGTATGAATAATTAATGGTTATATCATCGGCATAAAAACCTAGCTTCTAGTTCAGTTGTCTCGCCCACCTAACATTGAATGGTCATCACCTTGCTGGCGGAGCCTGTGCATATTTATATAAATAAACCCATGACAAGTCATTTAACTGTCATGGCGTATGTTTACGAATGTAATCAGATCTGTAATATATCTGCCCGAATAGAAACCTGTATAGCTCCCCCCTCCTCCCCCCACCCCACTTGTTCCCTGACACTTATGTCATTACAAGACTGCACTCCCCCCACCCCACTTGTTCCCTGACACTTATGTCATTACAAGACTGCACCCCCCACTTGTTCCCTGACACTTATGTCATTACAAGACTGCACTCCCCCCCCACCCCACTTGTTCCCTGACACTTATGTCATTACAAGACTGCACCCCCCACTTGTTCCCTGACACTTATGTCATTACAAGACTGCACTCCCCCCACCCCACTTGTTCCCTGACACTTATGTCATTACAAGACTGCACTCCCCCCACCCCACTTGTTCCCTGACACTTATGTCATTACAAGACTGCACCCCCCACTTGTTCCCTGACACTTATGTCATTACAAGACTGCACTCCCCCCCCACCCCACTTGTTCCCTGACACTTATGTCATTACAAGACTGCACTCCCCCCACCCCACTTGTTCCCTGACACTTATGTCATTACAAGACTGCACCCCCACTTGTTCCCTGACACTTATGTCATTACAAGACTGCACTCCCCCCACCCCACTTGTTCCCTGACACTTATGTCATTACAAGACTGCACCCCCCACTTGTTCCCTGACACTTATGTCATTACAAGACTGCACTCCCCCCACCCCACTTGTTCCCTGACACTTATGTCATTACAAGACTGCACTCCCCCCACCCCACTTGTTCCCTGACACTTATGTCATTACAAGACTGCACTCCCCCCACCCCACTTGTTCCCTGACACTTATGTCATTACAAGACTGCACTCCCCCCACCCCACTTGTTCCCTGACACTTATGTCATTACAAGACTGCACCCCCCACTTGTTCCCTGACACTTATGTCATTACAAGACTGCACTCCCCCCACCCCACTTGTTCCCTGACACTTATGTCATTACAAGACTGCACTCCCCCCACCCCACTTGTTCCCTGACACTTATGTCATTACAAGACTGCACCCCCCACTTGTTCCCTGACACTTATGTCATTACAAGACTGCACTCCCCCCACCCCACTTGTTCCCTGACACTTATGTCATTACAAGACTGCACCCCCCCACTTGTTCCCTGACACTTATGTCATTACAAGACTGCACTCCCCCCACCCCACTTGTTCCCTGACACTTATGTCATTACAAGACTGCACTCCCCCCACCCCACTTGTTCCCTGACACTTATGTCATTACAAGACTGCACTCCCCCCACCCCACTTGTTCCCTGACACTTATGTCATTACAAGACTGCACCCCCCACTTGTTCCCTGACACTTATGTCATTACAAGACTGCACTCCCCCCCCACCCCACTTGTTCCCTGACACTTATGTCATTACAAGACTGCACTCCCCCCACCCCACTTGTTCCCTGACACTTATGTCATTACAAGACTGCACCCCCACTTGTTCCCTGACACTTATGTCATTACAAGACTGCACTCCCCCCCCTTTCTCTCTTTTTTTTTTTAGTTAGTTTTTGTTAACTCAGAAATTTGTCTCTAAATTAACAAAATGTTGTATGCAATTGTTACAGATAAGCCGACGACTGAAAGAGTCCAGTGCACGTTAGCTTATCCCCCCCCCCCCCCACATTGTGTGTTTAGACTTGAATCAAGTGGCTAAATAAATAAAAGTGGAGTTACATAAAGAAACAAAAAAATCCAATTTCAATGAAATTACATACATTCTTTTTTTTGAGCGTCCCTCCCACCCCATCCCTCTCCCAGCCTAGACACTGTAAGTTTTTTTTTTTTTTACAACATTTAGAATGTAACAGTTGTAAAGTATGTGTATGCCTTCTGTAACAGTTGTAAAGTATGTGTATGCCTTCTGTAACAGTTGTAAAGTATGTGTATGCCTTCTGTAACAGTTGTAAAGTATGTGTATGCCTTCTGTAACAGTTGTAAAGTATGTGTATGCCTTCTGTAACAGTTGTAAAGTATGCGTATGCCTTCTGTAACAGTTGTAAAGCTGTTGTTAATAAAAAAAAAATTATCTTTTATCTGCATTTGTGGGAGCAGAGAAATGGTTTAATTACAGGGTCCGGCCTCTCATGATATGTCAGGCCGGCCGGATAGTATAGAGTCTTATATTTAACATTTAACGTTATGAAAGGTTTGGTTTGCTTTACATACACCCCCCCCCCACTCCTTTCACACTCTTTCCACCAGATGTGGATGAACAGAGGAGAGTGAATCGCGTGTCGGATCAAACATCACGGCGGGTCACATTTGTCCAATCGGGCCACATTTGTCCAATCGGGCGGTAGTTCGCCCCCCACCCCCTGCTCTAGGCTCACGTGCGGTCTAAATATAGAAATTTGGCGTATTGTTTGAGTGCGCATCACACGACACTCACCCAATGTTCCCTCTAAGGCAAGAGGTTTTCAACCTTTTTCATACTGCGGACCCCCACAGACATTCCAAGCTCGGGTGGCGGACCCCCATAGCCCAAGGCGCCCTGGCCTCAACTTTTCGTACCTCAGGATGGGCCAGAATATGTCTTAAGTTTGCGGGTGCAAGCTACTTAAATTCTTCTAAACGGTAGGCAAAACATGTAAGAAAAGAGGTTGGTCAGCATCGGTCCCCACTGCAGTGAAAACCAAATGATATATATTCAGGAATATACTTGCGCCGTTTTCTTTTTCGTTTGTCTTTGGCTGCTTGGTCATCAGAATCTTCCAGGTTCTGGTCAGTTTTGCTCTTCACAAATGTATCCATTCTACTAGGCTTGGACAGTTTACTTATACAAATATTGATAAACAAATGACCAACAAAAGTTTAGTCCCGTTGACTCAGATCTCACAGGGAAAAAAAAAATTAGAGACAAAGTTTAAGAGTAGAGAGGGTTAGAGGAGGTAAAAAATTTCACATTCTGATAACGAAAAATAACATTTTAAAATTTAATTGACTACTGTAATAAAACAAATATAAATCCCATCAAATATTTTGAATTGTTTACCAACATTTTAAAAAGTATTTGTCACACGAGCAAGTCACAACAACAGATCAGCATAATAGGTTCATCGCTAGAATTTCGCACCGTTTCATCGATGTGTTGGCGAGAAGTCCCTGTTATCGCTCTGGCCTATTTTCATTTTAAAAATGTACGAAAAATCTACTTCCAACCAAAACAATATGTGGGTGTCATTTTAAATAAACATGCGAAGTGTATACTAGCAATTTGATATCAAAAACTTTTGTCTAAGATTATTTCTAGGCCAATCTCGGGCTTAGATCTAGGCTCAGTAAGTAAGAAATATTGCCAAGATGACATGACTCAAAAACGCACTGCACAAGTACATGAGTATGCAGTCTAGTTCAGACTTCAGACAAAAATATAAGGAAATACCAGCGAAGTTTTCAATTCTACACATTGTTGTCTGTGCCTGAAACATTGACATTGCTAGTATTTTTTGTTAAGCTAAAAGCTAACCAATCGACAAACCAAGCAATACTTGATATAAGAAAAAAAAATTACTACTTTCCTTGACTTGCCCACAGACCCCTTTGGAACTCCTCACGGACCCCCAGGGGTCCGCGGATCACAGGTTGAAAACCTCTGCTCTAAGGTGTGGTATGAAGTGAGCAAGAAATTTTGTCTCTGAGCGACATTTTTGTTTGAGGCCAAAATTTGTGAGCGATTTAAGCGATGTCGTCCGTCGGAGTGAGCGATCGTACGTGCAGTATGAGCGACGCTCGGAATACGTGTGAGCGATCGCTCACGCGCTCAGCTTAGAGGGAACATTGCACTCACCGCGTCCCCAGTTTCTATTTTTGGAATCAGCTGTTCCTCTACTCGGCCTGTTGAAGGGGGGGGCGGTTGTAAGCAGAGGCGGATTTGGGGCCCCCGTGCGCTGAAGAAAATATTGGACCTCTTGAAAAAAATTGTATTAGTGAAACATATCAAAGGCTTGTAAGTTTGGCCCGGTGGGGCCCCTCTCGAAATTTGAGGCACGGGTGTGCATGTCCCTTAAATCCGCCACCGAATGGGACATTATTGAAAACAATTCATGGAGAGTTTCCAATGTCTTCCCCCCCCCCCAACCCATCCGGCATCGGCTTTGTGGTTCACTGCTGTAATTGGAGTTGAAATGAATGGGATAGGTCAACTGTTGACATGATGTAGCCGCGAGAAGTGAGTGGTTGGGGGGGGGGGCTCACCGTTGGACGTGGGCAGAAACAAATGAAGGTGAAATGAAGGTGGAAGTGACTGACAGGCCTGAACTGACGGGCGATTCATCATCACTTTTGACGTTCAGTGTTGCGCCACTTGTTTGAGACCCATGCTAAACGCACACTCACAACACAACACACACACATACAAGTTCATTAAACGTAAAATAATAAAAAAAAAAACACGTGTGCTGTTTCTTGCGATAAATGTTGGTCTAGTCCCTGCCGTACTCCCTCTAAAAACTTTCTTAACGACACACTGCTGTCCTAGGATATATTGATTGTCTGTTGCACGAAACACCGGACTATGGTGCTGCTGACATAATAAGACATACATAATTGTTTCAGGGTATTTTAGATTGTGCTATTTTTTTTTTTACAGTCAAGTCCGATGAATGCGCCCTCCCCCCCCCCCCCCAACCACCTTGCATTGTTTACATTAGGTTACTCCTGTCTTCATAACCCGAGACATTGTGTGTTGGAGACTCAAACCATGGACTTCTTAATAGTAACCTGGACAGACAACTAAACAACATATTTTAACGCATCGGACCTCGAGAGGCCAATGTTTAAATTTATCTGTGTCATGCCTCCCTTCTAAACCCAGCTATAAATAGTCTTGCCGAGAAACAATACAACTGCTTACGAAGTTATGGTTTTGTTAAGAAACATAAATTTTAATGTTGTCACAATTATTGTCGACAACGCTGCGGTCAACAGGAAATTTGACAAAGATTGCCTATGCACAGTGGAGATTAAAACAGCATTATCGATGAAGTAACAGGGAAACCGATATTTTTGTTGTTCGATCCTGTACACAACTTCAAAAACGTGTACAATAACTTCCGAAATAGAACACTTTTCATATGCCCGGACATGGCTAACAGCAATAATGGCAGAATTACATCTAATTTCAACCACATTGCTCAACTTTTTTACAAAGAGCAAGCAATGTCTCTTAAAAAAGCTCACAAGCTGACCGAAACGTCTATTGACCCAAGCAACATTGAAAGAATTTCTGCAAAACACGCCCATTCGGTTTTCCATGAAACTACTAGAAATGCTCTGTTTCATTATTCAGATAATAATCCTGAAAGGAAGTCAACTGGTGATTTCGTTTCTATAATTTTAGAAATGTGGGACATATTAAATGTGAAGTCGCAAACCAAAGGCTACCACAAAAGAAACAGTTCCATGGACCCAGTTCGATCTTCCACTGATTAGAAACTAGAAAAACTTAACGATTTTTGCAATTTTCTCCAAGTTTGGGAACATTCACTCGAACCTGGATTAGGTAAAGAAACATTCACAGCACTCAAGCAAATTACCAGATCCATAGTTTTTGCGCTAAATAAATTATTGATTTATTAGGATTCAATTTCGTTCTTCTGGGCAATTTGCAGTCAGATGCCATTGAATCCAGGTTTGGGTGGATGAGAATGATGGCGGGCAGCAATTACTATATTTCCTGCAGGCAAGCTGAGGAAAGTGATAAAAAAATACTAGCCATTTTGCTGCTAAAGCATTCAGGTTTCACCATTGAAGAAGTGGAAAATTTGTTATTCCCACCAACGACGAAGATAAAGAAGACTTGTAGAAAATAGCTTGTGAATTGTCTGAATGTTTGCATTTAAAGAATTTGAACGAAGATGAAAGTGCCACACTCGCGTATATTTGTGTGTGCCGTATGCCGTTCCGTCTGTCACACCACCAAATGTTCGTAATGTGAAAAGTACTTGTTCAACGATGACGAAAATGAACGTTTCAACATGAAGTACATCAACAAATTAATAGAGGCGGTTAAAACATCCCATCCGATTTTGCCTGGAGGTCTTGTGTTCATGCCTATTCATTTTTCCAAGTTTTTGAACGGTTCTTTTTAGTTGATAACCAGTTGGCAATGTTTCAAAAAATCGCTGAAAGAACCTTTGTTGAGGCTGATTTGGATTTGATACTCTCGATATCATGTTATTGTGATAAAGGTCAATACTTAAAAAAATTCTTTACAAAGTCACTTTTTTAAATACTTTAAGCAGATATTTAGTAAAAACTATTTCTGATGTGATGATGTTAAAAAAACCGAAGGAACTTAAAAAAAATTTATTTGTGTTAATGTGAAGTATGTGTTTGTTCATTCTTTAAATAAAAAAACCTAATGTAAACATTAAGCAATACAACACATCCAATAATTGAATAAATACGTCAGCCTCTCGAGGTCCGACCTTCATTTAGTTGTCTGTCCAGGTATATTTTAAGAAGTCTATGCTCAAACCCAGGCTATCGCCTAAAGGGCACCTTACTGCCAAAAGCCCCCCCCCATACTAAATACTATTACCAGTTGAATGCTTAGGGGGACTGGGACTTTGACCTAGCCACCCCCACCCCACCCCTCCATCCCCCCAAAAGATCTAAGGTCGGGCTCCGTCCATAACGGCAGAAAGTTGTTTACGTGTCTCCAACTTGGGGGGGGGGGGAAGACAATTCGTCTCTTACAACATCACCCACTTGCTCAGACAAGAATGGCCTGCACATATGTAAGTATGTATGTATTTATGTGTGGGTGTGTGTGTGTGTGTGCGCACCGCATTTTGTAAATGTTGCACGCTGCGGTGGTTTGTGGGGAGAGGAAGGGGGGTGAAGTCTCTCTCCATTCCCAACCCACCCCGTCCCTAACTACTCCCCCCTCCCCCCGTGTGTGCTGAGTGCTGAGTAGGTTTAAGCATTGGGTTTATAATCTTGTCTTTCTGTTGGGTGGCGTAATCTGGAGTCTTGGTGGTGGGGGGGGGGGTGGCATTGTGTTACTTTTCTCTTTACTGGTAACGCTTATCACCTTATCTTTTTGTCCTTCTCTCTCTCTCTCTCTCTCTCTCTCTCTCCCTCCCCCCCCTCTCTCTCTCTCTGCGCTCACTCAAGTTATTGTATAACGGGATTCGAAATACTTCTTTGTGACGTAAATAAGCCGGACAGGGTCGCACATTTTTAGTTTACAATACTTTTACTTCATCGAGTACATGTAATATATATATATATATATATACATTTTTTTCCTCTTTTGATCCTTCCCTTTGTACATATGGGGGGGGGGGGGGGGGACGCGACTACCGAACAGTTTTTCTTTTCTTGAATGGGACGCGAGTCTTAATAGTTTGAGAACCGCTTTGTTAGATAGTTGTTGTGTGTGACGCCCCCTGTAAGGATGAGATGAAATCTCTTCGATCCTATAAACCACTGATGGGACGGTTTTGGCACGGTCCTCCTTTCATCACCACCATTAGCCGATAGTGCAATGGCCTTGGAGGCACCACGGGAGATATATCGGGAACTTGAGCCAAGAACTGAAAAAAAAAATTTCCTTGGTCCTCACCGGCGATTGAACCAGGTACCTTCAGGTCGACAGTCGAGCGCTTTACCGCACGACCGACCAACAAACAAACAAACAGGGTTTACGTTAATGTGAACGTTGGCCTTTTGTATCATCATTTCAAGGACAAGCCGTATCATTGATAGCCCCCACCCCCCCGCCGCCGTGGCTGTACTGTATGGTGACGTGTTGTAATTTAACTGGCGCGTGACACAGTCGTGCGTGTGTGTGTGTGCGGGGTCAGCACGATCTATATATAGTGTCCGGCGTACAGTTGACCAGAGAGCATCAAGTTGTGCACAGCTTGTTGTTGACCTTATGCACCACCCCCCACCCCCGCCTGGGTCATCACATTGATAACACAATACACACACATATACACACATATACAAGTCGGATTGGACTGTGATTGCTGCCGCCAAGGTCGCGCGCCCTGTTACCCGACTTGCGATTGGCCCTAATAAAGCCCAAATGTATGGCCTTTTAATGCCCCCCCCCCCACACACAACCACCTTATAATCACACACGCAACTTGCAAGCGCTGCTTATTCTGTACACACCGCCCGGCTCAACACACACACACACACACAGAGGAGGTTTGACGTCAGACTAATAAATACACACACAACACGCACGCAGCAAACACACACACTCACATATAGTCAAGTGTCTATATTTCATACGTGGTTTGCTACACGTGAAAAAAATGATGAGGTCAAGGATGTATATCTTTGTGTGAGTGGTGGTGGTGGTGTGTGTGTGTGTGTGTATGTGTCGACTCTCTACAATTTCAGCTTCGCGGTGCGAATGTGTGCTGCCTGCTTACACAGGTCGTTAGACTCGTTTGAAATAAATAAACAAGTAGATGAGCCGCTGATTGCAGCGCGCGGTATATGATTGGGTGTTTTCTGCTGTCGTTGTATTCCACTGTCGTCGTCTTCTTCAACAACGTGTATCGCCCTTGTCTCGCCCCCTACCCCCTTTTCTGTACGTGAGTGCAGCCAGAACATTGTCCCGGGACCCATGATCAGAGCCGGCCTTAGATATTTGGCGGCCCTAGGCAAAAGTAAAAATGGCGGCCCCTCTACATATTAATTTTATATAGTAATCATGAACAGCAAAGTTGGACTAGATAGTGACACTAGTAAACGATTTTTTATTATTATTAATTAATTAATAGACGAAAGAATATTGTGTTCAGAATTATGAAATTTAATAGTTAGGTTTATTTACAGGACAATTTTTCTACACTTTATGCTTGCAAATTCGTCAATTAAACTTGCATAATCCAACGATGATGCCATATCATTCTCAATGGAAATCAGGGCAAGGTCTACCAGCCTATCTTGCGTCATTGTGGAGCGCAAATAAGTTTTAATTAACTTTAATTTTGAAAAACTGCGTTCTGCTGATGTAACAGTAACAGGTATTGTTAACAAAATGCGTAAATCATTTGTAACATTTGGAAAGACCCCATTTAATCGGTGTGCATTAATATACTTTAACACGTCAAGTGAAGATGTACCTTCAGGTATGGCAAAAGTTAAAGTTTTTAGTTCAGTAAATAAACTGAGTTCCTCGATGTCACTATCGATTTCCGTGATTGCTAAATGCGCAGAGGCAGAATTGCTAACATCAGACAATACTTCATATAAATTTTTGCATTGTTTTTTTAGCATTGCGTCGTCACGATTTTTCAAGTCTGAAATTTTAAAGAGGAATCCTAAATTATTGTTAAATTGAGTTAATTGTTCAAATCGTTCATTAAAAGACATTATAGCTTGATCCATCAACACGTTGAAGAAAGCTATCCGATAGTTTTGTCTGGGATCTTGCACTAATTCATCTTCAGCAGATTCATATAAAAACTGTTTTTTAACAGTTTTAAAGAAGTAACAATTGCTGGAAAACCCATTTCGTCATCACTCATTTCCAGCTCTTCTGCTAATGACTTTGCTGTAATTTCCGATGGTATTAAAAAACATTAGCTTGTGAAAAGTGGATTTCCACTATCAAAACATCTAAATCACTTTCCACATTATTATCATCCAATTGATTATAATTACCAAACATCCCTAAATATTCGTAAAATCTTGAAAAAATTACACAATTTCAAAAAACAGACCAAACAAATAACCACACGTTGGATTTCAATAATGTAAACACGATCAGAAAGTTCGTTTTCCGCTTTACACGAATCCACAATTGTTATTGCTTAAATTAGTTCATTAAAAACAAGAATGGTCTGAGCAGCGGAACAATCCAAAAAGCGGCAATCGGCGGCTACGAGGGTTAACCGGTAGAGGCGACAATCGGCGGCTATGAGGGGTAAAGGGTTAATAACAATGATATTATTGTGATCGTTAGTTTGCGCCAGCTATTGAACGAAAATAAAATAAAAATCGTGTTTTTAAATTTTTAAAACATTGTAAATAATTTGTGATATTTTAATTTTTTTTCAATAATTTTTACAAAATTGGCGGCCCCTTTGAATTTGGCGGCCCTAGGCAAATGCCCAGTATGCCCAGTGCTAAAGCCGGCCCTGCCCATGATTTATAAAGGAGACCATTATAAGTTGTTTTTTTTGGGGGTGGGGGGAGGGGACTGCAGTTAAATTACTTTTGAAACGTTTGGTGGCGCCTCTATTATTGCATCTGATTTCGTTTATGCCAACATTCTCATTTTGATTATGCGACCATACTCATTTCCTTCCTATTTTTTTCCATAGATTCGCCTTGCTGAAGACCACGACAAAGCGCATGTCCAAAGATGGCCTGAACAGCCTGATCTACACGGTGCAGGAAGTGGAAGAGCTGCCCACTCACACCAGGATTTTGGTTTACATCAACGAGACGGTCATCCTTCAAGGTCAGTCCTAAATAGGATTTTGTTTATACAGTTTCAACATATCCCAGCAGGCAGTAAAAATAATAAGATATTAAAGAAAAACATTTTAAAATTTATTCTATTGTCATTGGAGACATCCTTTGAGACTGTGTTGTGGTTCTTGTTTCGCATTGAGCGAGAGTTGTGGTGAGTTGTGGTTCTTGTTTCGCATTGTGCAGAGTTGTGGTTCTTGTTTCGAATTGTGCAGAGTTGTGGTTCTTGTTTCGAATTGTGCAGAGTTGTGGTTCTTGTTTCCCATTGATCTCTTTCCTCCTGCCACATAAGGTGGATGGTTTTAAACATAACTCCTGCCCTGCTGTTGTAAAACAAACATAACATTTGAGCAGCAACAGATGTCTAATCTTGAAACATCTGAATATGTTAATCATGAAATTTACTGGTTGATATTTGTATGGCAACCACCCCCTCCCCTCCCTAGAGATTATTGAGATAGAGAGAGAGAGAGAGAGAGAAAACGAGAGAGTAAAACTGGTATCTTGCATAGTTTAATTTTAAATAAAGCCTGTACATAAAAATAAAAATATTTATCATTCTATTTATCACTGGTGATAATCCAATGTCAATTGCTTACAAGAAAGTATCACCAGCTTGTCATGTCTTAGATTGCTAACAAGTTCTTGAAAATTATGGGATAGATAATGTATTTGATGAAAGACATTCTAACACTTTAAAATTGAAATAGATCAGATATGATATGCATTTGTAAAAAAAATGACATTCTGTAAGGATGGTCTTTGTGGTGGTTTTAAAAAATTAAACTACCTTGTTTTTGAAGTAAATCTTTTTTTTATTTCATGGTCATGAAATGAGAAATTTAGGGCTGGAAACTAAAATATGCTGTAAGTCATGTTTCATCATCATCATCATTGCCTGTCACTCCTATCGGGGTATGGGCCACCAACTAACGATCTCCAGTGACTTCTATCCTGGGCCATTCTCTCCAGCTGCTTCCAGCTGAACCCCATCCTGGTGATGTCCGCTTCAAATTCTCGCCTCCAGGTGTTTCTAGGCCGACCTCTCTTTCTTTTTCCTTGAGAATTCCAACTCAATGCTTGCCTAGTGATGTTGCTTGCCGGCTTTCGAAATGTGTGGCCTATCCATCCCCACCTTCTCTTCCTGATCTCCTCTTCTATTGAAGCTTAGCCGGTTCATTCAAAGAGGCTGGCATTGGTGATGGTGTCAGGCCATCGTATTTGGAGAACTTTCCTAAGGCAGCTGTTGATAAAGGCCTGGACTCTCTTAGTGGTTGTCTTCGTAATCCTCCAGGTCTCAGCTCCATATAATAGAACTAACTTTACATTGGTATTGAACAGGCGAATTTTGGTGTTCAGAGACAGCTCTTTGGAATTCCAGATGTTCTTTAGCTGGATAAAGGCGGCTCTTGCTTTTCCGAGCCTTGCTTTGACATCTGCATCCATTCCACCCTGCTGATCTATGATGCTACCCAGATAAGTAAAGGACTCTACTTCCTCCAGTTTACTTCCGTTTAGGGTGACTGCATTTGTGCTGGTGGAGTTAATTTTCAGGATCTTGGTTTTAGATGTGTGTATGCTAAGGCCGACCTCCTTTGCAGTGGCATTCACAAGATTTGTTTTCTCTTGCATCTGTTGATAGCTATGTGTAAGGAGAACAAGGTCATCTGCAAAGTCCAGGTCGTCCAGCTGTTTTAGCAAAGTCCATTGGATTCCATTTCTTCTTTCCCTGGTGGATTTCTTCATAATCCAGTCTATAGCCAGTAGGAAAAGGAATGGGGAAAGCAAGCATCCTTGTCTGACTCCTGTTCGTACCTGGAAGCTGTCTGTTAGCTGCCCTCCATGGATAACTCTGCAGGACATACCCTCATATGATTTCTCGATCAGTTTAACTATTTTTAAGGGGACACCGTATGTCGAAGAAGTTTCCAGAGGATTTCTCGATCTACACTGTCGAACGCTTTCTCAAAGTCAATAAAGTTGATGTATAGCGGCGAGTTCCACTCCAGGGACTGCTCAACTATGATGCGGAGTGTTGCGATCTGGTCTGTGCATGACCTGTTTTGACGGAAACCTGCCTGTTCGTCTCTCAGCTGTGGGTCGACTGTGTCTTTTATCCTCTCCAAAAGGACTCGGTTGAAGACTTTGCCTGGCACCGATAGCAATGTGATGCCCCTGTAGTTGTTGCAGTCGCTAAGGTCACCTTTTTTGGGAAGCTTGATTAGATATCCTTCCTTCCAGTTTGTTGGTACGTCTTCTTCCTCCCATATCCTTTCAAAGAGTGGGTACAACATCTCCACTGTCGTATTGAGGTCTGCCTTTAGTGCCTCTGCTGGGATGTCATCTGGTCCAGCTGCTTTCCCATTTTTTATTAGAGTGATGGCTTTTCTGATCTCCTCTTTGGTTGGCTTGTCACAGTTGATTGGCAGATCTGCTATGGCTGGTTCAATGACAGGGGGGTTCAGTGGTGCTGGTCTGTTCAGGAGTTCCTCAAAGTGCTCAGCCCAGCTATTCAACTATTGATCGAATTCATTAATAGCTTTCCCTTGCTTGTCTTTGACAGGTCTTTCTCGTTTGTTGGTCTTCACTGAAAGTCTCTTTGTTATGTCATATAACATTTTCATGTTTCCACTGTAAGCTGCCTGTTCTGCTTCAGCTGCCAATCCATCCACATAGTCTTTCTTGTCCTTCCTAATACTTCTTTTCACGTTGTTGTGTGCTTCCATGTATTCTTCTTGCGCTTTGCCTTTAGCTGATCTAGTTTTACTGTTGTTGACTGTTGCTTTCTTCTTCCTCCTGTCCTCTATCTTATTCAGGGTATCAGTTGTGATCCACGCTTTTTGATGGTGCTTCATTGGCCCCAGTACCTCTTGGCATGCTGATCTTAATGACTCTTTCACTTTCTGCCACTCATTTGATACACTGTACTCCTCTTCCACCAGTTCATGGAGCACTTCATATTTGTTCTTCAGCACCAAGTTGAACTGTTCTTTTATCTTAGGATCTTTCAGAAGGTTAATGTTGTACTTTACTCTTCTGTCTGCCGTGCTTGTCTCATATCTCTTCAGCTTCAGTTTCAATTTCGCTACAACCAGATGGTGATCAGACGCTACATCCTCCCCTCTTCTCAGTTTTACATCTTGTAGGGATCTTCTAAATTTCCTGTTAATGCAAAGATGGTCTATCTGATTCTCTGTCACTTTATCCGGGGATATCCATGTATTCTTGTGGATTCTTTTATGGGGGAAATATGCTCCCTCCAATGACCATGTTATTGAGTGCACACAGGTCTGCAAATCTCTCCCCATTCTTGTTCATCGTTCCCAGAGCATGTGTGCCCATGACTTGTTCATAACCTGTGTTTTCGGACCCAATCTTTGCATTGAAATCTCCCATGAGGATGGTTACATCTTTTCCAGGGAAGGTCTCAAGTATCTTCTGTATTCTGCTGTAGAACTGGTCTATGTCGTCTTCATCGCTGTCGTTTGTTGGTGCATAACACTGGACTATATTAGTTTTGATCTTCTTCTTGGTACGGAAGGAGGCAGTAATGATCCTGGGACCGTGTGCTTCCCATCCAATCAGTGCCCCTTGTGCTTTCTTGGACAGCATGAGGCCAACTCCCTGTGTGTGTGGTGCATCATTCTCTTCGTGTCCGGAGTACAGCAGCATCTCCCCTGATAACAGTCATCTCTGTCCAGCTTGTGTCCACCTAGTCTCGCTAATGCCTAAAATGGTCAGTTTGTTTCTCTCCATCTCTGCTGCTATCTGAGCCATCTTTCCTGACTCATACATGGTCCTGACATTCCATGTGCCGATAGTGGTTTTCCTGGTTGTCAGAAGGGTAGTCGGCTTTGTGGCTTCCTTTCGGCTTTCACCACAACTAATCTTCATGAGTCTTCGTGATGAAGAACCTTCTTCTCCCAGGACTGAAATATCTGTTTTTTCTTTAGTTCGTGTTTCTGTAGCAAAGGGTTTTTTAACAGGGTGGGGTTGCTAGCCGCACGCCCAACCCTCCTCCTTTTTCAGCCGGGCTTGGGACCGTCCTTGGCGGAGTTAAAGTCATGTTTACAAATAACAAAATATGCCTGGGGGAAAAAAAAGTGTTGATTCGATTTTTTTTTTATGAATTATGCCCCTTTCTTATAAAATTCAAATGTGCTTTTTTTATGGCAACAATTTTCATATTGCATTCAGACCAGTTGGTGTATCGTGTATATTACTCAAGAGTTCAATATACCATGAATTTTTTTTAACAAAGATGATTTTTTAATGACAATCCAAGCCCAGCATGTTACACTTAAGAACGGTTTAGTACGTTCAATATAATCACAATGTGATCTTGAAGAAAAAAAACTAATACAAAAAACAGTAACACAAATATAAAAAAAAAATCATGATAATTCTTTCTGTTGCGATAAGTACACGTTTAATATCCAATTAATTTTGTTTGACCTTTTACTAGAGTCACTCCAATACTTTCTTTCTCTTTATGATTTTGTTATGACACCACTGACGCAGTATATTGTCTTTCATAGCCAACAAGGAGATGCGGTGAAGCTGGGTTAAAATATAAAAGCCTTTGTATCCGTTAGCATGGTATTCGGCATGCATCAAACAGAAAGCTTGGGTTTTGAAGTCCCATTTTAATATTTCATAAACACATTGATGGGACATATGAAATTAATGATGAGAAATATAATTTTCTGTAAATGATGCGTAAAATTGTGATGAAAGTGATAAAAAAATCCCATAAAATTATTCTTTTCAAGGCACTGTTTAATGAATTATGCCCTAACATAAAAAGGCTGAAATATCCTTTAATATGACATCTTGCGCAGGAAGCCCTCCATGAAGTGTATGTATCGTTCAGTAACTTGAAGTGTGTGTAAAGCTCAGATACCTTTACAAAACTCAAAGTCCGTTCTGTTTTCTAGTAGCCTGAAGCAAACAATTCAGTTATTGTTTATCCATCAACTGAACGGAGTCAACTTTCCACTTGTACTTACACTTTTAATTCGATTTTTCTTCAAAAGTACATTATGTGTGGGACGGATGGCCGAGTGGTGTAGATACTCGACTGTCAACCTGAGAGTCCTGGGTTCGATCCACGGTGAGACCCATGGAATTTTTCCAGGTAAAATTTGGTGCAAAGTCGTCCCACAAGTCCACCCAGCTTTAAATGGGTACCTGACTTTAAGTTGGGGAAGTAAAGGCGGCTGGGTGTTGTGCTAACCACACAATCCCTTTATATGCCGAGGTTACAGAAACAGTTGAATTCTACACTTCATCTGCCCTGATGGTCCATTAGGGCTAAGAAGGGAACTTTACTTTACTTACTTACTACATTATGTAGGTTGAAAGAAAAACTTGAAAAAGTAAATTAACAGGAACATCCCAGGCCCAGTTTTATCATCTCAGTTTTCATACCCAATTTGGAGAATATAAAAAAAAAAATTTAAAATCTCTCCTGTTTTGACCTTTAAAGTTTCCATTGTTACATCCCCTGGAACGGTAGGCTGTTTAAGTTTATTGATTGGAGTGGAGAAGACATATAAAACACAAAGGGCTGGTGATATAGGTTGATATTGAAATGTTTTCATGTCTCTCAGGGGAAGATTACTCCCCCCGCCACCTCAAAGTAATGGGGGTTGCTTCACACATCCACCTGTGTTCCCCCTTTGAAGTCAGGTATGGTTACTTTATGATAACTGAATATGTTAATAGTTCACCCCCCCCCTCCCCTCAATCCCCTCGGAACATAGTTATTATTATTTTTTTTTTTTTTGTTTTACTGCACAACAATAGTTGATTTATTCTGTATAAAGAGTGAATGATATGCGAAGAAATAGAGATGGAGACTTGCTTCATTGTGAGAATGTATCAATGTGAGTCATTACTGCAGCCTGTGCACAACATTGTTTTCTTCTGTACAGAGTAAACAAAACTATTAATGGTCTGTTTTTAAAAAAATCTGATTGAAGATCAATCATTGTTGTTGACATGCTGAACATTGCAGCTTATTATTGTGATTTTGTGTGTGTGTGTGTGTGTGCAAGTCCCTGTAAGGATGAGATGTTTATCTCTTAGATCCTGTAAACCATTAGTGTATTGGCCATAGAGGCACCACTGGGGAGGCATTGGTAGGTGACTGGATATGCCAGGAGTTTAACCTGCAACCAACATCTTGTAGATCAATAGTTAATGATAAACGACAGATCTGGATAATTATTGTTATTTAAATCATACCTTTTTTTTTTTTTGAATCATTTGTTTGATTTCGAATTATTCATAATTAGATATGGATCAAAGCTGCCATGTTTTTTTAAAATCGTATTTATATGATTGTGTTTTAACTGTCTTGTTTGTGTCTTATTTGAAGTTTGGACTATTATTGATTTCGATTCATCACTTTTGTTTTGATCTATATTCTTACTGTTTTTGCAAGCTGTTCAGCCAGTTTTAATATATGACGAGTCCTAAGAAAAAATGGGAATCGTCACAAATATAAAGAAAAAAAATCATGTTACTTCTCCCAACTCCCGCTGGCACCACTTTTCAGCTGCGGACATAAACAATCTGATTAAACAGTTACTGGTACAGGATAGAAAAATTCCAACCACAAAACAAGTATAACAATGGAAAAACAAACATCGTATTATGTTGAAAATTTCTATTTTCCTCCCTTCGTAGTCAAACTATTTAGAAGAGGAATTGGCTTCAAGCACTGTTGTAGTAGTTTTTTTCTTTCCCATTTCATTACAAACTTTTCATTATGTGTTGATTTCAAAATTGTGTTGATTTCATATTGAGTTGATTTCATATTATATATCCTTGAATACAAATAGTGTATCTTTCATTTTAGTTTTATTGTGCTGTTGTTTTTTTTTAAATGGCTATTATTGTCAGTATTTCTTTTGTTTTCAGACTCGCCTCAGTAAACTTGCAGTGATGGCAGAAACTTCGACCAAAAAAAAAGGGAACAGTGCATTTCATAATATCGGCCAGATATACCTTTGGGATCAAACAATAGTTGTGCAATTGGGAAATAAAATATTCCGCCGACATCTGAAGTAATACATCACAAGTCATATCCACTCATGTAACAACAAATGGATTATATCCAGGGGTATAAAAAAAAAAGGAATATACACACACTTCAAGAATTTATTTTCTTAAAACATTCCTTTTATGAAAAAAAAAAAGGCCAATAATGATGAAGTGTCCAGGTGCACTTGTTTAATGCTCTGTTTCAGTATTGTATGTAAGAGCACATATCTATATTCATTAAACATATCGAGGTTTAATTATATCTGCATGTTTCCCTCACCCCCCCACTTTCAAGGTCAAATTATTACAGTGAATGTAAAGTTATGCTGTGCCTTTCAGATATTGTGAAAAACTTATACTGTGGTATATATATATATATATATATATATATATATATATATATAATATATATATAGAATCAACAGACAGACAGTGCAACAAACAAAATAGGACAGGTGATAGACTGTGCACTTTTACCTTTCATGGAATTTATTTAAACTTAACCGCTCACACAGGTGCTGTTTTGTTTGAGAGGTGTAATGCCAATGAAAACCTTCTGAATGATAAATTATGTATGCACAACTGCACATGCTTTACGTCCAATTTAAATCTGGCCAGAAATGTATCAGTAAATATTTATGCATCAGTTTACAATAAGTAACAGCTGTCAAAGTTATTTTATTGAAATGCTGGGGGGGGGGGTGGGAGGGTGTTATTTTTATTTTTTTTTTTTGTGTTGGAATAATTTGTATTGAGCAGTGCAGTCGGAAAAAAAAAATGAGACATGGCCGTGCCAGAGACTTGATGTGGGCTTTCCACCCCCCCCCCCCCCCCACTGTACCAGGAGTGTTAATGAAACCACTGAGAGCTTGAAAAAGAGCCATCTCTTGCACACCGGAAGTCATTGTTGGATTAATTTGTTCAAACACATAAATTGATGATGCATTTTTTTCAGAAGAAGAAAAAAAAAAAAAAGTATTTGTGTTCCATTGTTACCATTTTGAATTTCACCCATTGTTGATGCCCTGTTGACAGATATCCCAGCTTGAGCTCCTCGTAGGTCAGGGGGGTCATTTAATGGTACCTGTCAGCAGGATAATTCACTATTAATTATTTTGAAATATTTTTTGGGAAATCTAAATAGGGCCTATTTGTTTTCAAGAAATAAAAGTCTGACTAAAGTTGAATGCTAAGCATCTTGATGCTCTAACCTCTGTGGAGCTACATTTGGAGCAGCACAGTTTAAACTCATCTTGTATCTATTGTTCATGCTATTTTATTACCATAACAATTTATATGTATATATATTATTTTTTTTAATATTGTCTTTTAGTAGATATTATTTTTTTTTTGAGGAGGTGAAAATGAGCCGTGATTACAGGTAGCGGTCAGCTTCTTTTTTTCTGTCCGTCCCCCACTCCCCCCCCACCCCCATGATAAGTTACAGAAATAGTAAGCTGTCAGAAGTATACCAGTTGCAGCTCACTGTCATTATACAGTTGGCTATAAGCATTTTTTGAGGTTTGTCTTTGTATGCCGGCACGTGACGAACATGTGAAGCTGTGGTCTTTGATAGTTGGGCTTGATTCTTCTTTATTTTATTTAAAGTCGTTTTGATCATTTCTTAAAAAAAAAAAAAAACGTGTAATAAAATATTATTTGCCCAAGGTTCATTTGAACTTCACATGAGGAGGTGTTCTAGACTTTTTGTACCGACATGAGCGACTTTTATCAATGACAGTATCATTTTATAACTGCAGTCACCCACTCCTCAAGGATGTTGTTGAGCTCTTCCCGACGGCTTACTATGTGGTCACTGAATTGAAATTATGGGCTGTTTATTATTGTAGTAACTTCCCCCCCCCCCTTTTTTTGTGATAAAGGGTTCACAAAACATTTATAAGATTAACCATGCAGAAAAGGCTAAAAAGTTATAGAACCACTGTTTTCTAACCAGTCTTATGTATGTGTGCTTAGATTATTATTATTATTTTATGTTATCTTTTTTTAATGTTTTAATCTTTCCTTTTTTTTTTTATATTATGGCTTTCATTTCCAATTTCTTACAAAGAGAAGTCAAAGTTTTAAAAGGGTTTTAATTTCAGTGCTGACATAAATTTCATACAGAGAAAATTTTTGTTATGAGGCCGTGTATTACTATGTCCATCATATTTTACTTTGAACATTTAAAAATTAACTTTTTTTATTGTCATATTAAGAAATATCTTTTATTGAACTTCACACTTATTTTTCCTTTACTCTGAATGTTGTTGTACAGATGTTATCTTTTTCTTTTTAAACACTTCGATGTTTTGAAATGTGTAGCTGTTGGTTTATTATTTATTATGGACATAAACCTCCGGACTAACGGCACCTAACTTTGATTCACAAAAATTTTTAATTGTTGACGTTGCATGAATATGTTGGCCTTTAACCCTGGGTTACGGATGCTTGTTCTCAACAAAATGTTTGTAGCTTCCCGGCTAAAGAAATGATTATGGCTGTTCATTATTGATTTTTCTTAAGCTCTGATGTAAGCTTGAGTAAGTTGATGTGTGTGTTTCAGTTGACGAACTTTGTCTTGACAGAATTAAAAATTGTGATCATCTGTCAGTGGGCAAGTCTGTGGAAACAATCTTATCTGTGGGCTCATTTAGAGGTTTATATTATATTCACTTATCATGTGATATTTTGGTAGCATGATCTAATGCTTTTATTTATAGCTTTGCAATCAAATGTTTTGAGAAATGTGTAATTTTTTTTGTGTGTGTGAATTTATTTGTTTATTGGGTGTCTTGTTTTTCTTTGAATATTTAATGATGTTTAAAAGAAAATTAAGAGATAGAGGGTTTGTAAACGTGTTTGATTGTAAATGTATGTGTGTGTGAGCTGGTACCCCCACAGTAAAGGTACAGAAATATTTATAATGTATAGTTATCGACTATATTTTGGAAGCTGTGTTTTTTTTTCTTCTTTCTTTTTCCTCCTGTGTATGCTCAAAATGTTTAAAAAATCAAATCACTTGGCAAGAGTGGCGTGAGATTCTCTGTGAAACAAAAATTTAAAATGTTCAAATTTCTCACTAGACTGTGTATGGCCCCAACACATTTTATTAAACAACAGAACGATTGTAAACTCTTTGTAGTTGTTTAAATACATTTATTTTTTAGAGATCAATTGATGTATGGACAAGGAAACTTTTGACCACAATAAAATATATGATGACAAACTTGAGCAGAAATGCTGTTGAAAAAAAAAAGTATTTTGAAATTATCAAGATTTTCATTGTAGATACTTAAGTGTTTCTTTCAATTCCTTTTAAAAGAATTCTTTGGCCTCTAGATTCAAAGGTTAGAATTACATTTTATTAGACGATTCATTACAACATGTTGAGTAATTTATTTTAATATTCTTATTTTTCGCCAGTAAGGAAGTTTCTCTTGTTTTTTAATGCCACTGCATATGTTTTTGTAATTGTCATATTTTCATTTTTTTTGGGTTGGCAGTTCCGGTTTCCTCTGTGAAGTTTTTCAAAAAATTAATGAAATTTACAAGCCTAATGTAAACTAGTAGAAGGGAGATAAGGTGTACTCACATTCATCAAGATAAAACATTTTTTTTTTATAAAAGTACCCCAGAATCTGACTCAGTTCCTTATCATTACTTGGAATTCCAATGGGTTCATCAAGTCTGTAGATATTTTTATCTGTGCTCTAGAGATGAGCAAGGGGGTGGATCTCAGTGCTCTAGAGATGAACAAGGGGGTGGATTTGGAATAAAAAAAATAACTTTTTAGATTTAATGTTGTTCACTTCTGTGTCAGCCAGTAATATTTTTATCACCAATAAAATGCCCTAAATTTGAAGAAAATTACCTTGGTGTATATTTATTTTTCAAACATTTCTGAATCCATCCCTCACTAATCTATAGAGCACTAAATCCATACAAAATGGATTGTACCATTCATTAAACCGACAGATTCTGTTTTTCAAATGTAAATCCGCTTATCTTTTAAAACATAAATATTTTTTTTTAAAAATCGATAAATTTGAGATGTTATATTAACACAAATAAAGGAAGCCTGAAGAAAATTAGAACCAAATCTAGTGGCAAAAACCTGAATGATGTTTATTTTAACACTTACATGTGAGAGCCAAGTTTTACCATGTTGTTGGCCATACAGTGGAAGTTGACATACTTTATCATTTTGTATGCCTGGAATATTTATATATTTTTTTTTAAACATATTTTTATTTTATTCCTTAATGTGATAAATTCATTATTTTGGTCAATGATATTTTGTGCACGTTTTGTTTATTTGTATTCAGGGGCTGTTCACTTATTACTTAACACCTTAGGTGGGAGGGAAGAGGGGGGAGGGGTTGCTGAGGTGTGACAGAGTTTGTTTTTTTTGGTCTTGAAATGAAAACAGTTGCATGATCTTTTCGGCACTTTATACTTTGTTCTGACTTTGTTCTATTTCATTTTTAAATTTCTCTCTGACCCCCAGTAAATAACTCCACATAAATAAGTACTACCCCTCCTTTATTTACTTAGTAAATTGTTGTATTTTCAACTAACAGCTTGAGGTTGATTAATTAGATATCCTCACCCTCAAAGAAAAATAGCTTTTAGACCATTCCTTCACTTGGCACCTCTAATGATGTGCAAGCATGTGCGCACACAAATTACAGCAGTGCACAAATTGTTATACTTGGTCTATCAAGAATACTGGTGTAGCCAGTTGTTACGTAATTTTGGAGGAGGGGCTATAAAAAATAGCCGGGGGGGGGGAAGTGTTACGTAATAAGTAAATGGCCTCTTATTTCTGGTACTTAAGCATTCCAATATAATTCATCATACCCTTACCCATTTTCATGACAAATGTATTATATTTTGGCACAACTCTCATTTTTTAACTTTATACTTTTGAAAAAAACCCAGTTTGAATAATTTCATAAGTAAAATAATTTTTTTTTTAATTCTTTTTTTTTTTAGAGGTTATATTTTTTTTTTATAATTTTGCTAAATTACAAACATGTCCCTCTGAAAAAAACTCTTCCCTAATAGATGTTTATTTGTCAGTATTCCTAAATTAATAATTTTTTTCCCTTAAAACTTAAAAATGTTAAAAGAAAGCCCAAAGTTGCCCATGGCATTTAATCCTTTTCTAATAGAGATTTAATGTTTGCACTTTTTAAACCAATGTTTAAAGCTATTCCTGATAATTTTTTTCGCTTTGTTTGTAGCTCATAAGTCTTTTTTGGAGCAAATAAGTTGTCTACATTTTTGCCTGTACAATCAGCCCATGTTTTTTCGTGGTTAATCGATACTGGATTAAGCTTTCATTAGAGCACAGACATGCAATAATAGCATTTAGTCAACATAATACATGCCCAATGTATTTATTAAATAAGAAAAAATAATACACATTAGATGGGAAAAATGGCATATTAATGTTATCCTTTTTTTTACATACATATAAATACCATGATAGTGTTGGTTACATTTTTTTTCTCTTACAAATTTCTTGATCCACCTATATCATTAAAAACTACCCATTTTATAACAAAAACTCTCATTTTATTACAGTGAATTATTTTTCAACCAGTTGTATAAGCTGGGCATTAACATTGAAAACGTATTTATGGTTTTATTTGTTATGGTCTGATGTGTACTGGAGCTACCATTTAACTTATATATATTTTTTATGACACTTTTGCCTAAACTTCTGTATTACCTTTTTTTTCCCCTAAAATTTTGAACATGAAAGAATGTTGAATGTTTCACCTGTAGGATGCATGATTTAAAACCTAATCAAAGTCATTTATCTAGTCATGGGCGATAACCCGTTTAGCAAAAGAGTTTTAATTGTACCTGAACTGAACATTGTTATTTGTTCAGTTAAAGAGCTTAATATCAACAAAGGAACATTTTCTTCAAAATTGTAGGTGAATTTAATTTTGAGCAGCTTTTTAGAGAGTTCTAATAACTAGCTTTTGACTCTTCTTTCGTGTACTTAATTTTGAAAAAAAATATTTGATACATTTTGATTCAAAGAAATAGTAATATTGACTTTACCCTGTTTTTAAATTTTGCCCCCTGACAAGAAAAAAGATGCTCAGTTAACAAGCAGGTGTGGTGGGGTTGAAATTGTTTCTTTCAAATTAAATGTTCGTTTTTCACCCTTTGTTTAAAGCTGAGAGAAACATTAATATTTGGTTAACGTTTATGGTTGTACATGTTATGGTGGTTTACTTTTTGTAAAGTAAATTGATAACACGGCAAACTGATGGGCTGATATGGTCATTGCATATGATTCCCCTGTTTAGGAATATAATTATTTATATGAAGATTTAATTTTTCCCCAATTAAATGAAAAATAACTGAACTTAAGGTAGATGATTAGCCAGTAAACTTAGGATAAATAATATTCACTTTGATTATGGATGCAAACATTTCTGTGGACAAGTTTTTTTTTTTCAAATTTGTTTATTTGAATTTTTTTTTTGATTTGAACATACTTTGAAAAAAAATTGTGTGTGCTAGTGCAGATGTGAGCTTTTGTTTACTGTTAGTAAAACTGATTAAAAATTTATTTTTTTTAATAACATGTTGGCCCATTTTCACAATATGCATTTGAATCGAACTATTTAAAGTGGTAGAAACGTTTTAAAATAAAAAAATCATTTACTTTTTTATGCTTGTAAGAATGTTAATTTTTTCAAGGTGTTTTGTGGTGCCTTTTGATACTATATCTCGGACAAAAATTTTTTTTGTATCTTAGTATGCTTGACGTGAGCACATTACTTTCACTGCCAAATATATGTTACAGTCAATGTCACATTTTGTATTCAATATTAGTTCCGTCAGTTGACCTACTCAGCTTCTACCAAAGCTGTGTAGAAAAAGTTAATCACTGAATAACCACCCACACCCTGTCCTGATGTTCATTAATGGGCAGCCAAATGTTGGATTGGATTAAATATTGTTTGTCCATTAATATCTTTCATTTACTAAACTAAAATAAAAAATGTTATTTTGATAATTTTTTTGTTCTTGATTTATTTTTTGTAGCTATTAGTAACATATTATTAAATAGCTTGTTGTTCTAATCTTACTGTCTTGAAAGTTTGACTTAAAAACCATTTGATAAATATATTTTTCAAATTAAATATGATGATCAACTGAAGAATTAAATGGGCCAGAATAAAAAAAAAATGTTTTAAAATACTGCTAATTAACCAGTTAATAAGATTTATATACAACGCATTTTTTATACTAATAAAATTATCCTTGAAAACACAATTTTCTATTATAAAAACTGAGACAGAAAATTTTAAAGAACAAAAAATTATTAAACAAATTTTATTCAACTTTTAATAACCTTTATTTTCATATTACAAATCGACATAATTGAATGACATAATTGAAAATCGGACAAGACAAAAAAAAAAAAAGACCATATGATGGGAACTTATAAATGCAGAAACATATCCCTTTAATGAATGCAAATGTTTTGAAACATGATCTCTATCAAATCATCCATTTATGTTGAAAAATATTTTCTTTATCCTTGTGTGAAAAGAATTCATTTAGACAAATTTAATACAGAAACAAAAAAACTTATTAAATAAATACACAGTACAAAAAATCAACATCATTTCCTATTTACTACATTTTGATATTTTTTTTTTTAGCTTAAACCAAAGGATCAGATACTGGTACTTGCTTTATCAGTGACTCGGATGAGAATGTGATGTTTTGGTGTGTGATAAATCAACACAATGGAAAAAAATGTAATAGAAATTTAACTTTGAGCTACAGACATTGGAAATAAACAAGTTATTGAATTTAACTGGTTTACTATAATTTTCCTCATGAAAACAAATATTCAGACTAAGATTATGAGAATCGAGGTTGGTAAAAAAAATTTCGGTCATCGTTAAGTTGTCGACATATGAGACTCTTTTAGTTGAGAATTTCGCAGCTCCTAGTGAGCCAGTTTTAATATAATTTAATTTCCCTTTTTTCACTTCATTTTGACACTGTAATCTTTTACAATATGAAACACCTGAATGAAGCTCTGATTTACGTCCTGGTTGGTGTCATCATAGTGGAATAAATAGAAGCTGTTGGGGCATGATTGAGCAGCCTGAGAATTTAAGTACAGTCTAAAAATTCACGTCCTTATAAAAATACTTAAATATGTTGAAGGGAATCAATGATAAACCTATTTAACACTGAAGCTGATGGCTGAAGAACGTAATAAATAAAAACTGGATTACAATATTTGGGCCTATTGATATTTCATAAAATTAAATCATATCAAAATGTTTGAAAAAATATCTTCAAGTGTAGCTAATGCACATTAAAATTTAAGTCATGAAATTTTTTTTACGAGATTGACGCATCTTTTAAATTCTGCTTCTATTTGACTGGGATAACATAAGTAATAATGAAGAATAAATAAATGATATCAACAATAACAGACCCTGCATAGCAAAGTGGCAGATAAAATTTCCTTTTAAACTCAAACCAGCAGCCATGTACAATGATTCTAGGAGGCAAAATTTTTTTATATACGGCAGTTTAAATTAAAATTAAATTTGTATAGGCCCCTATACATCTTCCCATTTCTGATAGGTATGGATTCACCTTTAAAAAAAAAAATTAAATTAAAATTAAATTTGTATAGGCCCCTATACATCTTCCTATTTCTGATAGGTATGGATTCACCTTTAAAAAAAAAAATTAAAAACAATATGATATATTTTTGAGGCCATAAATACATACATGACTAAAAGTGATTCAATCAGCAATGCAGCATAGAATAATAAACTATGTTTAAAAAAAACATTTGAAATCTGAATTCTTAAAATAGTGATGAACACTGGTCTAGTAAATATTATATAGGTAGTTATAGTAATCAATTAAACAAGTTCAATTATAAAATTAATTTGAAGAATTGACAGAATTAAGATAAAATTTATCAATAAGCAATAAACAAAAAGATATGTGACACAGTCTGAGAATAATTGTTGAAGGTTTTTTTCCTTTTAAAAATTTAAGTCACAATAAATTGTTCCTTTTTGATTTAGGTGAAATAAAAACTTAAAAAATAAATTCATGATTTATCCTATACGTTTCGGCCCGGCTTGTTGTTTTCTGTACATTTCAACTTGAGATTTTAGATCTTTATGAACACTTAGCAAGCTCTCCTGTGGAATTTAAAGAGAAGCCATTAAAAAAAACATTTTGCAAGTGGACATGAAAGTGGAAATTTTTAGCAATCATAAATCTAGTGGGCATGAAAGTGGAAAATTTTAGCAATAAATCTAGTGGGCATGAAAGTGGAAAGTTTTAGCAATCATAAATCTAGTGGGCATGAAAGTGGAAAGTTTTAGCAATCATAAATCTAGTGGGCATGAAAGTGGAAAGTTTTAGCAATCATAAATCTAGTGGGCATGAAAGTGGAAAGTTTTAGCAATCATAAATCTAGTGGGCATGAAAGTGGAAAGTTTTAGCTATCATAAATCTAGTGGGCATGAAAGTGGAAAGTTTTAGCAATCATAAATCTAGTGGGCATGAAAGTGGAAAGTTTTAGCAATCATAAATCTAGTGGGCATGAAAGTGGAAAGTTTTAGCAATCATAAATCTAGTGGGCATGAAAGTGGAAAGTTTTAGCAATCATAAATCTAGTCGGCCCTATTTTTATTTTTACCACCAAGAGAAGAGGTTTTTTTTGTTGTTGACAGATAGATAAACCTCTTTTGAATTAATATAACAACTAACTATTATCAAAAATCAATCAAATCAAAGTAAATACTACATTTTGATGTATGAAAAATATCAAGTTATGCATTAATAACATCAAGTGACAGAATTTTGATATGTAATTAGTAGAATCAATAAATCTTTGACTTTATATTCACAAGTTATCAATTACAACTCAGACCACAACCCATTAACTATGTGAAATGTTTTCAAAATTTTTGTAGTCCACAAAGTTTCAATGCAGTCCAAATGTCCAAGTAAATTTCCAAGTTAATTGATAACTCTCCTAAAAAAACTAATTTTTAATCATAAAAAAATGTACAATTAAAAAAAACCAAAAAAGGTTTAAAGCAAAGAGACCAAGTAAAACGATGTGTATTTATAAAGACTGACATTTTCAGCCATAAGTTTAGTGTACTCCTCCACGTCAGCCAGGTGAGACCGGTTCTGAAGACTTCTTTCTTCCTGGTGTTGTCTCTCTTTCATTAGTTCATGTCTGTGAGACAAAGATTGGTAAAAAAAAATATACATGTATAAGAATTAAATTTTAAAAAGTGAAAGATGTAAAAAACAAATAAAAATAAAAGCTATATTTAATTTGGGTGGGCAAAATGGTGGCATAAACATTAGAGGATTCCTCTGGGCAAGGCAAATTTCTTCAATTTAGCGCTTTTATTTTGGTATAAAAATGCACAATTGTAATAAAAGTTCAAAAGTTACTTTTAATAAAATGTATAAATCCATCCAAGACTATGAAAAACAACAACAAAAAAATTTGACAGAGCGGATTTTAATAATTAAAATGTTAAAAAAACAACTGTATATTCCACCAAGTACAACATACACACAACTAGCGAAAACAAACAAACAAAAAAAACTACAATTCTTCCTTTTATAAACATGACCAGATTTTTTTTTAATTACTATATTTTAAAATCGTAATAAAACTGATTGTGACCTACTTTATATTTTCAAATCGTAATAAAACTGATCGTGACCTACTTTATATTTTCAAATCATAATAAAACTGATTGTGACCTACTTTCTTTGTGTTAAAACAGCAAGTTCAGCCTGCATCCTTAAATATTTTTGAGCCATCTAAAAAAAAGATAAAAATATTAAAAAAGAAATGTATAAATTTGCCAAAATATTAACATAAACTATTATGAGCTTTGAACATTTAGAAAAAAAAAAATCACTTGTGAGTATGTGCCCAACGAAATGAACAATAAAACATATGTTTTATGTTATAAAAACACACTACAGTTCATGTCTGTGAGACTCTTACCGTTCGATGCTCTTCAAATATCTGCATGGACTCTTTGCTAGCAATACAAGGTGGAATCGGCTGAAATATAAAATTTATCTTTTTAAATGGATGAGATAAAAGATTGCAGTTTGCTTTAAACCTATGTAAGCTATGACTGGAAACAAAAGAAGATAATCATCACATATGGAGCAATAGCCTTTAAGCCAAGTTGCTCAATGTCATACGAGCCCGTATAACTTTATGTTCGGCCATGATATTTTTCATTGGTTAAGAGAAAACAAATTATAGCATCATAGAGTGGGCCCCTGTTGCATGCTGGCCACCAATATCTTCAGACCCAGTCCACCACTAATACTGAGAGTAATGGTTTTTATCATAGTATTAAACCACTGGAATCATTTACTAAATGATATTCAATGATGAAAAAAAAAGAACGAGCAAACATTTTTCTTCTTATCCATCTTTCTCAAGCAAATAAATTTGTATCCATTCAACAAGTTTTAATTACAATTTAAATATGGAGTATTAAGCAATATTGTCATGAGTATCAACAAACATAAAATATTGTCAAGAGTATCAACAAACATGAAATATTGTCAAGAGTATCAACAAACATACAATATTGTCAAGAGTTTCAACAAACATAAAATATTGTCAAGAGTATCAACAAACATAAAATATTGTCAAGAGTTTCAACAAACATGAAATATTGTCAAGAGTATCAACAAACATACAATATTGTCAAGAGTTTCAACAAACATAAAATATTGTCAAGAGTATCAGCAAACATGAAATATTTTCAAGAGTATCAGTTAAAATGAATTATATTTGGGACTTGATTTAGCGCACTGACCTGTAAATGTGGTTCCAAAGAGAAATATTGATCACTGCTATAAGCATTTTCAATATTGCTGAAAGCTGAAAAATAAAAAAAGATCACTTGAGAATATCAAGATTCACACAATTTTATGATAACAAAGTTTATGAATCACTCAATATTTTTACGACACATTTCAAAACAATGAACTTAAAAATGACCATCTACACACAACATCTGTCTTTCTATTCAACATTTCACCCATTAAGATTAGTGATGGGACGATGCAAAAATGTTGACCAATTCTGATTCAATTACAGATGGAAGAGCTTGGTTCCATCAGCTGCTAAACCTGTTTTAATAATAACTGTTTTAATAGTTAATTCAACTTTTATACTGTGGCTTAAAATAATACCAGGCACTTTCTGGCATAAAGACTATTTCCAAAGTATGTATCGACCTATAATTTAAATCGTTGACATATCATCTATTGGAAACAAGCCCTTCAACCTATTTCTAAACTACAGATTAGAATTCCAATTTCCAACTGAATGTAATTATGCTCAAAAGAGGTTAGAATGGTGTCTAATGAAAAGGTGCAGAAAAGGGGAAACTGGCTAAAAAATATCTGATTCCGATACCGATGAAGATCAAAAACTAATTACCCGAATAACTCTCAATATATACTAGGGACGATATAAAATCTTTTTGATGCAATATTTTTTTCATTTGTCGAAGAATCATAAATGCTATAGTGAATGGTGTGCACTTGCCCAATGCAAAATTTTATTATTAGCATAAGATAAAAGGATGACACACAATCAGCAACAAGATATCATGCACAATTTATATATGACACTTATTATGCTATGAGGTCAGCAGCCAACAGAAATGTAGCTATACAACATGTAGCAAGCATATTTATTGCATATCACAATTAAACTCATAGAAAAATGGAACTATTCGTAATGCTCACAAAGAATAGTCTAGTCAAGGGGGGGGGGGGCAAACTATAGCCAGTGGGCCAAGTATGGTCCATAAGCTGTTCGATACAGCCTGCTTCTCGCTCGATCACACCAATAAAGTTAACATTAAATCTGATTTCAGAATCACCTCCATCCATCTTCTCGGGGATCAACCCTTCGTCAAATTTAAGAACCAAATGTGGCCTGTAGTTGAAAAAACTTTCCCCGCCCCTGGTCTAGGCAGAACAGCCTCCCCCCTCCTTTTTTAAAAAAAAAACAAAAGCTGCCAAACGAAGTGTTGGAATTTACAGGTAAAATATAAAAATGTGTCAAAAAGCTTTTGAATGTGACATTCTGTCACTCTAAAAAAAATACAAAATGCTTCAACCTTCTATTTTTTCACTGTGAGCCGTATGAACCAATGATTACTGACAACTTAATGTCAACTTATACTTCAAACAGTATTCCTCCCAGATAGATTTTCAACTACTAAAAATGAATGATGTTTTTTTATAAAGAGATATTTCAGGCAAAAATTGATTCTAAAAACATCATTGATTGAATTAAATTGACCATTACTATTTCAACTATCTCCCTGAAATGAAATAAAAAAAACATTTTTTTTACTTCCAGGGATAAGGGGGTATGACTGAACAAGTTTGAAAGATATACCAGCTTCATGCCCATAACGAGCCATATTAGGCAGGTGGTGGTCTGTTGAGAGAGATGCCCCCGGCTCACGCCCTTGCACCTGGTAGGACAAAGATCTTGACGGCGGGGGCGCCACTGGACCGTCCCCTTGTTCCCGGATCACAGACCTGCCAATCTGGCCAAGCTGGCTGGGGTAGGTGTTGCTATGGTGGACAGGGTTGGTGATGGGGCTGCCCGTATTGATGGACAGTGGGGTGGTGATAGAGGAGGACTCGTCTGAGCCTATCCTTCGATGTCCCATACCTGAAAAATATAACACATTGAATGAACGAATGACATGGTATCATTTTTTTTTTTTTTAAATGTACATTTCAAGAGTCACGAAACATTATTACTCCAACATCCACCAGAGGTGAGAGGTCAACTACCAACAATTAGATCCAATGTACATTTTTTTTTCTTTTTAATTTGAAAATAATGGGTCGCTTCTTTTGGGGCATAGATATTTTATTCGTCTTATAAATGAGTTAAAAATTAAAGGTTATCATACTGCTCTGGTAAATATATTTTAACAATATAAAGATATAATGAAATGCAGATACAACAGTAGGTTAAGAAAAAAAAAAATTAACACATATTTTTCACATACATATTTGTACTTAAGAGCTAAATCAAAACAAAAATTAAACTAAATTAAAATTATAAAATATATTAAAAGAAACATATATTTAATAGTCAAAACTAACTTCTAAATGTCTAGCAAAATAAAACAGATACAAAATATTGAATAATTAATGTTGAACGATGTTTGTGTCTCACTAACTACAAATAAATCTTCATTAAAATCACTAAATTGGCGAAAAAATAAATCTTCTTTACTCAAAAAATTCTTAACATTTATAATAGACAATGGTTTGTTGGTGTAAAATTTGAGAATTTTTTTCTTCCAATAATTAGCAAATATCACAAAAAAAAAAACACAACAATTGTTAGATCATTAACAGTGTTATTTGACACTTTTGGTAAAATCTTTTAAGTTTGAAATTTGCTAATTGAGATTAATTTGCCATTTATTAAAGAAAGAAAAGACTTTCAACAATAATAGGATAATTATAGTTAAAGTATTTGTACTAGCTGTAAAGACAGTTATTTGGCAAATTTAGATCATAGTAGAGTAAGACAAGGGTAGATAATCTAAATAACTTGGTTCAAGCAAGATTACTGTAGTGTTAAAACATTAATTTAAATCTGGTTATGAACAATCATATTTAGGGCGAGAGATTGACGCATCAACCACAACCTTAGGATGAAAGCTCTTCTTAAAGCTCAGCAATCATATTCTGATACTATCATTCATTGACCAAACGCTGTTGATACTTTACAAAAGAGAAAATGTCAGAACAAAATTATCTGAAATAACACAAATGCTCAATAAAATTTGAACATCATGATTTTTTTTATTTGTTCAGGAATCAATTATTTCAGCCAGCCCCTGGCCAACACTATTGCGGTTTCCTCACATGATAAGGTTCTTCTAAGGATGGGGATGTTATTGCTTCAGCCTGTAACATGAACCTATTCAACAATCATAAGAGTTCGTTATTACCCTTTCCACAACTAACTATTCAACAGTTAAACAAGACAAAACCAGCTATGTGGCAGAGCCAAGGTTACCCTGATAAACCATAGCCTGCAAGCTATTGAGCCACCAACTAATCAGTCAGCCAACATATGAAGCCTTGTAAATAGGGGTGTGCCGGATCCGTTTTTTCCAACCGGATCCGGATTTTCTTATGTGAAATCCGCCGTATCCGGTACCGGATCCGGATTATGATTCCGGATTTTGGTACTTTGCAGATACCGGTAAATCTGAGGGGTTGGATGCCTTCTGAACAGTTGGCCTAAATGGTTAAATGACATTGGCTGATTAGAAGTTGGAAGTGAAAAACTATTGTAGTGTACTAATTGTTTTGAATCTGAGGAGAAAGTCAGACTCATCATCTGAGTTCATCTCGTCTTGTCATTCGCTCATTGGATGCTTATTGCTTATTGTTATTGTTCAAATGTTCATAGTTTATGATGTGTATTGAAATGGATAATTAATTGAAAAAAAACAAATAACAAGATTGAATGTAATTGAGATTTGAGAACAATGATTCTATATTTCTGTACTTTACAAGTTTGAAAATTGAAATACAAATTTTAACGAATTCAATTGGCATTTGACAAAGCCATTATTCATGCCTAAAGAAGTAAGAATAAGATGTTGATAACTAACTAATGACTAATAGTTTGTTAACAGTGTTAAGTTACTCCAAGTCCACAGTCAAATAATGTACACATTCCAGTGATGCCACAAAATCACAGCTGAGCGCCGCGGGCCGCGGCTACGTCATACCGTCGTTTAAACCAGGCTTGCGGAGCCGCCAAATTTTTTTCGGCTCCGGCTCCCACAAATTTGACGGCTCCGGCATGGCTGCGGCTCCCTATTAAGATAGTATCACACGAGACAAAATTTTTTTTTAATTGCGCCACGCAAACATGCCGCTGATAAAAAGTTATGCAAATTTTGTCGCGTTCACCCCCATAGCAGGCCCGTAGCTTGCGGGGGGGCAGGGCCCCATGCGTTTTGTCTGGCCCCCTCTGCTTATTTGTTCTACTTAGTAAAATGTATTACCGGCCCCCATTGCTATTGCCTGTCTCCTGCTGTTGAATTTTCACGCTACGGTGCTGCCCCATAGTCAGGAACTTGAAAAATATACTAAAAACAAACCGTTTCAGTGCATCCATAATCATATCATTTTTTTCGACCGAGGTTTCACTAGTGGCCATTTTCATAAGTAATAAAAAGTTATTTCAATGATCAAATTAGCAAATAGTAAAATGATACACTATTTAAAATATTAAAGACTTCAGTATTTATATTTATTATTTATAAATTCGAAGTGATTATTCGGACCCGGGTACCAATAAACTCCGATTTTTATTCGGACCCCGTCCCAATAAAGTCTGATACTTATTCGGACCCGTGGCTAATATACACTTAGCTTAGCTATATATAAACTTCATTATTGTTTTTTTTTATATAATTGTTTGAATTGTATGATTTAATCGTTACTCAGTGTCTAGGGTTCCTCTAAGCGGACTCTGTATTATTATTTTTCGGGTTCCGTCAAATAAAGTTTAAATATAGCTAAGCTTAGTGCATATTGGCGACGGGTCCGATTAACAATCGGATTTTATTGGGACCCGGGTCCGTATAGCCACAGCCTTATAAATTTATCTACTCTATTTCAGATATTCTGTTTATAATAAAATTGTTAACTACAGAAAGCGATCATTTCGTTTTTAGTTTATTACAAATTCACGGCAGCCCCGTAGCGTGAAAATTCTACAGCAGGGGCCAGGCATTCTACAACAGGGGCCAGGCAATAGCAGGGGGGGGGCAGGTAATACATTTTACTAAGTAGAGCAAATAAGCAGAGGGGGACAGACAAAACGCAAGGGGGGCTAAGCCCCCCCCCTGTCCCCCACACACGCAACGGGCCTGATTCGCGGTTAAATAATAATACAAAATGACGCGTTCTATTTGTCGTCTTAGTAAAAAATTATTTTAAATGATTGATACAATTATTCTATTAAATAAAACTGTTTTAACTTTATATATAACAAAATAACAAGCCGTTAAAAAAATTTCGGAGGTAAACAAGATTTAAAACGAACACAAAACGATTCCCCATTAAAGATTTCTTGTGGTGATGTATGTGCACGCTATCATTTTAACGCTGTTACTGTTGTGGCGTTCGTAAAAATAACAACATTTCAAATTGTAGGAGGCACACAATCAAACAAATTTGGAATTTCAACGCTAAAAAAAAAAAATTCTGCTGTAAAAAAAAAGCATTTGGGAGCCGTGGAGCCCCCAGATTTTTTCGGCTCCGGCCACAGCAAAATGTAGCGGCTACCTGCTCCTCTGCCCCGGCTTCGCAAGCCTGGTTTAAACCAAAGAGCACAGATCATAGCGCAAGCGAGAATCGCCTAAGATGGCTTGGTGACATAGAGATCACCAAAGACCTTTAGATTAATACTAGACCGCTAACGTAATGTTAATTTTTACTCAAAAATGATACGCATTTTTAACAATTGAGTGAACGATAATATAAATCAAAATATGAATTAAAATTACGGTAATTTTTTTAAAGCATATTTGACTTTTAATTCCTAGTTTAAATAGAATTATAATAACCTTTATTATAAAATAGAATTAAAAAATAAAAAAATTGGGAAGGAATTGCTTTTAATGGAAGACGTTACGTTAGGTTTAGATTACCAACTCAGTGACTTGTTATATTAACTAGTGTTAGAGAATTAGTGTTTCTTCACGGAAATTTCAGAATGGAAAAATATTCTATTTTTCATTTTACAATATTTAATATTCATATTTGAACTATTTTTTCAACAGGAAATCTCGTGGGTGATGCATTTTAATTTAATAACAAAGAAGACATCTTTTCCATCTCTCAGAGAAATCTAAATAACTTAAAAGTTGAATTTATCAAAAACCATTCATTTCTGTTATTTATTTTGTTATGAATGTGGCGGGCTGGTGGCCAGGCGCTTGGGCAGTATAGTTGCTTATTATTTCTGTTACAACATCATCGGTGATTGCGGTTAAGATGACGTCACTAATAATAATTAGTCATCCCCGCACTATCATGTATGGGATTGGGCCGATTTGCCAATATTAGCGGTGCTGACTCTATATTCAAAACATTAAACAAGCTCAACGCTCGAAACAATTGATTAATGTATCGTGATCGTGTAGAATTCGGGAAAGAGAATTACTTTTATTTAAGATTATGGTCCGTGAGTCACAAAATCTGGCAAAATCAGAAATCCGGTATTTTCCGGATTCCGGTTATTCCGGATACATGTAAATCCGGTTATTCCGGATACATGTAAATCCGGCAGAACCGGATTTTACCGGATAGTGCAAAATCCGGCGGAACCGTATTCCGGACCGGATTCCGGCACACCCCTACTTGTAAATATTTCTTTTTTTTTTTTTTTACAAGATCACAAAGTTGATTTTCAACAAAAAAAAACAAACAAAAAACTAATCAATGCCAATGACTAAGTTTAGACAAATTCAGAATTCAATTTTTTAAACAATTACCAAAAAAAACCTGGCCTTAAGAAAACCAAATAAAATATTTAAAAAATGACCTCAATATTTTAATATATAAATCAAAGATTTAATAACCATGATGCATTGGTTTGATTCACTTTAACCTATGTACTTAAGTCATTGTTCATCAAAATGTGATTATCACAGCCAGTGTGTGCTTCAGAGTGACTCTCAGCCTGTAAATAAACATGATGCATCTGAACTCATCCCATTACTATATTTCTCTCAGATTGTTAAAAGTTGAGTATTTGACGTTAACAACTTACAAGTTACACACAGATAGAAGATAGCTTGTTATACTGTTGTCAAACTGGTATGACCATGCAAGCATGCAAAATTTTCATGGCATTTTTAATAGTACCAGGTAATTCAAATAAACGAACAGAAATAAACAAATAAAAGCAGCACATATACATGTATTAAAAACTTAATTTTTTTTTTAAATCTACATAAATTAGAATTATAAATCTGAAATAAAATACTCCCCATTTCAATAATTTTTTTGTAATGTAATCATTAAAACCACACCGTCTTCAAAGTTAAAAAAAAAAAAAAGTATTTTTTTCATAATCAAAAGTGCATGAAAATCTAAAGAGAGATTTCTATTCCTAGTTGAATCAGTGTGACTTACCAAGATATGGCAGACAAAATTAAGTACCCAAAAGTACAAACTGGCAAACTGTGAACATGGACTTTAGCCCCTTAGAATTTAAGCATAAAGCTGACCCTGCACTTAAGCCAGTTTTAAAAAAAAATATACAAAGCAGGTTAGCGTCCTACATTAAAGCCAAGTGACCAATTAAATAATATTTAAGGAAAAATACAAGGAATGAATTTGGTTATTGATAAAAGGAGCAATTAAATAGCAGCAATGAAAAAAGTGCGACATACAATACCTGAAGGGGGTGATGAGGAGGTTACAATAATTTGAAGTGGGGAACAAATTGATGCGGGGAGCAAGATGTTGTCCATGGAGCTAGAATGGCCAGTTTTTGGGTCTGAGGTGCACAAATATCAAAAAACCATGCGCAAAGATTAAAAATAAAAAGTTGACAACATTAAAGTAAAAGGCTATAAAATAACGTAAATGATAAAAAGAGGCAAAATAATTAGTAAAAGAAAATAAACAGATAGATCAGAGTGAGATCTGTGCCGAGAGACTGTTTTCTCACTAACAAACTGTAAATAAAATGACAGGAAAGATTTTAACTTCTTAATGGTACTTATGGTTTACAGTCTTGTAGAATCATTGATTTTTTTAAAAAATGGCCATTGATAGATGTTGATTTTTAAAACTTACTATAATTTATGGTTTACAGTCTTGTAGAATCATTGATTTTTTAAAATGGCCTTTGATTGATGCTGATTTTTAAAACTTACTATAATTTATGATTTACAGTCTTGTAGAATCATTGATTTTTAAAAATGGCCTTTGATAGATGTTGATTTTTAAAACTTACTATAATTTATGATTTACAGTCTTGTAGAATCATTGATTTTTTAAAATGGCCTTTGATTGATGCTGATTTTTAAAACTTACTATAATTTATGATTTACAGTCTTGTAGAATCATTGATTTTTAAAAATGGCCTTTGATAGATGTTGATTTTTAAAACTTAATATAATTTATGGTTTACAGTCTTGTAGAATCATTGATTTTTAAAAAAATGGCCCTTAACTGTTACCACGCCTCTGATAGATGTTGATTTTTAAAACTTACCATAATTTACGATTGGATATATGTCAGTTTTACAGTTTATTTAACTTAAGTAACCAATGCCTTAATGAAGTAAACTATTAAAAAAAATCTGACAACTGAAAAATTAGCTGTATTGAGACACTAATAGAATTATACAAAATACTAAAGGGAATGAAAAATAAAGAAAAAAAAAATCATAGTTATTGTATTAGTTCCTTTTAACTCCAAAAAATATTACATTAATGAATAACCTAAAAATTAATTTAAAAAAAACAAAAATACCCAAGGGCAAAAAAAAAAAAATTAGGTAAATTAAAAAAAATGGAATAAATTCAGTTCAGTCATACCCCTTCTCGCTAAAGTAGAAATAACAAATTAATAAAACTTGATTGTCTCTCTATTGATTTTTAAGTCTGGGTAAAAATTTTAATGAATCAACTTAGAGAGTTCTAAAATGTTGTCAGCCTACTGTAAAATCTTTCACCATGCAATCGCATGCTTAAGTAAATGTGTAACACATTTCTGTAGTGAAAAATAACTTTACAAAAGAAAAAATTAATTGGTAAATGATCATAATGCAGATGAAAAACTGGTCAGTTAAATTAAATGAACTTTGCACTGGATTCTTTTTTTAGAAGTTTTTAGCAAGGGCAGCATTAGAGATCTTTCCTAACGGTCACACAAATCTTAAAACTAAGAGAAGCAGCATACAGTCAGTTATATTTTCAAGCAACGTACTTAGAAAATAAAAACTCTGCAGGGATTACAAGATATATATATACACTGTATACATGTATATATAAATGAAACTGTGTTCTGAATTAAGAGTAGTAAAAAATAATGGAAAGCAAAATTTTATAAAATGTTTATTTTCTCGTAGTTAAATATTGTACATGTTTCAGCAAAAGGGTCTAAGTTCTATATTGATTGAATAAAAAATTTTTTTTTACAGTGTTCATTAATAACACCATGCTGTGGAATGTCACAATGAACTAAATGTTTAAAAATACACCTACACATGTTTCTGTAACTGATGTCTAAGACATGTTCTTGTTCCTAACATGATAGGAAAACGGCCCAATCTAATTTGAGGGTATACATTTGACCCCCACCCATGTGTTCACAATTATTTATCATTATGCAGCACAATGTTTGAAAAATTAAATGAAACATTTTTTTTTTAATTTTATGAAGTTACAAAATATTTCATTATAAATTCTGTTTTATATGCTGTAAAACACATATTTCAAGCATTGATCTGCAGATACATGAGCGTTTACATTTAAAAATTTGAAGCTTACAAAAAAAAAAAAAAAAAAAAAAAAAAAAAGCCCATACGTTTTAGACCCTGTGTGAATGAACGCAATGTCCTAAGAATGTATAAAACTAAAACATTTAAGAAATAAAGTGTCACTCCCTGCCCAAGGTAAGGAACACTTTTTCTTAAGACTTACCCTGGGGGGTCTGTAAGTATTGAGGGCCTGCTGCTGCGAGGACATACGCAGGGGTGGTTCCTTGTGACCCTGACCTTCTGTGACCTAAGACTGATGTGCGAGGGAAAACAAGGGAAACTAACATGTCATGCTATCAGAACCAAACAAACAGGCAAGGCCATGTAATCACATCCTGGTTAATTCTTAATATAATTTCTAATTAATTATGCTGTTAAGATACAGTAATGGCTAAAACACGTTCTCATCTTTCATTCCATAGAAAAAAAAAAATGAATTAATTTTATAAGCTTACAATTAAATTTCGTTTCATAGACAAATGTTAGTTCAATAAATTAAAAATAACTGAAAGAGATAACAAAGCATGTGATTGGTGGAGAACGCAGGTAACAGAAACTAGGCACACCTTAGAGTAATAGTAAGAGAAACTGCACTTCAATCTTAATATACTATAGCACCAGAAATGAAGAAAACAGCTCTTATAGAATTTAGAGAGAGAGAGAGAGAGAGAGAGAGAGAGAGAGAGAGAGAGAGAGAGAGAGAGAGAGAGAGAGAGAGAGAGCAGACATAACAGGTTTGTATTTCTCTCGGGAAAGGAAGTTTTCATACATCCAAAAAGACAGATGTATAATAAACTGAAGCAAATAAGAGTATGGATGGTGAAATTCACAAAACATGATACATGTACATGCAAATGGATTCTTAAAATAAAATATATATATATACAAATATGAAAGGCATTGTTCCCGATTTGGATGGAAATACAATAAAAAAAATTCCTCATAAAAACAAAAAATATCAAGATTTGGAATCAGGATGGAGAATTTTGATTTTTTTTTTTAAAATGAGATAGTTATTCAACCATCAAAAGGTGTTTTTAAAAGCATTAAGTGTAAATTTTATGTCTACGTATAGAGAGAGAAAAGCTTTTTTTTTTGCTTTTTAATTTTTTTATGTTTAAGTTAATATTAAGAGAAATGTATTTTTTAATTGATTATTTTTATGAAATTTGTTAATTCGTCTCTATTTATATTATGTTGTCTTATAAAATATTAAAGCGAACATTAAAAAAAAATAACAACAAAACTAAACAACAACCCTCAGACAGAGAATACAAATTGTTAATCAAACATAAATAATGTGATGCAGAAAGAAGGCAAGACCCTTTTAAACCTTTTAGTTTGGGCCAGTCACTTACCCCTGTGGGGTGGTGGCACAACATGGTGACCAGATAGATCCAGCTCGTCGAGCTTGGTGAAATCTGCTGAGAAGCGCTTGCTGGTTGTTTCAACCGGGGTCGCCGACCTGGAGCCCCGAGGCTCTATCAAGCTCTCACGACTGGCAGCCAGAGAAGGTGGTGCACTCATCTGACCCCGGGGTTTCTTGCTTTCATCCTACAATTAAAAATAAATCGTTGATTAATATCTCTAAGAAACATAATTTTAGCTAAATGAATACTAATATCGGATGCAGATCTATCTGTACAAAAAATAAATAGATTTTGGATAGTTAGAATACAAGTAAACATTTTTAGAATATTTTTTTTTGATTAAACACAAAGAGTGTCATTTTAAAGTGTTTATGTCTTATTTTTCGTCAGTGAAACTAGGTTTGGCAAACTCTGGTAAGGTACACCAAGTAATATAAAAAAAAACATTTTTTTGGATTCAAAAGACTAAACTGAAATTATTTACATGGAAAATGAATAAAAGGGTTAAACATAGTGGGAAAAAAAAATATTTTACTTGTCAAAAAAAAAAAGACATCAAAATAAATAAAAAAGGCTCAAAAGCAACAGAACAAATATCCTCACCTCCACAACCACGGGAGTGGCATATGACTGACGTGGCTCATGGTAACGAAATGTGTTGATAATAGTGCTGGCTCTTGATTCCCCCCCTCCTGTCGTACCAGCATTGGGCATCATAAACTGTCCCTCACTTGATTCAACTGAGATAACCCACAAAGAACACACGTTAACTTCTCAATTTAAAAAAATGTTAGTGTATGATAATGTGAACTTTCTATGTCTTGTGAGTGACAGGAGCTTGATGTTAATGTTACTGTTACATATCACACTTACAATCTTCATTATCCATATCCATGTCATGCTGCCTAGAAATGACCAGCGGCTCATCCCCACCTTGGAAAAACTACAGAAACAAATAAAGTACACATAAAAAAAAAAATTAGTCTAAAGTGATACAGCAGTTTCAACCAAGGAGAAATACTTGGCAACATTAAAAGTTTACAATGTTTGTTTAGAATAAACATTAAAAGTTTACTATGTATTGTTTAGAATAAACATTAAAAGTTTACTATGTATTGTTTAGAATAAACATTTAAAGTTTACTATGTATTGTTTAGAATAAACATTAAAAGTTTACTATGTATTGTTTAGAATAAAAATTATACATTTATTTTTTTAACCTCTGCAAACACGATTTGAGATTAAATGTTAAACTGGGAAGGGGAAATATATGAGACACCATGTTACAACATTTTACACATGTGCATCCAAAATCTGAACAGATCTATATAAAAAGTTTTCCAAACTTTAAAAAAAACGAGAAGACAAATAATAACTTTGTTAATGTTACCTGATACATGATGCTCATCACCCTGACAACTTCTGCCATCGATGGTCGTTCAGATGGGTTCCCAGCCCAACATCTGGTAGTAAATGTCGTGAATTGAAATCAATAAATGCACTGACAAGGCCAAAATTTTAAGTTCAAAAATTTTCTGAATCTGGCATAATTAATAAAGTGTAAAATAAATGCCAAAGGGATTAAAATTGTATTAATGAAGCCAGCATAGAAAATATTTTTATTATAAGTACTTTAATGTATGGAGAAAAGTGATGACATAGTATAGTCTGATAATCTATAATTTGGGATTGAGGTTTGCTTGTCTGTTGGAAAAACAATGTGCTAAAAACATAAGTAGACATTATTTTGTATCTGAAATGGTCTTAACTAGTTTTTTCTTTATTAAAGAATACTGATTTTTACAAAAATATTTTGTGGTTAAAAAATTAATAAAGTGGGTAATATATCAAGGAAAATGTTATTACTTTTTCTTTTAAAATAAAATTACATTAATTTTTTTTATATATATATATTTAGTTTTATTAATATTTAAATTGCTGTTTTAATTAAATCAGGAGAGGTTACTTATATCCAGTGGTGGATATGAACCGGAACGGAGTTCCAGCCCCTTTTGTGCCGTAGACTTTTGTATATTAATATATTTCTGCCATCAATGTTTAGTCGTAGTACTTTTCAGATTTTTTAATTGTTTTATCGAATGCAATATCGCTGTAAGTAAATTATAATATTGAACAAACGAGCCATATATATATATATATATATAATTTATATAATAGCCCAGCCCTATAATGGTATGGTAAGATCTTTATAAAACTACGACTTGAATTTTAATGGTATATCGATGGTGCGTTTCAATACGTTTTTTTTTTATTGGTATAAGCACTGCTTATACCAAAAAAAAACATTCCTCAGGGATGCCCTTGTAACTATATAATTTGGAAGTTCTGTTGTGTGTAATACACCATAAACAAAATAAAAATAGATGAGTACTCATATAGAAGTTATCTTTCAAATCAGGGACCAAACAAGCCCTGAAACATGTACTTGGAAAATCCTTTGTTTATGTTACCGGCAAAGTGTGAAATGCCGGCATTCTATAGAATGCCTAGGCAATGTATAGAATGCCTGGTGGTTTTAGGTAAAGTATAAAATTTTTACATTGTGCATACTTTTCCTAGGCATTCTATACAATGTCTAGGCATTGTATAGAATGACTAGTGTCGTTTTGGCAAAGTATCAGAAAAGAACAACAAAAGCCTTTACTGATAAAAACTTATTTAAATATGGAATGAATGCAAAATAAAGCTTTTGATGTTCATACCGGAAAAAAAAACGACAGCAGAGCTGAGATTGAAGTATTCGCTTCAGCAGGTAAGACTGGATTCACACTTAGAATTGTACTGTACTTAATTTTCTTCTTTCACACAAAACACTTCGTATTTTGGTATTTTGATCTGCCGTGTTCATATTTCACGAATTAGTGAAGAATTGATAAATAATAAAAAGATGTTGTTTCTGGTGAAAACAAGCAGAACACAACTGGAATGAGCTACTTGTTGCAGCAGGGAAGACTAGAATGGCATTTTGAATTGCATTTAATTTTCTTTTTCACACAAAGACACCTCATAGTTTGACATTTTGTCTTGCATATACATATGACGAATCCTTGGCCGCTTCCTATAGACTGAGAAGTAAAAGCAGATCGGAGAGCTATTTCAAGGTCAGGAACGTCTTCCGCTTTTATTAAATCTTTTGGACATACGATGAATTCTGATCTGGCATATAGTTGCTTCAAGATTCCATGTGCAGTTCCAAGGCGGTAAAAGCCATTTTCTGTCATGCTCATAACAACTGCCAACAGATTTTGTGAGTCTCCCCGCCTTTTGTCAACATCGGGAATCGGATATAATAGTTTAACAAAATACTGTGCATTTTACCATAACATCAAGAAAAGAAATATATAACATTTCCCTCCTAAATAGTACAGAGACATATGACACATTGGAGGTCCATTAACTTATAGATGGGAAGAAAAAGGGTTTCCTAAATCAGTTATTTTCACATACTTTACCTGGTCATTAAAATTTCAAACGGCTTTGGTAAGTTCTGTATAAGTGGTGGACGTTTGCCTGAAAAATGAAGAGCCAAAGAACAAAAAATCTAAAAACTTCAAACCATAAGGTCTCTAAAAAAAAAAAAATTAAAAATTAATAAGCCATTGTTATTAAAACAAGCAATTAAGCCTGTTCCATTCTGGACACAGGACGTGTTAGCGCATTTTCTTGTTATGTATCAGTACGTTTGTTAGCTTTCAGTAAATATTTGTAAATTTTGGAAATGTTTATAAATTCAATTGTGTAATGCATATATCTGTAAAAAAAATTATAAAGACGTTTCTTTATATTTGAAAAAAAATTATTTTCTCTTAAATCTAACTACAAGTGGTTTGTGGTTACTGAAATAGGACTCATAATTGAAAACATTCGAAATTAATCGTCCGAAAACTCCGTCAATTGTTGCATAGCTCTGATACTTTCAATTAAACTCAGAACACAAGCTTACTATTTCATTTGATGAGTTTCTTAATAAATCTTGGTGAAACTACGTGCTGCAGTATTTCGCACCAAATGAATGGGTTATTGAACGTACAAGGTGTAGAATGGGGCCATATATATAATATATAAGCCCCTTAGGAGCCCTGAAGCCCGGCCCTCAGAGGTCCTATCGTGAAATGAACTTTTGATGTACACATGGCAGGCCAAGACCTACAAAATGATATATACATCATGGGTCTAGGACTTATGGTTGCTGAGATATAGGGCGCTCCTTTATTAATATAGCTTATATAGTAAAAAACGGTACTTTTACGGCCCCTTTTACGGCCCTCAGAGGTCAGATCGCGAAATGGAAAAAAGTCATTTCTTGGCAGGCCAAGACCTACAAAATGATATATACATCATGGGTCTAGGACTTATGGTTGTTGAGATCTAGGGTGATGACGGACAGACAGACAGACAAAACGGGGACAATAGAGCATTTTTTTTTGAAAATGCTCTAAAAATCTTTCTGAAACTCCACAAAACAATTCTAAAAAAAAAACTCTATTGAGAAGTAAACATTATAATGCCTATTTAAAAGATAAACATATACATATGCATATATACATTTAAAAACAACTGTTTAATTGTTCTTTCTGGCTTAAGAAACCCTGTTTTATTTCTCTCACAGCTAATATTTTTAAAAAAATGTTTTGGCTGTCTTAATTTATTTAAATATCAAATGACAAATGGATTTGCCTGAACTGTGATTGCTTATTGGATTTCAGGTTTAACAGAAACCACTGTAATACATATGAGCACATTATGTACACAATGGTAAAGGTCCGATTTTCATTTAATCGTAGAACTTGACCATATAGTTTTCCTTAATCCAGCCGAGAATATCACAAGAGAAAAGCTAGAGAAGAGCAAGGAGTTCAAAGCTGACTTTAAGAAGAACTTTGAATGTGATGTGAAAGAGAAACAGATGTCAGGGGATCATGTGTTAACAATAATGGCCAGAATCATAACAGATGCCGAGATTTAGTTAAGACGCACTGCATCTGCAGGAGTTTAAAGGACAGGGGAGAAAATGACTAACTTGAATAAATGAAATGTATGATTTCCCAGAAAATGCCTAATGTGGTGCCAGACTTACCATTATGTACAGCCCACATTATTCTAAAAGCTGGCCCACCGATCTCATCAAAAGGTTTCCGTCTTGTCAGCACCTCCCAAAAAATGATCCCCCAGCTGAACACATCACATTTTTCACTGTAGTTGGAGCCTGGGGGGGGGAAAAATTTAATGAATTAAAAAAAATATAAATAAACAGAGCATTTAACAGTGGATAAACTTTACGTGAGGGCAGCGGACATGGTCACCATCTGCACAACTGATGGTCTGACCTTCAAACACTTCAGGAGCCATCCACGCTGCACTGCCCTTGTTGTTTGTCATGTGTGTCTGGATGTCACAAGCAGTGCCAAAATCGCAGATTTTAAGAATTGTTCCTCCATTTACAAGCAGAAGACTGTTGATTGCAATAAAAATAGTTAATTTACTTTTTACTTTAAATATAACCCCAAAAGACTATGAGGCAAAACTAATTGCATTTTTTTTTTAAAAGTTTATAATTTTTTATGTTTAAGTAAAAATCTGTTGATCATTATCAGAAAAAAAGAATATTTCTAACATAATCATACACAAATTTGAAGAATGTGAAATTCTTAACAGGTATTATCTCATGAAATCTAAAATCCTAAAGAACTCAAGTAATAATAAAAAAAATAGCAGCAAACCAGTTTTTATTAGTTATTTTATAAAAAAGTACTCACTTTGGTGGCTTTAAATCTCTGTGAACTAAAGCTTTGGGCTTCATATTATGTAAATATTCCACACCCCTGGCACACTGAAGGCACCAGCTTAATGCGTGTGCAGCGGTGTAGTTGGGCTGTTGGCCCGAGCCATGGAGAACTGAGTGAAGAATAAAAACATGTTAATCAATTAAAAAAAGACTTGGAGCCAAATGTTTATTTATCTATATCATCAGATGAATTTAATATATTAGGAGTGTAAATTTATACATGTTATCTTTTGATACACTAAAATCATCCTGCACTTTTACTGACAAGGTGATACTGACCAAAAAGGTGAAGTAAGGAGCAATAAGACTTACCATTGTACAGAGACCCTCCTTCTGCATATTCCATGACAAGACATACCTATCAAAAATGGGTAGAAAAAGATTGCATGAGACCACCGAATTATATACAGATATTATACCAGATACAATCATGATATATGGACTAACATATAATAAGATATCTAACAAATGAGGAAAAAACAATAACTTACTCGATGTTCTCGACAAGCTCCATATAATCGGACTATATTTGGATGGTTTACTCTAGATAGTTGTTTCAGCTCTTGCATGAAGGCCTTCTTTTCTGACTCTGTCTCAATGCGTTTAACAGCCACATCTTTCCCACGCCACTGAGCTCTATTCACGACACCAAACGCACCCTTGCCAACTATCTACTTGCCAAAAAAGTAATTTAATTAATATTTTCTTTCAGCAAAATCAATATATAATCAATAAAAAATCAAAATAAAAACAGTATAAAATGACTAGTCAAAAAATTTTTAATGCAAAATTGATGAAAGTTGTGATGTCAGACCCAAGTTGTTCTTATGGACAAGCAAACTTGGCTAGCACTGCCAAAGGGCCCTATTCCAGCACACATAAAATTTCTATCAATCCTGATATTATAAAGGTCCCAAATAGTCTTATTTTTTATTAGGCTTCATAAATATTTCCCAGGGCCCCCAAAAAATGTAAGAATGGCTCTGGTCAGACTAATGTTAAAAGTGGAAACAATTAACATTATCTCCAAATTAATCTCATTTTTCTCATAATCCAATATGATCTGTATTTATTTAACATTGTTTTCATTTGGCTATTTATACTACAGTTATATATATATATATATATATATATATGATAGAATCTGAGATATAGCAATTCTTATGGAAAGGTGACTGCTTATAGACCCCACTGCCAATGGAGCCTTTCCAGTAAAAATTCCCTATCATACTGATTCTATAGCGGCACTGATAGGTATGTTTGCCCCCAAACGTATCTTTTTTTTTAATTTGCGGTTTGGGTTTGAGTTAAGTCATGTAGGTTTTTATTGTTTTGTAAACTAATGAATTTTTTTTTTAAATCTTGGGCTGTAGGCCATAGGAAAGGGTTACATTTGTGGTAGGAGTGAGGGGTTTATTTTGGGGTAAGCATGTGAGAATTTTTAATCACTAAAGGAATTTTTTTTTTTTGAGGGGTTGGGGTGTTGTGGGGTAACTAAAGCATGTGAGGGTTTGAGGATAGATCTAGAATGTTCTTTCATATCCAATATCGAGGTAGATCTGGCTTTTGAAAGCCTTGTCTGAATCCTGTCCACATACTTGGTGTCTGGGTTTGTTGATGGGGGTTCAATACTTTTATATCCCAAAAATACAAGTCAAGATACAAAAACTTCCTTCTAAAGTTTCAAGATAATCTAGCACTTTTCATGGTATATTTGTATTATGAGATAATGTCTTATAATTTATTTATTTATCAATATTATAGATATTAATTTCATGCAAATTATTATAAAAAATCATATGAAATCTATTTTTTTCTTGCTTTCAGTCAAGTTCAGTTTCACAGTCACTAGGATGACACTAAACAAAATTAGACTCTTTTGTTAGTTCCTTTTTCTTCAAAACAAACCTCTTTGAATTTAAGCTCCTGAAAATCGATTTCTTCGACAAAAGATGGTGCTGAATCCATAATGACAAGAAATCAGGTGCGTCAGAAACTTTCAAATTGATTTTCATCGACATCTCGATAAGCTAAATATATTTTTCGGCATTTCCATTTCTCACTCTCGAAACATGAAGTTTAGGCTGTAAATAAAGAAAACTAGCATACATGTATTGTGAAAATAGTGAGTCCATAATATTTATTGTTGACATTTTTATGTGTGCTTGTTTTTTCATATGACTATATTTACATGGATGGTTTACTGTACTAAAGTCGCATTTAAAAAGAGATAATTGTGATATTTATTAAACTGTCAAAACAGTTGAGTATTTTCAATATCTATTTTGAAAATTTTTGTTTATGCAACAAGATTGTTTTGACAATGGCGACAAAACTCGGTGTTTTGAGAAAAGCTGCTAATCAGTTAGCTGTTTTACTGCAAAAATGTTCCAGGGTTAAGGATCAGATAGCTATTTCTTCAAGATGTATGCACTTTACATATGTTCCAGAGACCCCACCTAAAGAATTCGGTAAGTAACAAAATATGATAAAAAAAAACAACAACCTTTAGATATCACTGGTCTAGTTGAAGTACTAGTACAGTTCAGTCCCTTTGCCTAGTGTTCACAATTTATCTCTTTTAATGAATAATATCTTTTGCCATCTTTATGATCGTACCATTTATTGCTACAGACTTATCTCAAATTTTAGAATATTTTTTTTTATGCTTTTTAAATTTTCTGTTTTTTTTCAAAATCAATGTATTGTAGAAAAAAGTGCTTGCACTGTATTCTGTGACTTACTCAGTTACTGACTAGGCCTATCATACTATTCCTACTTTCACTATCACTGATTGACTTTACTGTAGGCTAGGATCATGTTATCTATGTAAATTCAGTGTAATATATTTATTGCGATTTATCTCAAAGAATTCAAGTTATTTAATGTTTCTTACATTGCTAATGACAAGCACTTTTCTTAAGAATTTCAAGTCGACAGGTTCAGGGTTGAGTGCTATTAGTAATACTCTAGACATAATAGCAGGGCATTTTCTTGATGACCAAGACAAGTCAAAAAAGCTTAAATAAAAATGTAATGATTCTATTTCTAGAACCCATGAGTATCATCTGGGTTTATAAAGTAGAGTTTACCAGTATAAAACAGCTTTGGCATGCTAGGGGACTGAAATGCCACTAGTCGCCATTTTCATAAGTAATAAAAAGTTATTTCAATGATCAAATTAGCAAATAGTAAAATGGTACATTATTTAAAATATTTTAAAGACTTCAGTATTTATATTTATTATTTATAAATTGTGAATATTCGGACCTGGGTACCAATAAACTCCGATTTTTATTCGGACCCCGTCCCAATAAAGTCTGATTGTTATTCAGACCCATATGCATTTAGCTTAGCTATACACAAACTTTATTATTGTTTTTTTTTATAATTGTTGAATTGTATGATTTAATCGTTACTCAGTGTCTAGGGTTCCACTAAGCGGATTCTGTATTATTATTTTTTCGGGTTCCGTCAAATAAAGTTTAAATATAGCTAAGCTTAGTGCATATTTGCCACGGGTCCGAATAACAATCGGATTTTATTGGGACCCGGGTCCGTATAGCCACAGCCTTATAAATTTATCTACTCTATTTCAGATATTCTGTTTATAATAAAATTGTTAAATACAGAAAGCGACCATTTTGTTTTTGGTCTATTACAAATTCGCGGCAGCCCCGTAGCATGAAAATTCTACAGCAGGGGCCAGGCAATAGCGGCCGGGGGGGGGCAGGTAATACATTTTACTAAGTAGAGCAAATAAGCAGAGGGAGCCAGACAAAACGCAAGGGGGGCTAAGCCCCCCTGGCCCCTACACACGCTACGGGCCTGATTCGCGGTCAAATAATAATACGAAATGACGCGTTCTATTTGTCGTCTTAGTAAAAATTTATTTTAAATGATTGGTACAATTATTCTATGAAATAAAACTGTTTTAACTTTATATATAACAAAATAACATGTCATTAAAAAATTTCGGAGGGTAAACAAGATTTAAAACGAACACAAAACGATTCCCCATTAAAGATTTCTTGTGGTGATCTGCGTGCACACTATCATTTTAACGCTGTTACTGTTGTGGCGTTCGTAAAAATAACAACATTTCAAATTGTAGGAGGCAAACAATCAAACAAATTTGGAATTTTAAAGCTAAAAAAAAATTCTGCTTTAAAAAAAAAAAAGCATTTGGGAGCAGTGGAGCAGCCAGATTTTTTCGGCTCCGGCTCCAGCAAAAAGTCCCGGCTCCTTGGCTCCGGCTCCACAAGCCTGCTAAAAACTATGGTCTGTGAGCATCTACCCAATAGCATTTTTACATAGTAAAATATAAAAAAATGTCATCACATAAACACTCATAAAATTAATTTTAATATAATGACATTCTTTAATGGTATTTTAGGACAAGATACACTGCCCATATATTCTAGATAGAAAAACTGAAAATTCTCTTTAAAATAATAAATAATTGGATAGATATTAATACCAGCTGGGGTTGTGTTGCTAAATGGTGCTTGCTGTACAAAGTGAAGATAGCTTGAGTCACTAAATGCCGCTAGGGGTAGTGAAAGAGTTAACTCCTTGAAATTCTAACAGAGTTTGTTAAGGGGGGGGTGTTAAACTTAAGGATACAGCAGGTAATGTTACTGACACTCTCTGTGGCTCAGACACTAATTGGATCTTGATCATTTGGCTTGTCCATTTTCATGATGTGTTTTTCAGAGGGTATCTTGGCAGGACAAAAATTCTTTTTTTCACAAAGCTTATTAATTTTGTGCTCCATAAATGATATTTGGAACAGTTTCCTCGTGCAATTTGAATCCTTCTTTATGTATTACAAATGGCTTGCAACCATACAAAAAACAAAGTGGGCAGTACCATGCACAGCTGCTGCCACCTAATCAGTGTTCCCTCTTAGTTGTGCTCAAGTGTGTGCACACACAACTCACAGAGTGCCCACACACACAACTCACAGAGTGCCCCCACACACAACTCACAGAGTGCCCCCACACACAACTCACAGAGTGCCCCCACACACAACTCACAGAGTGCCCTCACAAACGCCTTTATAAAATATAGAGACATTGTACACAACCGTTACCTCTTCAGGGTCTGTTTAAAAATGTCAGATATTCTCAGGAGCTGAATGTTAGCATGCTTTGGATTTATTTTCTACATTTTTTATCGAGTTAGAACTGTCTTCCTTTTGATTTTATTAATTTATTTTTATTTCGATATTTTTTTTCGTTTATTTCTTTGAAATATTATTATTTTATATTTCAGGAGGTACAACAAAAATGAACTTTTTTCAATCTATAACAAGTGCATTAGACATCGCTCTTGCTAAAGATTCATCAGCAGGTTTGGTTTATGTTTTTTTTTTTTTGCCTGACTTGGTGTGTGTGAACCCCCTGTAAGGATGAGATGAAAATCTCTTAGATCCTATAAACCACTAAAGGGATGGTTTTTACGGTACCCTTCTTTCATCCCCAACATAGCCGATAGTGCAATGACCATGGATGCACCACGGAAGACATAGTGGGGACTTAAGCCAAGGCCTGAAAAATTTCTTTGGTCCTCACCGGAGATCAAACCACATACCTTCAGGTTGACAGTTGAGCAGTTTACCGCACGGCCATCCGTCCCTGCCTGACTTAGTAACATACTTTATTTTACCCTTTATTCCCCTCCATCTGAAATAATTAGTTTCTGTATTTCTTTAAAAATTATTGTTGTGTCTAGCTATGGAAATCACCTGTTTAAATGTTTATGCCTGCTAATTTATATTTCTGATTTCAGTGCTCTTTGGGGAAGATGTTGCATTTGGAGGTGTATTCAGATGCAGTGTTGGTCTTAAGGAAAAATATGGTAAAGTAATAGATAAAAAAAAATCAGTCTTGTTTTATTACACCAATTTTAGTTTTAATGATTACTCCTGTTAAAAATTCTTCTGGATAATTTTTCTTTTTACAACATTTTTTTCTATGTTCTTTCATATTCACATTTCTAATTTTATTCCAAAAAAATATTTTTTAAAATTATTATTAAGTTTAATTACAAAATCTATTGTTATTGTAACTATGCTTTTCTTCTTTAGATTTAAACATTTTATTTTCTAGGGTCTGACCGTGTATTCAACAGTCCCCTCAGTGAACAAGGTATTGTTTCATTTGGTATCGGTATAGCTGTTGCTGGAGCAACAGCAATAGCCGAAATTCAGTTTGCAGACTATATTTTCCCAGCGTTTGATCAGGTATTGCATTTATTTTATTTTTCATCACTTTGCCAACTTATTAGTTTGTTTCTGCCTTAAATATTCACCTTACTGTATTAAGTAGGGAGCGACAGATATGCCTTTTTACAGATAGTCCGATACCGATATTTTCCCCCAGCATTTTTACCGATACCGATATTTTATTTTTAGGGGTTGTCCATTATTTATGTCAACAAATTTTTGGCGATTTTTACCTCCCCCCCTCCCCCTTGTCAACAACTTGTTAAAATTCCAGAGACCCCCCTATAAAATTACGTCAACATTTGATTACCCCCCCCCCCCTAAAAAAGGTGGCTTCCAAAATGTTTATGTGGCAAAATTAGTAGGAATAGTTAGTTTAATTAAAATACTGAATGTTAAGCGAGTGTGTAACACAGAACTACAAACGCTGCTTAATTTTCCTATTTGTTAAGTAATTATATTAAATTTAAAAATGTAACATTGTTGACGTCAACTTTTCTTGACCTCCCCCCCCCCCCTGTCAACAATTGTCAAAAATTTTCTGAACCCCCCCCTCCCCCCTATTTTGTTGCCGTAATTAATGGACAGCCCCTTAAGCAACAACAATGACAAACGCGTGTCTTTCTCATGCTGTATGACGTATATCAACCCATGTTCGCATATTTTGTAACACTTCGCCCACGCGTGTCTTGTTTATCCCCCCCCCCCCCCCAACTTCCCATCCCAAAAAAAAATACACACAGATGTTCACTAATTGTATCATTCAAGGTCATACATTAGAATTAAGAAATGCCAATCCTATTGTTTCAAGGTCATATCTGTGATGTAGACGTGACAATTTCTGTGTACGGGTTTTTTTTTTGCCTTTTTTTTTTTAAATCTTGTCTGATCTGGTTATAGAATTGGGTTATTTACTGATTTTTTTTTCTGCAACTCTGTTGTGAAAAAAAAACAATGTATCGGCAGCCAAAAAACGGCCGGTCCGACAGTTAACCCATAGTGCCAATATCGGTTCGACTATCAGTTGCTCCCTACAACAATCGGCCGATCCGATATTAACCGATAGTGCCAATATCGGTCCGATACCGTTACCGATCCGATTATCGGTCGCTCCCTAGTCTTAAGTAGAGGTAATCTGAACAGCTGCACACATTAGTTTTGATATAACAAGACTTCAGTGACAAAGTGTAACACATATTATTTTTTTTTTTTTTAGTTAACCGTTAGATGATATATCAACCGATATGGATAGAACTTTACTTTGGGGGCCATTGTTTACTTGGTATAAATACTACATTTTACAAAACAAACAATGAGCATTATAAGCTCAGAAACAGTCTAGAACAGAAATATGCAGTCGACAAAAATTCATTGCTGGTCTCCACCTTTCCTAATGTTTTGAGCCTTACTGTGCCCGATTAAGATTTTAATACTGAACATTTTGTTTCTAAACATCTAAAAGAATCTGAATATAGTTTTTTTTTTTAACTTTACAAACATGTTAAATGCATGACAGCATTGATTCGATCCTAGCTATTTGTGATCCTTCTGATATTTATTGAGGTTTGCAAACTTTTTACAGTTGCAGGCCACACCGGGTTAGTAAATTTGACCTGGCAGGCTGGACAATAAACAGATGGATAAACTTAAATATATTAAATGTAAAAAAAAAGTAAAGTTCCCTTAAATCTTAAACGACGGAATACAAAGAAATGCACTATTTGGCAATTTTTTTAAATTTAATACAAATAATATTATTTATTACTTTTCTTTAATTTAATTGTTATTTTATTGTAATAAAATGGACTTAATACATTAAAATTAAAAAAATATGTACGAAATTTTATAATAAATATAAATTCTCGCGACTTTAAAAACGTAAACAAAGCCGATAACGACACTTCCTCCACACGCCATTTTGAAGCCGGCTAAGGAATGACGCACTTCGACCTGCTCATTATAATGGATTCTGACTCAGATTTTCAGCCCGATTCCAAGTTAGATTCATGTGAAGATGAAGTCTGGGATCTAACTGACGTTTCTGATGTTTCAGATGATGAAAATGTTTCGTTCAATGGAAGTTTGAATACATCTAATATTCATGTGTAAGTATACCAATGCTCACAACAACATGCTGTATTTTTTTTTCGTTTTTTTTTTATGATTTAAGGTCTGTTATATGCTAAATAATCACCTAATATCACGCTAGTTATAACATTTTAGCAGAAAAATATTGTAAGTGTATTAATAATTTTAAAAAAAACTTAGAAATACAAGTTAAATATTTTGTTTTTCCATTTAAAGCATGGTACTTGTCAGGGATGGCGATTGGGCTTTTTATTATTTTCCCACAATAAACATACACTGAATAGCACAAACACTTTCAATAAAAGACTATAAGTCCAGTTGACACAAATATGACACTGATCATCGCTTTATTGAATATAATACACGTCACAAATACTTTACAACATGTTCAATATGTTTAATCCTCGAAGCATAACGGTCACAAAGTTCATCAATTCAAACAAGTCTACCTAACACTAACAAACTATATAACACGGACGATCTACGCTCTCCAGTTCCTCTCAACAATCCTCCCGAACTAAACTAACATTTTCTTATCTAGGCTAGCTGGACAAAGCATCCTATCATTCTAAAGTCTCCCATTCACTGCATAATTAAGAGTTTGTTGAACCTAGCAGACTAAACGTGACATCGCACTTCTAATGTTAATTGAATTCTCCCCCTGACACCTTGTTTCTTGACTTGATTTAGTTGTAGTGCAGCCCTAACCTGAACTCATGAACCTACCCACGTCTACGCCTCTTCCTGAATTCTACCTGGACACTATTCTTTGTCTAAAATCCCCCTACCTCGTTAAAGTTAATGGGTTCTGTCTCCCTTTCTGCTCCCCCATCTCATATCAAATTACTTTAAATTGTCCCAAAGCTTGAACTTACATTTACCTACACCCTGACCTACTTTCACTGTCCTGACATCACCCTTCCCTCTCGGTAAAAAAATTTCGTACAAAGTACGCAATTTTTTTCTATTACATAATTAACAATCATGTGCAACAATGATATTAACATCAAACAAAACAGAAAAAAGGAAGAACAAATTCCACATCAAATGTGAGTACAAAATATCAAAATAAATGCAAATATTCAAAAATCATTAACACATTTTTCCAAAACTTTTCCTCATAATTATCCTTAAAACTATCTGATAGGTTTCAGTCTTAAAATATCTCAGCATAAATCTCACCACAAATCTCATCTTAAAAGCTCAGTAAAATAAAATACATTGATTGTATGGTTTAGTAAACATTTTTTTTCTTTTTTCAAAACCACTGAAGGCATATCTTTTACCACCTACAAATATGTGTAGGATCCTTCAGAGGTAAAGAAAACAATAAAGCTTATGTCACATAAAAAAATTATATTGAGGTTTCCTTAATTATATATATCAAGCCTAAAATGAAGTATATTTTTTCAAAAACAATGAAGGCAGACTTTTTACCAACTACAGTCATATGTAGGCTCCTTCATAGGTAAAGAAAACAATAATTCTAATGACACATTCAAAATTTACAGTAAAGTTTCCTTAATTATGTGGATTAGAAATGAAGTTAAATATTTTTCCAAAAACAATAAAGGCAGACTTTTTCCCACCTACGATTACATGTAGGCTCCTTTATCAGGACAGTGAAAGTAGGTCAGGGTGTAGGTGAATGTAAGTTCAAGCTTTGGGACAATTTAAAGTAATTTGAAGAAATGAAGTTAAATATTTTTCCAAAAACAATAAAGGCAGACTTTTTCCCACCTACGATTACATGTAGGCTCCTTTATCAGGACAGTGAAAGTAGGTCAGGGTGTAGGTGAATGTAAGTTCAAGCTTTGGGACAATTTAAAGTAATTTGATATGAGATGGGGGAGCAGAAAGGGAGACAGAACCCATTAACTTTAACGAGGTAGGGGGATTTTAGACAAAGAATAGTGTCCAGGTAGAATTCAGGAAGAGGCGTAGACGTGGGTAGGTTCATGAGTTCAGGTTAGGGCTGCACTACAACTAAATCAGGTCAAGAAACAAGGTGTCAGGGGGAGAATTCAATTAACATTAGAAGTGCGATGTCACGTTTAGTCTGCTAGGTTCAACAAACTCTTAATTATGCAGTGAATGGGAGACTTTAGAATGATAGGATGCTTTGTCCAGCTAGCCTAGATAAGAAAATGTTAGTTTAGTTCGGGAGGATTGTTGAGAGGAACTGGAGAGCGTAGATCGTCCGTGTTATATAGTTTGTTAGTGTTAGGTAGACTTGTTTGAATTGATGAACTTTGTGACCGTTATGCTTCGAGGATTAAACATATTGAACATGTTGTAAAGTATTTGTGACGTGTATTATATTCAATAAAGCGATGATCAGTGTCATATTTGTGTCAACTGGACTTTTATTGAAAGTGTTTGTGCTATTCAGTGTATGTTTATTGTGGGAAAATAATAAAAAGCCCAATCGCCATCCCTGACACCTTGTTTCTTGACTTGATTTATTTGTAGCACAGCCCTAACCTGAACTCATGAACCTGCCCACATCTACGCCTCTTCCTGAATTCTACCTGGACACTATTCTTTGTCTAAAATCCCCCTACCTCGTTAAAGTTAATGGGTTCTGTCTCCCTTTCTGCTCCCCCATCTCATATCAAATTACTTTAAATTGTCCCAAAGCTTGAACTTACATTCACCTACACCCTGACCTACTTTCACTGTCCTGACAGTACTATATAAATCTTTAGCTCTCAGCTGATTGATAAACAAAAATCAGCTGATAGGAGAGCACACAGATATATGTACTATAGTCTTCTGTTTTGTTTTATATATATTATTTATATATTTTATTATTACATTTAAAACATTATTTTATATGAAAAAAAATAAAAATACTTAATTTATAATTAATTGCATTATTTTTATTTGACACAGCTTCAATGGCTAAGGTGAGAAAGTCACCTCCTTCAATTCTACCAGAAAGGGTTCCAGGGATTCACTTGAAAGAAGTTAGAACAAGAGATAGTGCAAAGAGGTTCTTCCATGTCATGGATTTCTTCAAACTATACTTCACACTGGATATAGTAACTCACATAAGCCAGTATACTAATGATTAAGCAAAGATTCATGGACCACACAAGTAAGTATTTACAAGGGTTGGTTTGGTATTACACCAGAGGAGTTTTATTGCTTTTGTGGGCTGATAATGTATGCAGGAATAGTTAAAACCTCTAGTATTGACAGATTTTGGAGTAAAAAGCCTCTTTATAATGGATTCTGGGATTGTGCATTTATATCTTTTGACAGATTTAATGCTATTCTGAGTTTCTTAAAAATTACAAATCCTGAAAATGAAAACCCTATTGACAAATAATGTATAGTAAGAACACTACTGACATACATAAAAATGAAATGCATGACATAGTTTCAACTATATGAAAATATTTCTATAGATGAATCTTAAGAGTTACACATACCTAAATAATTATGGACAATTAAATTTTTCTGAAGAACTCATTGGAGACTTTGGTAATATTTCAGAAAGTGCTCCAGTACTTCTTGCGACTAAGCCACTCTTTTTTTTAAACATGCAATGGACCCAATAATAGTAAATAAATGTGGTAAATGTAGATTGTGCTATTCAAATGACACGGTTTAGAGAAGAACAAATGTCAAGTGTAGTGTGTGATATTTTTTTCGCACTTGATGAAAGATAGAAATTGTTTACCTCAGTATCACAAGCTAATTTAAATTTAATTTTTTTTATCTCCCTATACATATTCAGGATACCAAGTAACAATTTGTGATTTCAAGAAATAGTTGGCTCATTGATGTGGAGAAAGATATGAAAGCTACAAGTGTGGAGGAAAGAGTCCATGTATCAAGGAAAGAGTGGAAGAGTGCTGTGTAGATTTTGTTCGCAATTTTTTTAAAATGAAAATTAGATAATAAAATTTATTTAAAAATAAATAATTCTAAATGCCCTTGTTTTCAAATTTAGATTTTTGATCCAGCATTTAAAGTAGTAGTTTATGTAAACCGAACATTTTAACTAATTATATATCTTTTTTTTTTTGCATTCAAACTTGATTATAACTTTGTTTTATGTTATTAGAATTATCGATAAATTAAAATCAATGTCTAAAAATATCTAAATATTATGATTAAATATTGATTTAATTAAACTACCATTTAATTATGAAAAGAATTATATATTTTTAAAGTATACTGAGAAGAAAAAAAATGTTGAGAAAAAAAAATTGAAATGTGCCATTTTTATGTGAATAAAGAAGGAAAATATGCATATTTGAAAAAAAGTCACCAAACATTTATTTGTTGAAGAAATTGGTTGAAAACTGAGTATTTCCTTACAGAAATGAATGTAGATTAATAAAATGTCTAAAAAAAATGTGTTTGTTTTTAATACTTATTTTTTGACTTATTGGTGTTTGTACACTGTTATAAAAAAAAAAAAATATTTTTTTTTTAAATTCTTTTTTTTTTAAACATTAACAAGTTTCATTTTCACAAAAATAAACTACACAGTTTTAAAGCCTACCCAAAGTAGAAAAAAATGATATATCACACATATATGGGCTATAAAGGAAACAGACAATATAGTCCAAAATGTAAGGACACCTGTTTGGTAATAAAAAATGGCCATAAACCTGCCGTCGATTAAGAGTTAAGCCCCTAAGGACTCATTGGGGCAGACAAAGTGTAGAATTCAACTGTTTCAGTAACCTCTGCATATAAAGGGATTGTTTCGTTATCACAACGCCTAGCCGCCTTTACTCCCCCAACTTAAAGTTAGGTACCCCTTTAAAGCCGGGGTTCGAACCCAGTACTTTTTGGTTGACAGTCATGCTCTCTACACTGCACGACCATCTGTTCCCCATTAAATGTAAAGTGATAACATAAAAGGCCGGTGTTGTACTTCTCCCTGAAACAGGTGTAGGCAGCTAGCCACACTAAACAGTCCAGTGGCCAGATAGAGCCAGAGGTCCGTACTTTACCCATGACTGGCTAAGAGGATTTGGAAGAGGTTGATTAATCTTCTAGATGCTGATTAAGAACCTTTTTCGAATAAGGAACTTATCCATTTTGAATTAAAACAAGGACTTAATGAAGAACTCAAGCCTGCTGTGTACATAGCTAGATAGCTGCAAAGAACTTGTCAAATGCGCTTTCTTTTTTTGTGCAGGAATGGACATCCTTCTTCTAAATGATGACAAGCACAGTTTTACTTTGCCTTGAGGAGTACATTCAGATGTTCCTGTTTAAAAAAAAAATATGGCCAAAAGAAGCAGAAAGCAATGCAAAGCAGATAACTTAGCACCCTTATTTTAAACTGAGTTAAAAAAAAAGGATGGCAGAACATAGTAGCTTTGTGATTCTTTTTGTGTTGATGTTCTTCATCATATTATAACAGTTTATAAACATTTTATTTTAGTGTTTTTTATATGTATACGCCATATGTGCATATGAGCTCGTTTTTTTTTTAAATTTATGCTTATTATTATATAGTTTTGTTCTTTCACTTTCAAGTAGACTGAGCATTTTCATAGAAAGTAAAAAGAACCAAATGCTTTATGAACTGAAGACTGTATTATTTTATTTAAAAATTGGAAACTATCTAATTAAATTTGTATTACTTTGTATCAAAATTATCATTCCGTTACACAGCGTTTGATTTACGGCCAACTTTTCTAGAACATATCTAGGCCGTTAAGCTAAGTACGGGTGTATTTAAATACAATTAGTTAAGTACTGAGTTTTGTTTTAAAACCGCGTGTAACTTTTTCATACACACTTCTCTGTTGTGTGCTGTATATTTTCATTCTGTCTACTGGTATCATGTAAACTATTGCTACTGGTTATATTTTTTATCTTATAATGCTTTTGAACTTCTTTTTTTATTTTGACTACCAGCCACACTAATAGATAGAAAATCTAATACGTTTTATTCATATTTAGTTAGGTTTTCTGGTTGGTACTTTTGTTTTCTGTCGAAGAATGCAATATATATTACTTCTGTTATTTCCCTTTTTCAGATAAGAAACGAGGCGGCGATGTACAGGTACAGGTCAGGGAATGAGTTTGACTGTGGTAAGCTGACCATTCGAACACCCTGTAGTGCAGTTGGTCACGGTTCACTCTATCATTCACAGAGCGTGGAAGCATTTTTCGCCCACTGTCCTGGCTTAAAGGTGTGTTTCTATTTTTGTTCTCACTTTCTTCCTTTATTTACCTTGTTTTGTTTGCAGTATCATTCATAGCAATTACATAAGGACAAATAAATTTGACTTTTTTTTAAAATATTGTTAATTATATCCTTACCCATATCCAAAGTTTTAAAATTTATATATATTTTTTTTAATTTTGCATTTAATTACATGTGCAGCAGTTAAAACCTCATAGTCATGCAATTTTTAGCTGACTTAACTCCCTTTGACTACTAAGAAACAGTTATTCTTTTTGGTCTGAAATAGCTTCTCTGTGTTTAACTATATAGGGCCTATTTATTTTAGCAAAATGAGACGCAAATCAAATTTTTGGTATCATTTTTTTTTTTTAACTGGTTGTTTTATGAAGTAATTAAATTGTATTAAATCATAGATAATTTCATGTTTTTCTGCCGGATTAGCCAATACCATCTTCACTGTGTTCACTAACAATGTTATTTGTCTTCGGATAATTTATTCGTTGACAGTTTTAAGTGTATTTGTTATTTATAATAACCATGTCGAAAAAAAAATCCTGCTGGACCAATGGAAGGGCTTGATTTCAGTTGCTGCCAATTCCAAAAGAAAAATCCTACTGGACCAATGGAAGGGCTTGATTTCAGTTGCTGCCAATTCCAAAAAAAAAAAAAATCCTACTGGACCAATGGAAGGGCTTGATTTCAGTTGCTGCCAATTCCAAAAAAAAAAATCCTACTGGACCAATGGAAGGGCTTGATTTCAGTTGCTGCCAATTCCAAAAAAAAAAAAATCCTACTGGACCAATGGAAGGGCTTGATTTCAGTTGCTGCCAATTCCAAAAAAAAAAAAAATCCTACTGGACCAATGGAAGGGCTTGATTTCAGTTGCTGCCAATTGCTGCCCATACCCCGATAGGAGTGACGGGCAATGATGATGATGATGATGCATAATTATATCTGGCCGAGGAGTTTTATCTCATGTATCTGTAACCGGGGCTGCTTTATCCTATAGACACAGTAGGCACTGTGCCTAGGGCCTACTGACTTTTCAAGGGCCTACGAAAGCCAGAGCATCTAGTGAAAACAAGTGCATTCTTGAAAAATATTAAAAAATGAAATCGGGGAGGGCCTACGACTTTGAAAGTGCCTAGGGCCTATGATGACCTTAAAACGGCCCTGTCTGTAACTTAGTGGAATTATTTTGTTATTTTGCACTCTTATTGACCCTGATATATATATATAAATATATAAATATATATATATATATATATATATATATAATGTTCCCTGTATATGATTAACAATGGAATAGGTACACAGGTGTGGACTTAAAAAACTAGTGGTTGCAAATATATATATATTTATATATATATATATATATGTTATGAACAAAAACTTCAGGGGTTAGAATTGGATTCACTAATGAGAAGGGGGGTCATCGGGGACGTAGGATGAATATCTTGTTTATATATATCAGTTACATTCAGCAACCAGGCAGAACACCAATAATCAACCTGGTTGTCTGATCTGCGGTCTCCCCCCCCCCCCACTCCTCCTCTATCCCCCTTCACCTTTTGTTTAGATCCTGTTGACTGATAGACTGACCTACTGTGCACTGTAGTTTTATCTTGGAAAAATAATCTGTGGGGGACATTTTTTTATTTCTTATATTTATTCATTTCTTGGCTTACCTCCCCTTTATTGCCCCTATTGGCTGCACTTGAGTTCAAGTGCACTCCCAAGATAACAATTCTTTCACGTTTGGGGGGCCTGTACCAGATGTCCCCCCCCTCCCCGGGTCAAGGTGCATGGGTGTATAAATATTGATGATGTATGTATGTGCATAGCTCATCTGTGGCCTCTCCTCACACCCTCTCCCCTCCTCCTCATCAGCTGGGTCTCATTCTTGACCTCAACACCTTTAAGACTGCATCCCTAGCTAGTATTGATTCATTTTATTTTGGTTAGGTTTCTCATTTTTATTGCCACAGGTGTTCAGCTCTCTCTCTCTCTCTCTCTCTCTCTCTCTCTCTCTTTCTTTCTCTCTCTCTCTCTCTCTCTCTCTCTCTCTCTCTCTCTCTCTCTCTCTCACACACACACACACACGCACACACGCACACACGCACACACGCGCGCACGCGCACACGCGCACGCACACACACACACGCGCACGCACACGTATTTTGCTTGTTTAACTTATGCAGTTACATCAGACAGCAAATCTTATTTTACTTCAACTTTCTTGTGAGAGTGCGGGTTCTAAATATTGAGTGCCGTCCTAAATATTGAGTGGCGTCCTAAATATTGAGTGGGGGTCTAATTATTGAGTGCCATCCTAAATATTGAGTTGGGTTCTAAATATTGATTGGGGTTCTAAATATTGAGTGGGGTTCTAATTATTGATTGGGGTTCTAAATATTGAGTGGTGTTCTAAATGTTGACTGGGGTTCTAAATATTGAGTGGTGTTCTAAATGTTGAGTGGCGTTCTAAATGTTGAGTGGCGTTCTAAATATTGAGTGGGGTTCAAATTATTGAGTGGCGTTCTAAATATTGAGTGGCGTTCTAAATATTGAGTGGTGTTCTAAATATTGAGTGGCGTTCTAAATATTGAGTGGGGTTCTAATTATTGAGTGGCGTCCTAAATATTGAGTGGAGTTCTAAATATTGTGTGGGGCCCTAAATATTTGGCGTAAAACGTTCAAGACGCCCTTCAGTCCCGAAGCCTGCCCGAAGATTTCAGGGATACAAATGCTGGACATAGTCTCCCACAACATACACAGTACCTATCTTTTAACGCTTTGTGTTGTTCTGACTTCATTAGTGGCGTCTACAACAGCTGGGGGGGGGGGGCGGTGTCCTCCAGCTACAGGTTTGAGGGGGATGGGGTGGCTTCAAATTATAATACTGCCTATCGGGGAGCCAGTAGAGTCTCCGGGGAGCTTCTAGCGCCCCCTATACGGATATGGCTGATCTTCATGTATTAAAAAAATAAAGTGAGACCTGCTTTGATTAACTCTAGTTTTAAAAAGAAAAAAAAATTATTATTGTGTATTCGCGTGTCAAAGTCACCGGTGCGATGCAAACGTTACTTTCACTTCAGTCAGTAACTTCCGTGAAACCGTGTAGATTAAAACTGATTTTAAAAAAGTCGATATGTATATATATATTGTTGTTGTCATGAAGCATAAAGGGAAAATTGTGTGACGGCCCTGCACTTTTCATTCTCTGATCCCCCCCCCCCCTCCACTCTCTCCAACCCTCCGAGATCTTTTAATTTTGTTTTATTGATCTAAAAAAAAAAGTTGACACGTATTAGCCCTCAGTGTGTCGTCAGTCTAACAGCTGTAAGGGTTCTGACTTTTTGATTCGATATTTGCAAACTCTAAATTTAGATTATTTTTTTTAAGCTTGCGGTAAATAGACACAATGTTTCATTAAGTGAGGGGGGGGGGGAACAAACACAAACTCAAATAACAGCAGCCCCGTAGCGTGAAAATTCTACAGCAGGGGGCCAGGCATTCTACAGCAGGGGCCAGGCCAATAGCAGGGGGCCCAGGAAATAAATGTTACTTAGTAGAAGAAACAAGCAGAGGGGGCCAGACAAAACGCAGGGGGGGGGCCTGGTCCCCCCTGCCCCTCCCTGCACGCTACGGACCTGAATAACAGTGACGATGAAAGAAATGTTTACAGCAAGCTATTGTCACAATTTTCGTTTCTTCCAACACTATTGACACCCGTCATGCACCCCCCGCCCAGCACGGGCAATAACAATCGCACTGGCTTGATTTGTTTAGCTTATTGGTTTTTATTGTGTAAATACATATGATCGATGGGGGAGGGGGGCAACGTCCCTACCTGCCTATCATTTAATGAACCCACAGCGGCAGGATTGATGGAAGCTGCCCCAGGCACCACTCTCTCTCTCTCTCTCTTTCTCTCTCTCTCTGAGCTGCGCCCTTGTGTGCAAGCACTTTACCGCAGGGCGCATACAACTTTTCGTTTCGTAGATCTGTACGCCGTTATTATGCGCACCAATTATAGAAATTATTTTGGGATAAATTCCTTAGTAAAGTTGCGCCCACTCCCATATCTTCTCTCCCCTCCTCCTCTCCCCCGTACACAACCTTCGTGAAGTCATACGAAGCGTTGGCCACGGCCAGAGCTGTGCACTCACAGACACACGCTATAGACACTCAGAGATACACTCACAGACACACACACAGCCACACGCTATAGACACACTCAGATACACTCACAGACACACATACACACACTGACACACACATAGACTCACAGGCACACTTGGACACACACACACATACGCATATAGGTGATGTTTGTTATTACGGTGAAATCATTCCCCACCCCCCTTCTCTTCTGCCGTTTCTTGCTGCCAACTCTGTGTTGTTTTTTTTTTGGTCACACCCGCCGCCATTTTTAATTAATGTAATCATTCTTTTTTTTTTTTTACAGTTCTTTCGATAGTTCAAGCGCAAAGCTGACCTTACCTTTTCTGTTCCATTTCATTTGTAGGTCATAGACAACAGTGCCTATTTGGTACCCTCCCACAACATCTTAGACTTGACTGCATCATAGACTTGACTGTATCATCGGCTTGACTGTACCATAGACTTGACTGTACCTTAGACTTGACTGTATCATAGACTTGACTGCATCATAGACTTGACTGCATCATAGACTTGACTGTATCATAGGCTTGACTGTACCATAGACTTGACTGTATCATAGGCTTGACTGTACCATAGACTTGACTGTACCATAGACTTGACTGTATCATAAACCTGACTGTACCATAAACTTGACTGTATCATAGACTTGACTGTATCATAAACCTGACTGTACCATAAACTGTACTGTACCATAAACTGTACTGTACCATAAACTTGACTGTATCATAGAATTGACAATGTCTGGGGTCACCTGTCAGGGCACAGAATCGTTCGTTGAATCCTTTCAGAAACCCGTCGTCTCTTTGACTGCACCATCTTCTCCCTGAGATGATCACGATGTGAGGCCCCCTCACGATGGGCCCACGGCTCATTGCCGGCTCGACCAACCTAAATTGCAGACACTCCTGGCATAATACATTACAAGTCCCACACTGAGGAAGGTCCTGTGGGGAAAAGGGGTAAGGGAGGGTTAGCGAAATTCAGTCACAACATCGATTTAAAAACAACAACAGCATCAATACCATTCATGGATTCAAAGAATGCCAGCCGCGCTACCGGGCTCCTGAGGGGTCGTGTGGTAAAGCACTCGACTATTGTCCTGAGTGTCGCTGGTTCGATCTCCGGAGATGAACATTGAATTTTCAGGTCATGGTTTACCCCCTCCCCCCCCCCCGCTATATCTCCCGCGTTGATCGCCCCCCCCCCCACCCCGGCCACCGCACTATCGGCTTATGGGGGGAGGGGGGGAAATGAACGAAAGGCATCATAAAATTAGTCCCCTTTATTGGGATCTAAGAGATATCATCTCATCCTAACAGAGGGGACGCCACTCACCGGGCTCCTGTGCGTAGGTTGTCTTGCACGCCACTGTGCAATCAACCATTTGTTGGTCCATTCAAACTTCAGTTCTTTTTGCGTGCTTACATTATTATAAGTACGTAGCCACGTTTTGTCCGAGGGTCCCGTGCTGTTGTAAACACACGGCCGTGTTGCCTTGCGTCTCACACATCGCGCACGCATGCGCGCGCGCCGCACATGTATGATCATTAATTAACGAGGCATACCTACGAGACGCAGGGTCGTTGATCGTATTGTTGGGAGGTTGTTGTCGTCCGCATGTCGCCGCGCAACGTTTTTATTATTGTAGCCCCCGTTCTGAAACCATCCTCCCACCATAACAATGTCGCCTCCCCCCCCCCCCACACCTCCCACAGGCACGAGCTTTTCTCCCTCGCCTAATTAACTTGGCTGTTATTGATAAAATTGAACGTACTGGTGTTTGTATGCTGATGGGAGTATGTGAGGTTGGTGGGGGGAGGAGAGGGTTTAGTAAACTACACCGTGTCACGTGGTCTTGTTAGAAATGTGTGGACTGTGGACAGATGTATAGTGTGTCCATTACCCCCCTCCTCCCTCCCATCCCTCCCCTCCACATGTGTTTTCGTTCCTCTTTCTCCACAGACTTGTACTGACAGATATATTAGTTGTTTGTTTGTTTTGTTTTTAAATTGAGGGAAAATGTTTCGTCCTCATCGCCGTGTGCTAGTTTTTTGGACAAGAGTGAAATCCTTTTTTGTTGTAATTCATTTCACGATCTGTCGCTGCCATGTCAACATTTGTTATTATTATTTTTATTATTATTTTTATTTTCCAAATCCAACCCTGTACAACGACCCCCCCTCCCCCCTCCTCCAACACCACCCTCTCACAATAAGTGAAGGCGATGAACAAATCTGACAGATTGTAGGTACGCCATCGTCACGAAGTTGATGCGATAGATAGCCTCCTCTCCAAATTGTCGCAGTGACATATTGAATTAGTTATAGCGTCAGGCGATACACAATTGGATTAGCCAGAGCATAGGTTTAGCCAATTTAGGATTCTGTGTCAACCTTAGAAAACAAAATTAGAGGTTAAAAAATATTTATTTGTGTGTGTGTGTGTGTATATGTTAAGATTAAAAAAAAAAAGCCATTATTTAAAAACTGGCTTTACCCCGCAAAACCTTTGCATAGGGTTATATCCCCTAAGGCTTGATCGATAGGTTATTTTTGGTTTCGGGCAGATCTGATTTTTTCATGACTATTTTAAACTGGAATACTGTTGTATTAATTCTTTACTTTCGATTTAACGCAGAATCCAAATCGCTATTATTTTATTAGAAGATTTTTTTAATTAAACATGTTTTAATAATAGCCATTATTTATAACTTCTTTGGCGTCTATTTATCCATGTCGGGATATTTGTTTTAGGTGTGTGTATGTGTGTGTGTGAATGAATAAATAAAGGTAGTAATTTCCCCTTTTTAGACATCATATTGGGACCTTTCAAACACGGCCTAATATACTCAAATTCACAGCTAAAAAGTGTGTAACAGCTTGGGTATTTCATGCATTGCCTTAAACCGACAGGTATTGTATACATTTCCTGGGTATCGTATAGTAATGTATAGAAACTTTTTTCATACGTTGTCGCTCACATGTATGCCATGTCTGAGACGGTATTATGGCTCGGAACACGCCCACGTTGAATGCTATATTATCTGTGTTGAATGTTATATTAATTACGTTGAATGTTATCTTATCTGCGTTGAATGTTATATTAATTTTTTTTTGACTTTTCAAAGCACACGGAAGTTTTTGAATGTGTTTTTTTTTCTTAACATTTTTCTAAACTCAAAACTTGTTTATTTATTAATTTGGGGAAAATTTTGTAATCGATTTTGAGACACTTTTTAAGTGATAGATTCTCTTGCAATTTTGCATACCAGTTCTTGCTCCATGAACATAAATTATTCAATAATTTATTTCCCAATTCATTATTATTATTATATTTTTTTTTAAATATGAGTAAAAAAATTCTAAAAACTAATTAAGGGGCGTAACCGTGCTTAACTATGATGAGCGGCACTGATAAATGGGTTACGTCCCATGCACCAAGTAACACTACATGTTTCAGATCTATGCCAGCACGTGATTACCGCGTGCTGCTCGGTCAAAGCAGCGGTACACACGCGTGCATTGAAAAACTTATAAAACATATCTTAGAAAAAGGTTTCTTTTTTTAAAATCTCTGTTTTTATCGGGTCTTGATTTATATAAGCTTTCAATTAGTTTCATTTCCTATTTGTGGGTTTTTGTGGCTGTGCCCTCAATACTGGAATTCACTTTTTTCGGACCTGTTCTAATTTAGTGAAAAGGCGAAAATTTGGCACACTTTTATTAGACGCTTCATGACAATTGACGATTTTAATAATTATTTATACAGTGGGTATTAATGGGTGTACATACATGAAAACGCTTGCTTTCAATTAAAATATACCCTACTCCCATCAAAATATACCATCCACCCATCAAAATATACCATCCACCCATCAAAATATACCATCCACCCATCAAAATATACCCCCCATATACCCACTCCATCCTTATTGGATAGAAGGACTCTCTGGGAACACATCGTGCCCGTCTGTCTGTCGGTCACGGTTCAAATCCCGCTCTTAGACCACGATACCTGGGCAGGCTTTATTTGTTGTTTCGGTATTTTTAATTTTCTCATCGACAAGACTTTGAAGCCGCGTACAAAGCGTGATTAAGTAGGCCACACGGGGGTATCAGCAATTAAAATGAAGGGCATGTCTTTAAAAAAAAACAACTAAAATTCAGATAATATTAAAATAAAAAGGGAAAGGGTGGGGGTGGTGATGGTGGTGGAGGATGTTCATCTAAGGAACAGTTTCAGTGGCGTAACTATGAACGGGCATTGCGGCACATTTTTCTCCCACACACAAAGGGCAGCTATTTTCACAGGTCAAGCTATATATATATATATATATATATATATATATATATATATATATATATGTATGTGTATATATATATATATATATATGTATGTATATTATGTGCGGCCTTTTCAATAGTCTGTCCAGGTTGCCACCTCACTGCTGATTGGTGCAGCCGGTTGTCTCATTCTTTGGTTACAGTCTACAGTTTGTATGGGTTTTTTTTTTTTACATTATATCAATTGTGATTTATTTATGTATTTGCGCATGCGTGGGTGGTGCATTCATTAATCTCCAACCTCTTGTTTATTTATAACTTGCGCAATTGCATCATCAGTGTGTTTATTTGTGGGCTTTCGTGTTATGTCGCCGTACAGAATCGTCCAAGATACGTCGTCCCATCTCTCTCTCTCTCTCTACCAGGGCCGACCACCCCCACCCCCTCGTCTTTATATATCTCCATCTTTCTTTCACTCTCTCTCTATCTTGATTGTTTCACCTCCGACCTCTGTTCTACTTAGCATTGTCTACCGGGCTGTGTGTGTGTGTGTGTGTGTGTGTGTGTTTGTATGAATGCAATGCGCGTTTGCAGTGCGTGGCGTGCGTGTGTGAGAGTGTCTGACTTATTTAAGATAAGTCCTCTTCCGGACATCCGGACACTTGTGTTCCTGTTGTCCAGCCGTCGGGTCACACAGACATGTTTAGTTTATTTGTTTGTTTGTTTACACTGGAACGAAAAATCCATGCATTTTTTTTTTCGGTTATTTTTTTGTTTGTTTTGTTTTGTGGTTTGTATCCACGAACTTGACTCTGTTGTTTAATAAAGATGGCTACGGTGTCAAAGGTTATCTTTAAATATATATATATATATGCATATATATATATATATATATATATATATATATATATATAAACTAATGTTATGGACAGGCAAAAACTTGGCTACAGTTTTAGACTCCCGCTGACAAAGGGCCCCTTTCCAGTATTATTTTTTTATTATAAAATACGGTGCCAAGAGGACCCCGTGGATACATTTTCCTTTGGCCCCCATTTATTTCTGGTAGTCTTTTCCTATGGCCCACATATATTTCTGGTAGTCTTTTCCTATGGCCCCATTTATTTCTGGTAGTCTTTTCCTATGGCCCCATATATTTCTGGTAGTCTTTTCCTATGGCCCCATACATTTCTGGTAGTCTTTTCATATGGCCCCCTTATATTTCTGGTAGTCTTTTCCTATGGCCCACATATATTTCTGGTAGTCTTTTCCTATGGCCCCATTTATTTCCGGTAGTCTTTTCCTATGGCCCCTATATATTTCTGGTAGTCTTTTCCTATGGCCCCATTTATTTCTGGTAGTCTTTTCATATGGCCCCCTTATATTTCTGGTAGTCTTTTCCTATGGCCCACATATATTTCTGGTAGTCTTTGCCTATAACACTATATATTTCTGGCAGTCTTTTCCCATGGCCCCATATATTTCTGGTAGTCTTTGCCTATGGCCCCATATATTTCTTGTAGTCTTTGTATAAGACCTCCGAAAGACACAAGAACGTCGCCGGTCGCTGCACCAGATACGGCACGTTTCTGTATATTCATACTTTTTTTTTAGCTCGTTACATTGACTGTGATTGAACCCAGTCATTTTCTTGGTTTACAGAACCATTTTCCCCCCGGAAAGTCTGCGTAACTTAACACGGCAACAATATATGTTTTGCTTCCCCTGCGTTTATCTGCTTACATTTATAGAAAGTGGTACAGCCTCATTTATTATTTGGCCCGCTGTGTAGGAGGGTACAAAGATGTCGAAAGTTTGGGAAAACACTGGTGTATGGCAGCACACATACAAGCTGCCAATCACAGTACCCGATATATGTATGTGCTAGGAGCTGCACCGACACACACACACACACACTGAAAGTTTTTGCTTAAAATGGAGAGAAATAAAATCGTACACATATTTAGTAGTAAGTCCATTACGATGAAGAAGAAAAAATTATTGTCAGTTGTAGATGTCACATTGAAAGGTCACTCGTACACTAGAGATGGACACCAAGAATAGCAGCAGATGAATGGATGCACCGTGTATTGTGAAGTACACTGATATATATATGTATATATATATATATATATATATATATATATATATATATATATATATATATACACACACAGTCGATTCCGGCTAATTAGGACACATCGGGACCGAGGCTTTTTGTCCCAATTAAGCGGCTATCTAATATATATACATACAAATTTACTATTGGCTTCTTGGTTTGGTTTCTTTGAGATTTGTCCCAAATAAGCGGCTGTCCCAATTAAGCGGTGTCCCAATTAAGCGGAATCCACTGTATATATATATATATATATATATATCTTTACTTATAAGACGCATTAGTTGTCTGTCTGTCTGTCTGTTCCCTTATAACTAAAGATCCAGAAAACCAAAAAACGTGAAATTTGTTACACATACAAATAATTACATGGGGAAGGTTATAGGACAGGTTTCGTTTCATCTCGATGGGTAGTTTAATTGTAATTAATTATTTTTATTTTAGTATTTTACTATATTAAAGTAATCTCGACGGCGCCGCAGATAAAATTTCTCTGTGACGTCATTTCCCTATGACACATTTTTAAAAGAGGGTAACTCCGGATGCTCCAATTATTAAACATGATGAAATCAATGGTCATATCCTATTTACCTAACTCGTTTTATGTATTCGGAAGATTAAAATTAAAGGTGCACTTTAATGAAAGCGAAACACGAACTGATTAAAATATTTCTGTGACATTATTAACATTATTAATACAATCTCAATGCGTAGTTTTAATTGTAATTAATTATTTTAGTATTTTATTATTATATTAAAGTATCCACGTTATTAGGATCGCCTTCACTATAAATAAAAATCGCGCACTTAGTGAATCTGTAATTGAACGGACGGTGAAGAATGGGCTAGGGACGGGAAAAAAAATTACTGTATTTTGTTTTTTTCATGCAAGTGCAAACTACCCGACTTTGCCCGGGATTAAAATAAGGTTTTCTGTTTATTTAAGAAGAAGCGTAATTTGACGTTTAATTTTACCGAGAGAGAGGGAGGGGGGAGAGAGATGAAGAGGGGGCAGGGAGGGAGAGGGGGGGGGAGAAGGAGAGAGGGAGGAGGGAGAGGTGTAGGGAGGGAGATTAATGGGGAGGGAGGGAGAGGGAGGTTTGGAGAGAGAAAGGGAGGGAGGGAAAAGAGAAAAGAAAGGGAGAGGAGAGTAGGGAGGGAGATAGAGGGGAGGGAGAGAGGAGGAGAGGATGGGGAGGGAGTGAGAGATAAAGAGAGAGAGGGAGGGGGCAGGGAGGGAGAGGGGGAGGAGGAAGGAAGGAAGAGTGGAGAGAGGGGGGGACGAGAGGGTGAGAGAGAAGGAGGGAGGGATATAGGGAGGAGAGAGAGGAGAGAGAAAAAGAGAGAGAGAGAGAGAGGGGGCAGAGGGGGAGAAGAGGAAAGGTGGGTAGGAGGGAGGGAGGGGGTGGACAGGGGGGAGAGTGGAAGAGGGCAGCAGGGAGAGGGAGAGAGAAAAGGAAGGGAGGGAGTAAGGAGGGAGATAGGGGAGGGAGGGAAAGAGAGGGTGAGGAGGGAGAGAGAGGGCGTAGGGGGGCAGGGAAGGAGAGAGAGAGGGAATGAGGGAGGGATGAATGGGAGAGATGGGAGAGAGAGGAGGGGGAGAGGAGGAAAGGAGGGAGGGAGAAAGGTAGAGAGGGGGGGAGGGGGAGGAGAGAGAGAGGGAGGGAGAAGGGAGGAGAGGATGGGAGAGGAAATGGGAGGGAGTGAGAGATAAAGAGAGAGCGGGGGCAGGGAGGGAGAGAGTGGGGAGGAGGAAGGTGGAGAGACGGGGGACGGGAGTGAGAGAAGGAGGGAGTGAGAGGGAGATGGGAGAGTTAGAGAGGGAGGGAGGGAAAGAGAGGGGGAGAGAGGGTAAGGAGGGAGAGAGAGGAGGGGGAGAAAACTCAAGGTACAGCAGAAAACCTTATTTTAAACCCGGGCAAGCCGGGTACTTGCAACTAGTATCTCTATACCTATGAGACCCATTCGTTGTCTGTCTGTCTGTCTGTCTGTTCCCTTATAACTCAAGATCCAGACAAACAAATAACGTGAAATTTGTTACACATACACATAATTACATGGGAAGGCTATAGGACAGGTTTCGTTTCATATCGATGGGTAGTTTAATTGTAATTAATTTTTTTTTATTTTAGTATTTTACTATATTAAAGTAATCTCGACGGCGCCATAAATAAAATTCCTCTGTGACGTCATTTCCCTATGATCGAATAGAACTTGCGCGCTGGTGCTGTATTGTGCCTTTGTGATGCAAAGAATTGTTGATGTTTTTTCATGCCCTCTGATGTGTACAGTTTGAGGAAGGTAAAGGAATGAAGAAGGATTTTAGAAGAAGTGTGAAGCCATAATAATAAGTATATATATATCAAGCACGAAATGTGGAGTTCTTAAAATGTTTCATTGTTAACGCTTTACATGCTTTTCAGATCGCGCGTGTGTGGGTGGGTGGGGGTGGGAGCGACAAAAATTTAAACTGGCACAAGGCGCCGCAATAGCTAGCTACGGCTCTGAGCATACTACACATGTGCGTGCGTGTGTGTGTGTTTTTTTTTTCCTTATCAGGTTTAACAAAAATTAGTCTGCGAAGTCCATGTGAGGATACTGTTGTTCATCTCTTAAATATTATGAACCAGAACCCCCCCCCCCCCCAAATCCCGGGCCGCGGACCGGTACCGTGGATAGAATTCACTCAGCCTGCCCCTCCCCCCCCCCAAGGACCGTTATATTATTTAATGTTGTATTATCTCTAGGGATTGTTCGTCTTTCCATGGACGAGAAAACTTATCAACTCCCCCCCCCCTACCCCCATCAGCGGGCCGCAGTGAAATTATCAAACGCTGACCGTGGTCCGTGGCGAGAAAAAAAGGTTGGGGGACCACTGCTGCTTTTTTGTAGTGCCCATCTATCATCCCCCCCCCCCACCATAACCGATAGCGCAACGGCCATGGGAATCGAACCCGGGACACTCAGGTCGAACATCCGTCCCCTGTAACAAAAAAAAAATGATAGCAGTGGGTATTATCTATCCCCCCCACCCCCATGACGCCTATCACGTTGTACTCTTACTGAATGTGAGTAAATATGAAATTTTTATGTACTCATCTTCTCCATACATCTCCACATACTCTCATGCCCGTGTTACGACTGCGCAAGGTTTAACTCCCGTTTTGGGATGCGGGGAGAGAATTCTTTATATTATTAAAACAGCCGGTGAGACGGGAGTTCTTGGCCTTATGACGACACCTTTTTGTACGTAAACAATATGCTGTGTGTGTATATTGCTTCACCTGTCGGGCGTGTCGCAACATTTACTGTGGACAGCTGTATGCAGCATGTCGCCATTTATTGCAGTTTTCGCTGATGGCTTCATCACTGTATCTCTGTATGTGTGTGTGTTCGTGTGTGTGTGTGTGTGTGTGATTGATTTTGGCGATCCAATATAAAATAAGATTGTCATAGTTTCTCTCAGCTGTGACCCCCCCCCCCCCCCAGTATTTATTTCAGATGTGTTACAGACATTTTGCAGTGTTTGTGTCCCCCCATCCGTAGGGAGATTTCTGAATTATGTTTTCTGCAATGGACTGTGTTAATCATAACCCAATAACACACATGTACATGCATTGTTTATTTCTTTGTAGCATCAGAGTGTTCAGAATATTTTGACGGTTCAAAATAAATAACAGGCTGCATTCATAACCCAGCAGGTTGTAAATAATACAGGGCCCCGTTCAATATTTAGGGCCCCGTTCAGTATTTAGGGCCCGTTCAATACTTAGGGCCCCGTTCATTATTTAGGGCCCTGTTCAGTATTTAGGACCCCGTTCTCACTCTCTCTCTTCCCCCCCCCCTCTCTCTCTATCTCCCATTTTCATCATCATCGTTTGTATAGGTCAGTGTTTCTCAAACTTTGGACATCTGCGCTGTACGCATTTTTTTATGTTTTATTTTCGGAGTAAAAAAATAAGACTTGCATATTTGTATATACAGTGGATTCCGCTTAATTGGGACAGCCGCTTATTTGGGACAAATCTCAAAGAAACCAAACCAAGAAGCCAATAGTAAATTTGTATGTTTATATATTGGGACAGCCGCTTAATTGGGACAAAAAGCCTCGGTCCCGATGTGTCCCAATTAAGCGGAATCGACTGTATATATTTTACGGTAATGGTTTCCCTTCATTTCATTGTTTTCGCTTTGGCCCTGCATGTTTACACCGCTGGAGGTGCGCGTACCACTTGGAGGGGGAGGGGGGGACACTGGTATAGATGAACTCGTGATTCAATGATTAAAAGTAGACATTCTAAAAAAAACAAAAAAAATTGCTGCGTCGCCTTAAGTTCACCGGGACTTTATAATTAGATGCGTTGATGCGAGGTTAACAAAAGAATAAAGAAAAGAAACCCACAGCAAGCCGACATCGGTGAAGTACGTGTTATCTTCTCCTTTGATGAAGTACAGTTGGAAAGTCAATAACAGTGGCGTACTAAACGGGTGGGGGGGCGTTGGAGATCGGGCGGCAGTGCACCTTTATGACCACACACACACACAATTACACACAAACATGGCTGTCTTAGTAGTTGTTTTTTTTTTGTTTTTTTTTAACTGGTTAATTTTTGTTTGTTTATAGCGGGCGCGTAAATAACGCGGGGTCACAGGTCGTGTGGTGAAGCGCTCGACAACTGTCGACCTCAAGGTCACTGGCTCGATCTCCGGTGAGGACTGTTGGATATTTCAGGTCATGGCTAAAGCCCCCCCCCCCGCTATATTTTCCCGTGGCGCCTCCATGGCCATGGCACTATCGGCTAAGGCGGGGATGAATGAAGGGCACTGCCAAAACCGTCCCATCAGTGGTGTATAGGGATCTGAGAGATTTCGTTTCATCCTTACGTGCACTTAATACACAACCTTGGGGGGGGGGGGACCAGATACCCGCGGGACTCCTATCCACTGTCCACCACTCCACTGCCCGCCACCTGTGTCCATGAAAACAAGCGGTTCCCGTCCTTTTTCGCCTAGCGAACCCGCAAAGGGTACCCCCCCCCTTTCCCCCATACACACACACTCACATAAATTCGCGAATGAATGTACACATTTCCACTTTTTACCTTTACTGATGGGAGGGAGGCGCATGGTTTGGTGACGTCACACAGCAGTCTGGCGACCCTCTTCGAGCTCTCCTTTATTTTAAAAGGAAAATGTATGTATCGCCGCGTACCCCCCCCCCCCCATCCCCGTGCTTATCCTTTCTCCGCGCCCGTTGGCCCGTTGAGACCCGCGGCATTATATTTTGCAGCGAGATACTTGTTGTAGGGTGTGTGGGCTTGTAGCTGGCTCACTGGGCGGTCAACGTGACCTATCCCACCGACGCCACCTGTCACTATGTCTTGATCTCCGCATGGGGAGGGGAGGAAGGGGCAGGGCATGGAACCTTCATGGTGCGATAATTGACTTCTGGAGAACAGTGGGGGGGGGGGGCATTAATCACAAAGCATATCCTGCTTTACTTTACCCACCCAAACTTGGGTTTACCCCCTCACCCCCCCTCAAATCATTCTTTTAACTGGGTAAACCCAAGACCCGTGGAAAATGTCCCATCTGTTTTATCGGGACACTATCCACCCTCCCCCCCCTCCCCAAGAATCCCCGCCCCCCCCCCTTCAGTCGCCTTCAGCTAGCTATCTCGTTCGTTATAGTCTCGTGCGTCCATCTTTAAAAAAAAATAATAGCGTAACAAGTTGTTGTTCTTTAAATCCAACCCTCTTTTCCCCCATCTGTGTCTCCTAACGCTTCCCCCCCCTCCCCCCTTCCCAACTCCATCTTCCCACTCACTCTATCAGTTCCATCCTTTGCCAAATGTGTTTCCCCACTTAGTGAACGCGCGTCTAAATTTAGAGCCGGCTTAATGGATGCTATATTTAGCATCGATTGTGAGCGATACTGAAACAAGATCGGAGCAGAACTGGACAGATGAAGGGAAGAACTAAGATCGGCCCGGGTTGGGGGTGAGGGTGGGGGTATGGCGTCTCAGTGTGTGTGAAATAACGGCTGGTGGTGCTGGTGGTGGTGGGTAGAGAAGAAGGCCACGGAATGAATGCCTTGGGTTCCTCGCCAACTCGACATGCAGATTGGCGATGTTGACACGGCTGGAACAAACAAACGTAAACACAATCAACACGGCAGCACATGTTGATCAGATGTGTTTGAATGCCGCAATGGTCTGCTGTTGCTTTCTCTGCAAAGATCTAGTAGTGCCTAGCCTATATATTTTCTATGTTCTCTCTTTCTATATATATATTATATGTGTGTATTTTACTTACACAGCTGTGGTAGTTTATACATTATTCTCCCCTGCCTTATGATGGACGATAACATTTTTTTTTTGGGTGACTCGGTGTTGGGCCTTAGCGTTGAGACCGTTCTGCGAAGACGAACGTTATCAGGCCCGGCGGCCGCTGTCGAGAGTTGCTGCGCATGCGGACTGGCGTTTTAGTCTACAATTCACGCGCGCGTTCACACACACACACTCACGAGTTCGTAGTTGTTGTTTGTAACACCGGCAGTAGTATGGCCGTCCTGACCAGATGTCGCAGATATTTATATTTATGTGCGCCAGGAATTCCCAAAAAAGTTTACCCCCCATTCATGGCCGGCACACACCCAACAGAATAAGAACGCAAGCCCCTACCACAATTTCAGCCACAGATGTCGCACATAATTTCTTGTCTCCCTGTCGCCGCCGATTCCACTTCCACTCCCCCCCCCCCACTCACATTCTTTATTCAATCAGGTAAAGAGTGTGTCGACTATATTCTGTACGTATGTATGCATGTATGTACGAATGTATGTATGTATGTACGTATGTATGTATGCTCGAGCCAGTGAAAGCCCGTCTGTTTGTTGTTTTTTTCTACAGTCGCGAATACACCGAGGGACAAGATAAATTTGATTATCTGGCCGAGGGGGGGGGGAATGGATGGGGGAAAAAGGGAAGAGTTTTCGAAGAGCGCAGTGGGATAGGGAGAGGGGGGAAGGAGAGGTGGTTCACAATCGAACCTGGCATCCGTGACGCAAGTTTGAGCGAGAGACATCTCATTGAAGGATCAATACTCTTTGACGTCATTCTGTAGGGAGAGATGGGGGTGAAAGATGGTATTGCGGGGGTGGTGGAATGTTTATTGGCAATTGAAAAGAACCGGGTAAAGAAAATTAAAAAAAAAAAAAGACCAGAGGAAAGGAGACGATCGGTTCTGATCGATGGATTGGTATTCTAATTAATTAGCTCTCCTTTAATCATCAAGCGTTTCCACTGCATCTAAAAATAACTTTTAATTTACGTTTAAGAACAGACACACACACTCACACACACAATCTTCTAGCTGGTCGCAAGTAAAATCGGGACTGATCGAGTACCCATGATGGAGGTGAATGGATCGGCTCCCGCCATCAGTCAAGTTGATGGGATAAATACAGTTCTGCACTGGAGGATGGTGTAGTTATGTTGGTCAGTGAGACGATTTTTATGCTCCTTCTTCAAAACATTTCCTTATGGGATCGAACTGCACCAGCGTAGGTTATGTTCACTGATACAGCCACGCCTCTCCAAAAAAAAAAACAGCAGTGCCCTAAACTGCCTAAACCGTGGAGTGGGAGGGAGGAGGGGGGGCTTCGACCCTTCAGCCTATTATGTCTGTCCCGCACTCTGCTCCTCTGCGCCCGTTCTATTCTGAGGACTATATTATTGCTACGCACTCTCTTCTCGTGGGACAGGTGGTCGAGCGGTGTACAAGCTGAAGGGTTCCCCGGGTTCGAACCTAAGTGAGAACCTTTATGATTTTTTTTTCAGGCCCCCCCCCCCGGTGAAAGTCTCCAAGTCCACCCAGCTTTAAATGGGTAAAAAGTTCCGTTAGCCCCAAACGGGCCATCGGGGCAGATGAAGTGTAGAATTCATCTTGTTTTCTATAACCTCGGCATATAAAGGGGTTGTTTAGCACAACGCCCAGCCGCCTTTTACTTCCCCAACTTAAAAAGTCAGGTACCCATTTAAAGCTTGGTGGACCTTTTCTCTTGTGACTTTAAATGGGGGAAGGGGTGGGGAGGGGGTAAAGGCGGCTGGGCGTTGTGCTAACCACACGATGGGTGGCTATTGGAACAGATGAATCCTACACTTCATCTGCCCCCCCCCCCCGATACAGAGCGTTATGTGCTTAAGCTTTGTTTTTAATATGTTCATGATCCGGTCTTTTATGTCCAGTTTAACTCATCCTGGTTTTAAAAGAAATGTTTGACCACGCCGGGGCTTTTCCAGAGTTTTTTTTAAGACGGTGATGAATGGAAATGTCATTTCGTGCAATGTTCGCTGGTTATATCAAAGGCTGGTATCATCCTGTCACACTGTCACGACCCTCTAGGCCCTAGGGGAACATGTGATAGTAAATCTATTATTATATCCTCTTACAAAGTTGTGTTGTTTCATACGGCCGTAACGCGTACAGGTGTATTGTAAAGTAAGACGTACCTTTTCCACCCCCCCCCCCCCACTTTCACCGATGATTCTTTTATTTAAAAAAAATAAATAAATAAAAAGATTGACCGATTATTGTCTGTCACGTTTTCGTCTCATATCTGCTCTAACAGTACAAGCGACATCCGGTAAATCAGCGGTTCCCAAACTGTGCCACACCAGGCACCTAGGACTCCACGTGCACAACAGCTTACTTCTGGGGGCGATCAGAATAAACAGCACCAACCCAAGTCCCACCCACGAGTAAAACATACGCGGGGGGGGGGGGTAACTCTGTCACACACATTGTTTCAATTAAAGAGGACGGGGGGGGGGGGTCACTGATTTATATACAAAAAAAAAGTTGGGTGACCGCTGCAGGAGATTTTGATCTTACAGTCAGCCAGTAGTTGTTCGGTGTACCCCATAATAAAAAGAAGGAGAAGCCACATTACAGCAAAACATTTCCACTGAAAGATGGTATCTGGGACTTCTGTTGGTGTTCGTTTGTTGTTAATCAATCTTGTAAAGTACATTGCCCGTTGTGTACTGAGGTGGTGTCCACTTTAGGTCAGCTTCGTAATCTTAGTATCTTTCTCGGACTTTTAAAAATGCAAAACAAAGTATTTAGATTTTTTTTTTTTAAGTGTGGCAACTTACGATTCACGCATAAAGAAACAAAATTACTTGTAGGCATTATATATATATATATATATATAGAGAGAGAGAGAGGGAGGAGGAGGGCAGGGAGATGTAATTAACAGCCATTTATTTATAATATGAACTGACCGGAACAAGTTGAACACAGCACACACACACATTACAATGTTTAGTATTTATATACCTTTTTTTTGTGGATATCCAATTCTAAATAAAAAAAAAAAAAAATAAATAAATAAAACTCCTTCAAAAAAAAAACTTGTTCAGTGACTTAGTTTTTAACGCTGTGCATGGCATGTCGGCCTAGTTCCTCCGAATAAAATTATCTAGCAATAGGTTCGGGGGGGGGGCTGGAGGGTAAAATTGGTATAAAACATATAGCAAATTAAAAAAAAATATTGAGTTTATATTGAAGAAGAAAACTTATAGCACTTTTTTCCCCATTTTTCTAGATGGCACAAATAATATCTAGATTAATTATTTTATAGCATTTCCCCCACATCTATCTTTATCTATCTATCTATCTATCTATCTATCTATCTATCTATCTATCTATCTATCTATCTATCTATCGATATAACTAACTAACCTAACTATCTACCCATCTATCTACCTATCAAACTCTCTCTCTCTCTCTCTCTCTCTCTCTCTCTCTTTCTCTCTCTCTCTCTCTCTCTTCTCTCTCTCTCTCTCTCTCTCTCTCTCTCTGTATATATATATATATATATATATATATATATATATATATATATATATATATAGATAGATAGATATAAAGATAGATATAGATAGATAGATACACCTATACCTAACTATTTATGTATATCTATATCACTCTTTCTTTCTTTTGTCCGATTGTCTGGCAAGATATGCAAATGCTGTTGTTGTTGTTGTTGTTGTTTATCTGCTGACATGCACATTTTTTATTTTCCAAACTTAGTTGTTTTTTTTTGTGTGTTTATTCCCAAATGTTTAGATTTTTTTTTTTATTACCATTTGGTCGCGGCTGTCTTTTTTCTCACTTCCGTGAAAATGATCTCTTTGTGCGTAAAACCTCTTCTCACATCCAGTATTTGTGTGTTGGATATTTGTGTATGTGCTGTTGTGTATTCGTGAGTCTGTGCGCGCGCGCGCGCGTGTGTGTGTAGATCGTCGAGTTGCGCCCCTGTGTGCGCGCGCTTCTTGCACTCGTTTATTGATTTTTCATATCACATTTCATTTCACAGCCCCTCTTATCCGGTCACGTATGGTTGATGTGGGCGTGGGTGTGTCTGTGCGCGTGTGCGTGGGTGCATGTATTTGCTTGTGTTACCAGTCAGGCTGCCGTTATATATATATATATGTATATATACATATATACACACACACGTAAATACGTTATGTTATATATACACGTCTCTACGTTCTATTATATATGCACGTAAATACGTTCTGTTATATATACACGTAAATACGTTCTGTTATATATACACACGTAAATACGTTCTGTTATATATACACACGTAAATACGTTCTGTTATAAATACACGTAAATACGTTCTGTTATATATACACGTAAATAAAATACGTTCTGATATATATACACCTAAATACGTTCTGTTATATATACACGCGTAAATACGTTCAGTTTTTTTTTTTACGGAGCTGTCAGCACGTGTCGTCGTTGTAGCCTACGTCACACTCTCACGTGGGGGAGCGTGATGGTACCGGATTGCCGAGAGTTGTCTACACCCGCGGTTCTCAACCGGCTGTACGCGCCACCTTACGTGGCAAGGCAAAGATTCGGCAAGGGTACGCAGCGACATGTGATCTTCGTTTAAGGCAGCCGAAAGTTTAAAGAACGTACTTCAGAGGGTTTCCAGCGGACATTCTTCTTTCGCAGCCTTTGGGGTACCCCAGTCGCGAATGGTGAGAACCGCGGACATTTAAGAAGGCCTGTCGATGCCCCGAGCCCCAGCCAGCCTAAAATAATGTATATAAAAGCGATTTGGGCTCAATGTAAGATCGAAAGTAAAAAATTAATACAACAGTATTCAGTTTAAAATACAATCGAGGGAAAAATCGGATCTGCCCGAAACCAAAAATAACCTAGCCTACCGATCCAAGCCTAAGGGGATATAACTCTATGCAAAGATTTTTGTAGGGTACAGCTAGTTAAAGTTAAAGAACATACCAAGATGGCTCGAGGAGAAAGACCTTAAGGCCATAGGAGTGAGAGAGTGGAGGAAGAAGACCATGTATCGGGAAAAGTGGTGAAGAGTAGTATTTATGGCAGGCCAGGGCCCTAAATGGGCTGTAGAGCCAAAGGAAGAAGAAGAAAGGACATAGACCATATAAAAGAACCTTTCCTTCTAAGTTATATAAAATTTTGATGGGGAATAAAAATATCAGCCAGTTTGCACATTCATCATTTGTAAATAATGCTTGATTTGTAGATGTAGACCACAGAATGTCCCCCACAAACCGTATTGACTCAATACATGATGGACTTTTTAAGTGGAGGCAGGAAAAACAATATATATTATTATGTCAAAGTTGTTTGCAATTACTATGATGGAACACTTTTAGTGATAATTGTCTCGCATTAAAAATCGGTCACCTTTGGGTGATTCATCTCACATAATTCCAACAGGGAGAACGGATGAAATACCTTTTTTTATTTTGTTTCGAAACATCTATGTTATAATTGTTCCAGTAGGGGGAGGGAAGGGGGCTAATTACTCTGATTAAGCGCTTTTTAGGGGAAAATTGTCTCCCCATTAAAGATAAATGAATTTTTCCCTTGCCCCCTTTGCTCCCTCCCTCCGTTTCTCTATTAATGCGCCCCACAAATTGCGGCAAGTTGAGATTGATTCACCCATCACTGTGGGGTGCCTTGCGGGAGGTCGTGTCAACAGAGATATATGCATGCCACAATACGCTGTGTAGTGCATTGATTATGGATAGATAGTAAGGAAGATAGAGAAATGTTTCAGATGGATCATAATTTATGATAGACTAGTTGCAAGTACCCGGCTTTGCCCGGGTTTAAAATAAGGTTTTCTGTTTACCTTCTGTTTTCTCCCTACCCCCTCTCTCCCTTCCTCCCTCTCTCCTCCCTCCCTCCCCCACTCTCCCTTTCCCTCCCTCCCTTTCTCCCTCCCTCCCTCTCTCAAATCTCTCTCCGTCCCTCTCCCATCTCTCTCTCTCCCCTCTCTCCCCCCGTCCATCCTCCTCCCTCCTCATTCCCTCTCTCTCCCTCCCTGCCCCCTCTTTCTCTTTATCTCTTCCTCCCATTTCTCCCATCCTCTCCCTCTCTTCTTCCCTCCCCTCTCTCTCCCTCCCCCTCTCTCCCCCTTCCTCCCTCCCTCATTCCCTCTCTCTCCCTCCCTGCCCCCTCACTTTTTATCTCTCTCCCTCCCTGTCTCCCTCCCTACCCCCTCTCTCCCTCCCTTCCTTTCTCTCTCCCTCTCCCCCTGCTCCCTCTCCCCCTACTCCCTCTCCCATCTCCCTCTCTCCCCCTCCTTTTCTCCCCCCTGTCCACCCCCTCCCTCCTCTCTCTCCCCCCTGCCCCCTCTCTCTCTCTTTATCTCTCTCTCTCTCTCTCTCTCTCTATATATATATATATATATATATATATATATATATATATATATATACTTATTATTATGGTTTCACACTTCTTCTAAAATCCTTCTTCATTCCTTTACCTTCCTCAAACTGTACACATCAGAGAGCATGAAAAAACATCAACAATTCTTTGCATCACAAAGGCACAATACAGCACCAGCGCGTAAGTTCCGCTCCCGCCCCCCAAACCCCACAGTATTACAAAGTAATTATCTTAATCAGGTGTCGTTTTATTGTATTCTCTTCCCCTTCCCCCCCCCCCAATCCAGATGTCGCCAATCTGTTGTTGTTATTATTTAACTCGTTACGGCGTCGCCCCCTGTTCCCTGCACGTGGCCGACATTCGCGTGTTTTTTTTTTGTTTTTCGCCCGTGCACCAGCCACCCCACCATCCCCACACTGCCCACTTTACCCATCAACGTCACTAGAACCGTCGTGGTGTGTTAATACTGTGGGGAGGGGTGACAAAGGTTGTGAACTTGTGATGTGGTGGGGGGGGGGGTTGGTTTTGGTGGAAGGGGGTCAGAACTCATGTACTCGGCATGTTCATAGAGAGGTCAGAGTTCAACAGGCGACCTTAAATGCCAAATGCTACTAAATGATGCAGAGGGGACGGATGGCTGTGCGTTAAAGTGCTCGACTGTCGACCTGAAGGTACCTGGTTCGATCTCCGGTGAGGATCAAGGAAAGTTTTTCAGGTCCTGGCTCAAGTTCCCGATATAACTCCCGTGGTTCCTCCATGGCCATTGCACACACACTAAATGATGCACGTACGGGTTGGGAAAGGGGGGGGGGGTCGAGTAATTTGACATGGAATGGAAGTGTAACAGCGGTTGCAGCTACACGTTCATTGTCTGTTGTTTTTTTTTTTGGAAAATATTAGCGAAATAACAGGATGGGAAAGGTCGTCTAGTTTACCTGTCAATAAGAGCAGCCCTGCATGTGATCACACGCTCCCATAGATGGCTGTCTTCTTTTTGTTTTTTTTTAAACAGACTGTTGCACCCCGGCGGCGATCATAAAAGCCTCCCTGTCATGTGCTCCGGCTGCTCCTCTCTTGTGGCCGGTGTCCCCCCCCCGCCCGCCCCGCCCCCCACCCTGGCAACTTTATTCAGCGTTTTCCGATTTATCACGCCGCTGTAAGACACCGTACAAAAAAACAACAACGTTTAGACAAGTTCTATCAAACCGTAATTTGAGAAACCCTGATCTGATCCCAGATAATCCCCACCCCACCTCACCCCCCTCCCCCACCATCCCTCAGAGTCCCAAAGACAACAATTTCCTGAGCTCTTGTTACTAAGATAAAAAATGTAAGTCTTCCCGTAGAATTCTTACAATATTTTTTTTTTTTAGTTCTTTGTTTTTCTCCCCCCCCCCCGCCCCTGTTATCTCCGTGAATATCTGAAGACGGTCTCGCGCCCTGAGCAATCTTTCTCTCATTTTTTTTTTATTATTTTAGTAACCCCACCCACACGTTCATTTATCTCTTCTTCTTCTTCTCCCCGCCCCCCCTCCCTTTCCAAACCTCAAGACTTTTTTTTTCCCCAACCCCGGGTCTTGTTTTTAATTTGTCAATTATTGTTATTTTTTTTTTTGTATGTTTTCTCTTAGAGAATTAATGATGGTCTTTTTGTTTGTGTGTGGCATTTTGTGTTGTTCGCTGGGACTTTCAGACGTCCTGAGATGTGGAGACGGAAGGGGAGTATATAATGTGTGTGTGTTATTGTGCTTGACGTCGTAGACTTGTGTCGGTTGACTCTGGGAGTCTGAATTAGTTTAAAGTATCTAAGTATGTTGAGGGGGGGGGTTGTGGAGATGTTATTTACGGACATGATCTGGTCGTTTAGGGATTAAGAAAACCGATACATTCTCTAGCTAGGATGAGATTATAAAATCTCTTTAGGATAATTTCCCCTTAGGTTTTTCTTATTTTCTTTTTGGATACTGTGTGGTTTTTGTAATCACCTGGCTTCATTAACATGCATTCGTCATGGGCCTTTTCAATTAAAAAAAAAAAAAACAATAAAAATAGAATAAACTCATAAGACCGAAAAATAAAATGTTCACTGTGCAATCATTTCGTCATGCTGTAATAAAACCCGTGGTCGTCGAACTTCAGTGCCAGCCGATTTGAAGTGCGGTTGCCTGGGACTGGTTCCACCCTTTGCCACTGCTCGTCATGTCCAAGACCGTCCCTGTTTGGCTTTTAGCGCCCACCACCCTTTCCCCCCTCCTCCTTCCTTTCTGCCCTCCTCAAATCGCCCTCCCTCCCCCATCCCCACCCAAGCCATTACCTAGGCTGCCCTTGTGGCAAGTGCCGGGCGATGACGACGGGAGCTGGTTGTTGTTGAGGTTGAATCACTGCAAATCGTCATGATTTCCAAGGCAACGGTCACCACCAGGCCGACGGTCAGGCAGATCGCCCCCTAACCCAATCCCCCTTTCACGTACGCCTTACCAGTGCTCCGGATCTGTTCATGTACAACGTATTTACATTTCCATGCGCAGTGAATGTATGAGTAAAACAACCCACAGTGTAAAAATGTATTTTTTAAACTTGAATAAAACAAAAATCTTTCAAATTGGCTTTTGCGGGGGTAAATGGCACCAAAAAAATAACAATTATTTGATACCATGGCGATATGATAAAATACCAGATAATGTTTGAACAAAGTTTTAAGGGCCGATGCACGTCACTGATACATTTCACAGGCGTATCATAGACGGTAAAGGAAAAAGTACACCCTAACTCAGGGGTGGAGCCAACATTTAGAGAGTTGTCAAAATTGACCGGCTGGCCGGTGGGCCCAGAGCAGACGGACGGAGTGTTGAAATGAACTACATAAATTGTAGGTAAACGTCATGACACATTAGGCAAGGGCTGCGCTTCACTTTGAAACGAGTGGCTGGCCGGATTTAACAGTCCGTCGGGCCGGATTTGGCTCGCGAGCCGTAGTTTGCTCATGGCCGCGCCAACCGCAGCCCTAAGCAGTATGCGCTAGTACGCGGGGTGCTTTTGGGGCGAGTTTTACATCTGGGACCGTAGGCTGTATACCGTACTACGTCGTCTCCCTAGCCCCGCCCCCCCCCCCCCGCCTTAACCGCGAGGTCGCTGACCTAGTCGCCATAATTTAAGCGCGCTATAAAATCCCTTAGACGTCAGTGGCTGTCAACCCCCACTCTTCCCCTATCCCTCCCTCCCCCAGGGCTCTAATCGGGTTCCATGCATCTCCCTCTTTTCGCGGGCATAACATTGGCGATATATGATTATATTTATATGAAACAAGTATCTTATAACGTTTCGTCCACTTAGCTCTGGCACTGAAATGTCTCCTGTCTGTGTTGTACCGCTCCCAGGTTTGTCAGTCCCCCCCCCGATGTATGTCCTGATTGGTTGTTATTGTTGCCGGTGCTGTTATTGTCGTTTAAATATGCTGACCTTGTCATCCTGCGTTCATCAAACCTGACATTTTGGGACAGGCTGCTGCAAATTATTTCATTTTGTGGGCTTCAACCCCCGAACCCCCACAACCACACCTTCCTCCCTGAATCCTAAAAAAAATTACCTCAGCGACCTTGGACACAGAATGATGGAACAGCATGACGGACGTAAGACTCCACGCATGAGCTACATTCTTTGGGTTTCCCCGCTCAGATTCTTTGGTTTTCCCCGCTCAGATTCTAAGGGTTTCCCCGCTCAGAACTAGATATACTTTTTTCACTTTTTGCGGTCTCACGTCTGCGTTAAATCGAAAGTGAAGAGTTATTTCAACAGTATTACAGTTTAAAATATTAAACATGGCGCTTTTATCCCGGTCTCAATTCGATATTTCTTTTTAAAAAGTCTACAGTTTTAAATAGTTTCTGTGGTTTTTATTATGAAACGTAAAAATCCCAAATATTAAAAAGTAACTATAACATAATATCATTCAAATTATTTTTGTTTTTATTACAACAGATAACTTTTTTAAAATCGTCAAACGTAACCAATAGTAATAGTCGAAAATTCTCCGACCTATGAGAATAGGGAGCGCGTTCGTCGTAACTAATTTTGTAAATAAAGTTCTTTTTAAAAGTTGATCATGTATAAAAAAAAAAAAGAATTCTGCTAATTTCTATACAATTAAGTTCTCAGCTATTATAAAATTTCATTTTTTTTAAAATAAATAGGGCTTTGATTTATTTTTAAATTACAAAATAAAATTATGTAGGCCTAAGTCTGAATCAGGTGGAAGTTATAAAATTAAGAAGTGCAAAATAATCGAGCAATCTGTAATATAATACAATAAAATTAGGGCTTCAGATGTGTGACGTGGTGGTTTATGTCCGTGAGAGGAATCGAACCTGGATAGACAGCATTTTTATTATGCTGGCTATCAGGTTCGATTCCTCTCACGGACATAATTTTTTTTTTTTATAATTTATCCCTTTGGTTGTTTTGATGAAAAGTAACTAATTAGATCTATTTGACATTTTTTTTATTGAAATAATTTATCCTTTATGATGTTGTAAGGAAGAGAAACAACAACTAATCAGATTTTTAATTTCGTTCATAACTTTAAAAAAAAAAATTTGAAAATAGGTATCAAAGCTGAACACAGAGGCATACCTAGGGTGGGGGAGGGGGGGTCAAAAATCGAAAGTCCCACCATGGGCCCCAGCTTGAGGGAGGGGCCTCAAATTTGTGTATACATTAAATACTAAGTACATAATCTCAAGTCATGGTGTCGAATGTCGAAATGCAGGGGCCTCCAAAAGAGGCCAAGCACCAAGGCCCCCAAATCCCTAGGTTCGGCACTGGCTGAACAATAGTCTATCTCTATGCAAAGTCTTTGCACGGTACTGCTGGTATATAATGATTTCTTTGTGTGTAAAACTCTGTACTTGTCGCTGTGAGATGCATGTGTATCCATGGACTCTTGTTTTGAAATCATTGGGCGGTATTCTTCGTTCAAGATTTTCTTTCTTCTCCCCCTCCCCCAATCCAATCTTATAGTTCATTAACCGATTTTATCCCCATTGGAATTTCAAATTTCCGCTGCTGATCTCACGAATCTCTCCTCCACATGACCGATCTGCTGTTTAATCTATAAATTTGTTTATTTGCTATAATTTTTCAATATTTCTTGGCATCGAACTGAAATTTTAACAGTTTCAAAAGTCAATTGCTTAAACTAAATATGATACTAACACTCTCTCTGCAACGGCATTGAATGAAATAAACAAACTCTACCCCAGTTCTCTATGGATAAGAGCATTCACAGATGGTTCCTCGCAAACAAACTGCCAAAATGGAGGTGCTGGAATCTATATAGAATGGCCAAATGGAGAAATAATAAAACATAGTATGCCCACTGGGAAAACTTCAGACTCTTTCAAAGCCGAAAAAGAAGCAATTGAAGAAGCTGTCAACATACTCACAAACTCCTCACCAAACAGCAACATAGTCATACTCACAGATGCCAAAAAAATTATACAGTCTCTGCAGGATCCTCACTACACTCAATTAACCCAGCTCAGAACAGCTCTTCATAAATTGACCCAAAACTCAAAGGAAACAGTTCTGCAATGGATACCAGAACACACCAAGGTAGATGGCAATGAGATTGCTGACCAATTGGCAAAATCTGGCAGCAAAAAAATACAGGTGGATGTCCCTCTGGATGCGGAAGAAATGAAGGGCTGTATAGGTGAACGGATCCAGCAGTAATGGATGAGGAATCACCCAGATCATGACAAAAACGACCCCTATTATAATCTTCCCAGACAAGCTCAAAATATTATCTTCAGACTCAGAACTGGGCACAACAGACTAAGACAACACATGTTCCGAAGGCTAGGCATTGGAAACAGTGAGGACTGCCCATGTGGGATGTCTCCAGAGAATGCAGAACATGTTCTCCAAACATGCCCTTTACATGACACAGCTCGCAACAGGTTCTGGCCACAGATGACCTCCTTCAATCAAAAATTTTATGGGAGCGAGACGGACCTGGATGCCACCGTGCAGTTCATCATAACTATAGGCCTGGTCGTTTGAAATCCTCCATAATCATATATCGAGAACAAAGAAGAAGAAGAATTGCTTAAAATCAAGCTTTGTTTTTTTTTTTCAATAGCAACGTTTCACTCAACTTTCAGCCAAACTAGCTAGAAATGTGTTCACCTCATCAGGCAACACCTGCACGCTCCTATACGCTGCGTTAACATTTAATGTGTAAACAGTGAAACACGGTTACCGTTTCTTGCTTCACACTTTGATTGATTCCGGTATCTGTTTGAGTTGTTTTTTACTTAACTTTGGTATAAGAGAGTGGAAGTGCTGAGCTCGGACACAATGACTTCTGTCTGTGGCCAGTCTCCGCGTCGTCCCACACGGACACTTCATTGTTCCAGTTGAAAGAGGCCACCCCCACCACCAGCAGGGGCCGTTCTCTTGGATGATTTCAGATATAAACACCGGTGGCCGGGGGGGCGGACTCGTGTCAGTGGGGGCCCCGGGCTCAGAATTAAATGGCGGGGCCCTTTAGAGAAAAAGAGAAATATTGAACGGTTTTATAATCGGGCTTTGTGGGGTGGGGGGGGCTAAATATGCAAGGGCGTACGCCAGGTGCGCCCGTTCTTAAATCCGCCTCTGCCGGTGACGACATTGGCTCTTTTGGTTCTTGTTCAATACAACCTCGTCAGGTTTTAATGCAGAAATAAAGAAAGCTTCGAACGTTGTTTTCTTTTATTATTATTATTAAAATGTTCCTTTGGATTGATACAAGCTGTCCGCCCAGATAACATAAAATTACTGCAGAAACTGTCAAAGATTTTTTTTTTAAAAGAGACAGAAGCAAATGAAACGAAATACTCAACAAGAGATGACACTTGAAATGACACCAAGCTGCTTTTTAGTTTTATTTTTTATTATTGCATCTGTCTCCCTCTCCCTCTCTCTCTCTCCCTCTCTCTCCCCCTCCCCCCCCCTCCCCCCCTCCCTCCCTCCCCTTTTCGAACGGAGTGTCAGCATCCACGGGTTGTCTGTCCAACCCTCCCCCCCCCCTTTCACCCCATCCCCCTTGTACAGAATGAAGTTTCTGCATCAAAGGGGGGAGGGGGAGGTCTGTACTTCTTGAGCTTGTGTCACATTGATTTCACGTCGAGCTGTTGCCCCTGGCAAGGCTTCTTGTCCATTCTATTTTATCAGTGGGTAGTTTGTGCACTATCACTGTCTCTCACTATCTCTCTCTCTCTCTCTCTTCCTGTCACTTTCCATCCCTCCACGGGTGCTTCCTCTACGTCCCTCCAGGCCAGTACCTCTCATGTTTCCTCACGCTACCTTCTCCACACACACCCCCTCCTCCATTCACCATCAAGTCTTCCGCCCTAACCCTATATTTCTTTACCCCCTCCCCCACCCTCACTCGTTTTTCTTTAGTCTAACCAGTGACTTAACTAGGAGAGGGCTTAACTAGGAGAGGGCATAACTTGGAGAGGGCATAACTAGGAGAGGGTTTAACTAGGAGAGGGCGTTAGTAGGAAAGGGCGTTCCTCCGAGGGCGCCACTAATTTCTCTGCCGTCTGGGGATGGGGGGGGTGTGGAATTTTCGTCAGTTGAGTATATTCTAGCTAGAACGTGAAAGGGTAAATGGGGGCGGGGTGCATTTTCGAAAGACGCCACGAGCGCCTCTAACATAGGTAACGCCACCACATCTACCTCTTATTCCACCCAACTCCAGCCAAATATGTCATGTCAATACCCATCTCTGTGTCATTTAGGTCCTTGTTGATTTTGACATTGTAATTTACTCGTGTGGTGCAGCGAACATATTTGTTACAAGTAAAAAAAAAAGGGGGTTGATTAATCTCCATTTGTTTCATTTGAAACGTAATTCACTTCCTCTTTCACCGCCAGTTTGCGGGTGGCAGGGGGGGGGTATCGCTGCCTATTTAATGTTGTTTAATATGGAACAGGTCATGGTGACCTGCTTTGTTTCTTTCCTCACAAAATAAAACGGTTTCAGATCTCCCAGGTTGTTGTCACGGTACAATTCGCATTACTCGCAGTCTTAGCTTGAGACCTTCCTGGTAAGAAGTGCAAAGTGTCCCCCTTAGCCCTAAAGGGGGGGGGGGGAGCATCGGGGCAGTTGAAGTGTAGAACCGTTTCTGTATCCACGGCATATGTAGGGATTGTTTGTTTACCACAACGTCCAGCTCACTTTACTTTCCCAGTTCCCACCTCATGGCAGGTGCCCATTTAACGCTGAGTGGGGCATTCATTAACTTTTTACGGGGACGCGAAAAAAGTCTCTTTTTAAGGGTCTGTCTATAGATATTGCGCATGCGCGACTAGTTGAACTCCGTATTATTTTTTTTTCGGGATCCAGCTATAGATATTGCGCCTAATAAAACCCTAACCCTAGCCCCGAAAACAAAAAATATGCAATAATATGCAGTCCGAGTACGTTTAGTCGCGCATGCGCACATCTATTGCTGGTCGGCGGGAAAAAAAATTATTCCAGTTTGCTGGTCGGGCAACATTTGCGTTACTCGAGTCTATAGAGAGACAAGACTTTTTTTTTTTTGTTTTTACTGGGGGGAAATATGGTTATCGACGATATTTGAGATATAAACATAGACAGACACTTAGATGTGTAGGTAAAGAGGAAAAAACAGATGCATTGATTGATATCGATAACATGACAGATTGACAGTTAGATAAAGATCTAGAGATGCCAGATAGATGGACAGGCTAACAGACTTATAGAAATATAGATAGATATAGACAGGCAGAACGATCATTGAATTATATTACATTGTATATTAGACTACATTATTTTTCAATTTGTGCTCAAGCCTATTATACTCTTATTACAATCAGTCAAATAATTTTTTCAGTGGTTTGCGCGGGGGGAAGTTGCGTATATATTTTTTTCTTTGTGTGTGCGTGTGTGTGTGCTAACAATTTTTTTTTTATTTCATGACGCTATCTTCAAAGCTCTCGCTCATGTCTTACTTGGCCACTGTCCACTCACACACGGACGAGGAGGTCAACCTCTGACCGCATCCCCCCCATCTCCTTACACCGGATCATTCCCCTTCTCCTATCGCCGCCCCCCCTCCCAAGTGGCCAGATCACCGTAGTCCGTTGAGCCCACGTTTCCTGTCTGGCTTTGAGCTGAAATCTGAAAAGATGACCTGTTTAGTGTGAGAGCCCTGGGGAGGAGGATGGGGAGGGGGGAGTATGGAGTCTGGAAACTTGGGTGTGTGTGTGTGTGTGTGTATCTGTGTGTCTTCTCGTTTTGTCTGATTTAAAAAAAAAAGAAAGATCTTTCTATCCAGGGGTAAACAATTGTATTATTCAAATAAGGTTATTTTCTGAGATGAATTCAAGAGACACTGTATGTACTGTACTGTACTCTTGAAACGCATGTTTATTTTGATTTTTTTTTTTTTGCCTTTTCTGTCCGTGTGTGTCTGTCACTCGATCTCAACTCTTTATGTCAGCCTGCCTGGCCACCCATCTCGACATGTTTGCGTGTTTCCACTTGTCTGTCCAAATGTCTATCTATCGGTCTTTTATGTAAATAAATCTACCAACATGCGTATCTTAATGCCTCGTGCATTTTATTATTTATTTACCGACTGCATAAAATAATTATCTATTGGTAATTTAAGGTCTGGTAATATGTATGTATCTTGCTTTCACAAACCTGTGTAACAATTTAAGTGTGTGTGTGTGTAATTTTTGAGGTTTTAATGTAAATATTTAGGCCTAAATGTAATTATAAAGGCCGAAATGCCAACATTAATACTTGTAACATATTTGACTGAATGTAACTTTCAAGGCGTACATGTAAATATCGAGACAAAGGTAAATATCGGGGCCCGCATTTATTTTCTTCGTTTTTTTTTTATATTTTGTCTGAATCCACTTATAGGGAGGGAGCTGGTTTCATTTTGTAAGTGAATGGACCATAAGATGCAATAACTGTACGGACGTGCAGCCTGCGGCAAGTACTGAACCGATGGAGCTAAAATAAATAAACCATTGTCATGGGCGTGCCGTCTCGGAATGAAAAAAAGGATATAAAGAGTTCACCGGTCGAATCATGGGATATTGTTTTGTTATGTTGCAGGGGCTGTATGGTCTTTTGTTTATGTATGTGATCCTGTTTGTTATGTTTTATACCAATTCTACTAATAGTTCACGCACCTAAAGATCAATGACCTTTTTTTTTTGTTGTTGTTGTTCTAATCGATACATACTATTCAAATAATGTAGAAAACTCCACATTACATGTTACATCGTTTATTCAATGAATCTCTTTCGATGATGTTGTCATTCCTTTAGAACATGGGGGGTCGGCAACCTCCTGAGACGGAAGAGCCAAAAGTGATGATTTACAATTTTCTCAGTTTTTAAAGAGCCACTAAAATTGTTGTTTCATTATTATGGTATTTGATTAGGATCAAATATAAAAAAAATATGATTATTATTATTTGCGCATGGAACTGGAAGGCCACAATTTGGCATCGAAAGAGCCGCAACTTGACATCGAAAGAGCCGCCTGCGGCTCGCGAGCCGTAAGTTGCCGACCCCTGCTTTAGAACCGTGTGTAATAAATAATCTAACGACATTAGACGATACGCAAACCACGCTTGGAAAATAATTACAAACACTCCCTATGAAATGGAGGAGGGTGGGGGGGGGGGAGAAAATGCCAGCTCTCGGTTTATCTGTCAACTATTAGTCAGTACTTATAGTTATTTTATTTCATTATTATTATTACCTTATCAGGCAGTGCCATTTCTCATACCGCAGCTGTATATCCTGAATTTCCCCCATAGTCGTTTTGATTTTGTGATTGTTGTTTTTTTATGAGATTGTCTTCTCTGAAACACCCATAATCACTCCCCAACCCACACCCCCCCGATCCATGCGCGTTATAAAATCTTTCAGGTCATCGTAACCTGCTGTTGCTCTGAACTTTACCGACCTTTTAACCCCTCCTGCCCCCCCCCCCTTTCCCCTCAACACAATTTTCCAAGTGAGCTGTTCCAGAAAATGTTGTTGTTGTGTCTGTGCGTGTGTGTGTTTCATGTAAATTAAAGGGTCGGGTGTGAATAATCGTCTCCTGGTGGATGTTTTGTTTGTGTTTTCATGGAAGTAAGTGAAAATAAATTGGAAGTGTGGGGGAGGGGGGGGCAGTGGCGTAGAGAGAGGGGGGCGCTACTCACAAAGGGGCCCCAAATGGTATATTTTACATTTGGTTTTAGAATGGGGGGAATGGACGCTACAAAAATGTATTGTGCCCCGGGCGCGAGTTAAACTCGCTACGCCACTGGAGGGGGGGGCGTACTTTGCATAGAGTTGTATCCCCTTAGGCTTGATCGGTAGGCTAGGTTATTTTTTGGTTTCGGGCAGATCCGATTTTTTCATGATTGTATTTTAAACTGGGATACTGTTTTATTAATTCTTTACTTTTGGATTTAACGCAGAACCCAAATCGTTATTAGTTTATTAGATTGTATTTGAAATACGTGAATGTTTAAAACCTGTTTCCTGAGGTTTTTCCTATGAGAAAAATCCATACCCCCCCTCCCCCGCCGCCCGACATCCTTACCCTTGCAGTAACTGACTTTGCGTGTTGAGGTAATAAAGATGTGTTGTTATCTGTGGCAGATCACCAAAAAAAGAAATAATTTTACATCCGGTCTGTTTATGACCAACACATTTCGTTATTTTTGTGTGTTTATTGTTGTTGTTTTGTTGTTTTTTTTTGTTACTTTCGTCATAGTCTGCCTCTGCTGGTCACGTGGTGTGTCGTCTGGTGGAACTCTTTTTGTATTGACTTGATGTTACATCCTGGTTTTTGGGCTGTATAATCTCGGGGAGGGAAAAGAAGGGGGTGGGGAGGGGGGTGTAATATAATGGCTGGGGGTCACGAACCGGCTGAAACGGTAGTAGGGGGAGGCACACTTGGCACGGAATGCTTAATGCAGGGGTTCCCATACTTTTTCGTACCCAAGACCAGCACAATTATGTTTTCAGGGTAGAGGGAGCCATCTACTCTATTTGAAAAAAAAATCAATAAACATGTTTTAACAGTTCACCGTTGGCCTCAAACTTCACACGAAAACGTTACATTGATTCGTTCTCTGCGTATTGGTGAGCACATTTATACTTGTCTCTGGCTCCATTGTGCCCCGCGGGCACGATTCACAGAACCCCTGGTTTAATGCGATGTTCTCCCCTTTCCCCCCCACCACCCCACCCCATCCCAAACCAACACCCATCATCGCGTTTCTTAATTTATTTCTACCGATGGACGCGTCGGTTAAACCCCCGATCTCTCTCCACACCCCCACCCCCCACAGCCCCCGTTATTTCACCAACATTGTTATGTTCCGAACTTTTCTGACCGTTGACGTACGTTGCTGAATGGGCATGACAGGGCAAGCCCCCTCCTGTGAATGAGGCGTGCATCGTTTGCAGCTGTTTCTACGTGTATTGTATTCTACATGTATTGTACACACTGACCTATACACACACACGCGCGCGCGCGCGCGTACAATAAACAGCTCGTCAATCATGTCTGCTTGATAAATATTTTGTGACAAGGGCGGCTATGGGTTATGCTATCGAGAGCCGCATTGCTGGGGGGTCGGGGGTCCGGGGGAGCTGTGTATCATTGAATAGAGATCTATAATGTTCAGTTTTAAAAAATTTTATTTCTTTTAATTAGTTAAATACTGAAAGAAGGTAGGTTGGGGTGGAGGGGGGCATACACTGTCCGAGTGGCACTAAACTTTGAGCAAGCTGTCAGCATGCGTTGGGCTACCTTTTGTTCTTGTCTGTCTATATTTTGAGGAAGCAAGAGCTCCGTCAGACCCGGCAACAGTGTCTCTTTTTTTTTTTAGAAGCTTCGAAGATGAATCTGGCGTTGTCTAGAGATTGCGTTACATACAGTGTCTCCTCCAACCTTTTCCCTGGGCATGACGAGATCCTACATTGGAATTGAATTCGCAGGGCCTGCATAGTCTGCTTCCTACCCGATCGCACCCCCCCCACACACACTCACTCTCCTCCCACCCTATCGATAACGAGTCCTTTGATATTGATGAAGGCTGTATTTTTTTTATTGATGTGGATGCAGACGCAATTGTAGTATTTTTTGTTTATGTTTGCTCGCCAACCATTCCTTTGTTTCGACTACCAGCACCTATACCCTGTCAATTTTTGATTTTTTTTTTTTTTTGTTTTATAAACTATTATCACCATTCATTGCATACCCAATCACTGTTCACCAATTATCGTTCACCAATAAATCATCAATCATTGTTCAACAATCAATGTATGTTTCAGCCGGCCACAGTTTGCATAGAGTTTTATTTTTTTTTGTTTGTTTGTTTATTTGTTTGTTTCTTATCGTAAAATTTTGTTTTTTTTTTAAACTTTTTATTTTTCTTCTTCTCTCAACCCTTAAAAGGTCGTCATGCCGCGAGGGCCCTCCCAGGCCAAAGGTCTCCTCCTGTCCTGCATCCGTGACAAAAACCCGTGCATCTTCTTCGAGCCCAAAGTCCTGTACAGGTCCGCCGTGGAGGAGGTCCCCGTGGGAGACTACATGCTGCCGCTGTCCAAGGCTGACGTCGTCATGGAAGGTCAGTGTGGCATATCTTTCCCCACCAGGCATTGATTCCCACGTCGCCCCCCCCCCGCGCCCCCCCCCTAGTCCTGCTTGCTATAATCTCCATGTTCTCCCCGAGGGGGGCGAATGGCGGTAGTAACAAATCTACTGCACTCCTAGTAGGACCCTTGCACATAGGTCTCTTTTGGACCACACCCCCCTCCTCCTCCCCAGCAATAACCGTTGACGTAGACAGATTTTGTTGTCCCCCTCCCCCCCCTCCATATTGCCAAGGTGCCAGTAGTCTAGTCATGGAGGTCATAGGGTCACTGCTGTAATCGGGCCTCAGACCCCGGTCGCTTTCACCTTGTTGATAGGGCTGGCAAACAAAAGTCGCCTTTGACTGGATAGTAAAAGTTGAAAAAAAAAACACACATACGCACACACAGACATAAATATAGATAAATGGAATGTATGAGTACAGAAGATACACCAACACTGCACAGTTTGTGAAACATAGCACAATACTGTACAGTTTGTGAAACATAACATATTTTGTGAAAAAATAAATACACGTGATAATAGACCTGATTATCCCTATCTTAAAAAAAAAACCAACTAATTGAAACTATCAGCAGAGATACAAAAATTTAGTCAATCAGCCTCGTTCCGTGAGATGTTGTGTTAAGAAAATGTTCATTTGAACACATCCTGGTATCTCTGAATTGATTTATTTTTTTTTATGATTTTGTTTAACGTGTGTGTAAAGTAGATCAGCAAGCTCAGCAAAATCGGTTGATTTTTTTTTTGTCTTTTTTTATGTTTTTTTTCTGGGTTTTTTATTACCTTTTTTTTTAATTTGAGTTTTCTGGGTTTTTAGTTTCAACCTAGTCTTGTGTTTTTTTTTTTCCCAATTTACTTCTGTTTTTATTTCTTCTTGGAGGTTAAAGTCGAGCACTGACGGTTGGCTTTATTTATTTTTTTTTATTATTATTGTTGTTGTTTAAACTTGGTTATGTCTAGTCCTCATATCTAGAGACAAACCTGTATATTTACTGCAGATGGAGGGGGGGGGAGCGTTAACTGGCTACGGGATGTGTGTGTGTCAACATAAAATTGAGTCCTTTCATGTCCCTGATGCACATGCTGCACCGTGGAGAAGATAAAGCTGAAGCTGAGCCCAGACATTGATCGTGATATAACAAGTCCTTTGGGAGAGCAGTCTCTCTCTCTCTCTCTCTCTCTGTCCAAGCCGTGGTTTTCTGGGAGATGGTTTCACCCGCTCTCAGTATTCTCTCAGTCCTGAAGGTATTTGTTGTTTGTCTATCAAAGAGGGCATCTTTCCCAGTGAAATTGAAATTGTGTAATTGAGAAAGTTTCTAGATCAATGTGATAGTATCTAATGACCGTGTCTCTCTGTTGTGATGGTATCTATATATATATATATATATATATATATATATATATATATATATATATATATATATATATATATCATGTCACTCTGTTTTGATAGTTTATATTGATCGAGCCTCTCTGTTGTGATGGTATCCATAGATAGTGTATCTACGTTTTGATGGTCTCTATATATATTATGCCATTCTGATGTGATGGTATCCATAGATAGTGTATCAACGTTTTGATGGTCTCTATATATATTATGCCACTCTGATGTGATGGTATCCATAGATAGTGTATCTACGTTTTGATGGTCTCTATATATATTATGCCACTCTGATGTGATGGTATCTATATTAATATGACGTTGTGGTTTAGTATATATATCATGTCTCTCTGCCATGATGGTATCTATAGATCTTGTCTCTCTGTTGTTGCTCTGTGCAAGTTTACAAACTCGTAATGGTATCTGTGGCTGGTATCAAACTGTCTAATGGCCCACCTAAGATAATGCAGTCACAAGCTCAAAGCTGTGGGCTCTAAATGTTGATTCTCCAATTCAGCGTGTGCAAAATGTTGTGTTTATCTCTTAAGTTGTGGTTTCCAGCAGGCCCGTAGCGTGCGGGGGGGGGCGTAGCCCCCTGCGTTTTGTCTGGGCCCCCTCTGCTTATTTGTTCTACTTAGTAAACTGTATTACATGCCTCCCTTGCTATTGCCTGGCCCCTGCTACAGAATTTTCACGCTATGGGGCTTGTTTCCAGATGTCGCCTTTCGCCAAATGATGGAGTCCGTTGACAGTTCCTTGCTATCATTGACTTGAATCTAAAGATCGCTTCACTCCACCAAATGATGGTGTGCATAGATAGTTTCCTGATCTCATTGACTTGCATCTAAAAGATTGCTTTCTCTCGGAAAAATTGCAGTCTGTAGATGAATTTCCTGTTTGAAAATGTTCCATCTTTCACGGACTTGGTGGACAAACACAGCATCTTCAATTAACTTATGTTTTTTTTTTTTAAATTATACTCTCTACGTACACTGTACCAGTATTGGATGCTATGTGGTACTGTTGTGGGGGGGGAGTACATCGTGAGGCCCCGGGGGTTGGGGTGGGGGGAAGGATCCGAGGAAGACGTAGTTAGTCTCTGCTTGACCAGTCCATTCTACGAGCACTGCCTGGTGATTTTGAGTGGACCCACTATTGAAAGACGTGACTTGCATCGTGATGACCTCAGCTGTGATGTGGGTTCAAAGGTTGACCATTGCTGAATGTAAATAAATTTCGTTTTTCCCCGGCGATACTTTTTTTTCCTTTCAATTTTTTATTTTTTTTCTGCCCCACCTTTTTTTTTTTTTGGAACATAAATCCAAAACCTTAAAGCGAAATGAATTCATGAGAAAAAATATGTATATATATATATATATATATATATATATATATATATATATATATATATATATATATATATATTGTTTTAACTTAGGTGGTTTTATACCATCTACTAATGTATACCATCTTCTGATCTATACCATCTACTGATTTATACCATCTACTGGTCTATACCATCTACTGGTCTATACCATCTACTGTTTTACATCGAGTCTGTAAACGTGTATGTGACAACGGTTTTCTCGTCCCGTGCAGTGTTTCTCAAAGTGTGGGTCGAGACCCAAACATTACATTGGGTCGGGGGAGAAAATTTGAAGTGGGTCGCCGAAATGTTAACAGTTTACTTTATAATGGGAGGTAAACAAGGAACTTTAGTTTTCTTTTTCTTTTATCCTTTTTTTTTTTTTGAGTTCTTTACAAACTGGTCTCAAAAAAAAAATCCAGAAAACCTTTTTTTTTTTGGCGAATCACAACAGTTTCAGAAAAAATTGCCAACTGCATGAATGTAGTGAGGATCATTGTGGCGCCCCGAGTAGCCCGTGTGGCGCGCTCCGTGTTTGTACAAGCGCCCATCACTAATGTGTTCACCTTCCTCCTCCTCCACCCCCCTATAGGTTCTGACGTGACGATGATTGGCTGGGGGACCCAGGTCCACGTCCTGAAGGAAGTGGCCAGCCTCGCCCAGCAGAAGCTGAATGTCTCCTGTGAGGTCATCGACCTTTGCACCCTGCTGCCATGGGACAGGGAGACTGTGAACAAGGTAGACAATTTCTTTTCATTTTTTTTTTAGAATCTATTTACTTTTTTTTATCTCCCCTTTAAATATAAAGGTTGTAAAACTGACAGTGCATCATGCTTGATACTCCTCCACCCCATACCCCGACATCTACTATTATGTGTACTTAAATTAAAAAAAACTAAAATAAGAAGTACTCATGAAACCATAAAGATAGGAGCCACTGTGTACAACTATAGAACCAACCGTGTAGACAAAGACGGGAGCCGCTGCATATTATGGCATTGGGTGGGGCACATTGTTCAGGTGCTATCTCTCCATATGGACTGCTACCATGTTTAAAATGTTTGTGTGCGTCGCCTGAACGAGGAGAGAAACATCTCTGTTAACCCGGGGACCTACCCGCAACAAGGGTTTGCCTGTTGTCCTCTCTAACTTAAAGAGATATGGTATTACATAACCTGCCAGTAAAGTTGATCATGGTCCTGCCCACCTCGACACACACCCACCCACACAGGATATTCCGGCTTGTCCATGAATTATTCCGTCCCATCCCAGCGGGGTGGAGGGGGGGGGTTGCAACTTCCTTTTGCTTAGTTTCGGAAAACATCCTCGATAAGGTCCTTGGGGAGACGGTTTATATCACTTGTATGTCATTGTTTACATTTTTTATAATTTCTCCATGCACGCTCTCGAGACATCTGTACTCACTGACAAACAATAAGGTGGCCCACGACACATCTGTACTCACTGACAAATAATAGGGTGGCCCACGACACATCTGTACTCACTGACAAACAATAAGGTGGCCCATGACACATCTTTACTCACTGACAAATAATAAGTTGGCCCACGACACATCTGTACTCACTGACAAATAATAAGTTGGCCCACGACACATCTGTACTCACTGACAAATAATAGGGTGGCCCACGACACATCTGTACTCACTGACAAATAATAAGTTGGCCCACGACACATCTGTACTCACTGACAAATAATAGGGTGGCCCACGACACATCTGTACTCACTGACATACAATAAGGTGGCCCGCGACACATCTGTACTCACTGACAAATAATAAGTTGGCCCACGACACATCTGTACTCACTGACAAACAATAAGTTGGCCCACGACACATCTGTACTCACTGACAAATAATAAGTTGGCCCACGACACATCTGTACTCACTGACAAATAATAGGGTGGCCCACGACACATCTGTACTCACTGACAAACAATAAGGTGGCCCACGACACATCTTTACTCACTGACAAATAATAAGTTGGCCCACGACACATCTGTACTCACTGACAAATAATAAGTTGGCCCACGACACATCTGTACTCACTGACAAATAATAGGGTGGCCCACGACACATCTGTACTCACTGACAAATAATAAGTTGGCCCACGACACATCTGTACTCACTGACAAATAATAGGGTGGCCCACGACACATCTGTACTCACTGACATACAATAAGGTGGCCCGCGACACATCTGTACTCACTGACAAATAATAAGTTGGCCCACGACACATCTGTACTCACTGACAAATAATAGGGTGGCCCACGACACATCTGTACTCACTGACATACAATAAGGTGGCCCGCGACACATCTGTACTCACTGACAAATAATAAGTTGGCCCACGACACATCTGTACTCACTGACAAACAATAAGTTGGCCCACGACACATCTGTACTCACTGACAAATAATAAGTTGGCCCACGACACATCTGTACTCACTGGCAAACAATAAGGTGGACCACGGGCTGTCAATTTTTAACCGCTCTGTTCTGTATTGCTGGTGAAATGTGCCGCCCAGATCTAGAGTTAACCTCATAAACCTCCCTCTCTTGTGTGTAATTGGGGGAAAGGGGGGGTGGTCTTGGGCATTAGGGTGAATTAGGAACATCAGCATTAAGCTGTTCTTACAGGGTTTTTATTTCTAAGTAGATGATCAATGCAAAGGTACATTTAAAGGCCTTGGGCTGTGGCAAATAAAAAAACAAACCCGCTGCTAAAGCAGCCACCGGAAACAATTATTTAGCCAAAAATAATCTTTGATAGCTGGTGCATCCATGATGGCCCGCAACTCTTAACACACTGCCCGTGGTGGGCGAACAGATTGTCCTTCACTGTGGCTGGATAAATCACCGACAGCGGAGCCTCCGCTGTATAACTCTAAAGCAGCCACCGGAAACAAATATTTAGCCAAAAATAATCTTTGATAGCTGGTGCATCCATGATGGCCCGCAACTCTTAACACACTGCCCGTGGTGGGCGAACAGATTGTCCTTCACTGTGGCTGGATAAATCACCGACAGCGGGGAGCCTCCGCTGTATAACTCTGCAGTTCACCCCGCATGCTAGTAGGCAGCATTTCACTTCCTTTTCACGTGACCGTCTCCTGGTGGACTACGGGCGGGCCATCTCATCTCCGGCCTAGACGTTTATATTTAATATTTATTTTTTAGTTTTATGTTAACACTCCATTCCCCCTGCTCTTGGTCCGGCCCGCTGGTCCAACCAATTTACGAACCGAAGGTGGCCCGCGATGCAGAACGTTTGCCCACCCCTGCTCTAAGATCTAGATGGGTAACAAAAAAAAATTCTCGGTATGGGATTTAGTATAATAAATTATTGAAGTTGTCAGCTTCTGGGATGCTTTGAGATGGTGATTGGAGGCAAGGGGGGGGGCGAAGACGGGATGTAGTTAAAATGTATCTCACCGTACCAGGAAACTTGAAATCGCTTGTTTTTTTTTTCTTTGTTGTTTTGCACGCCGGTCTCCTTCCCTGGTACTCTTGAGGGCAAAGTGGACTATCACGTGACTCGGGGCATTCTGACGTGTCAATAATGATGGCCGCAACAGGTGCTCTGTCTCACCTGTAAGGTGGGCGGGGGGGTGAGACGTCAACAGTCGCAGTAAACAAATTAACGAGGGAGTAAAACAAAATGACTTGGTACGTAGAGCCGATGCGGAAACATTCTCCATGTTTGATTTAACTCGTGTAACGCCCCGTGCGGGTGAGCGAAAACAACTTCCCACTTAGCCCACGCCTTACACGACCTGCGCTGCCCACGTCCTGTAGAATCTCTGTGCCAACGTGTCGTCCAGAAGTGAAGTCTAACTAAGGTGTCAGGTGAAAAATAGAACAAAGTATGGTATGGAATCCGTTCAAGAAAATGTTTCCTGGGCGTGTAATAAAATATAAGACGGCATTTATGAAAATTGTAAGGTCTTCAAAATGGGCTTATTTAATAAAGCAACAACAACAACAACAATAACGATCTGTGTGTGGGTGGTTATTGCCTTCTAGAGTAAACATGTTATTTCACCACCCTTGCGTTGAAACTGTAAGTGATATTGTGAGACGGCTGTTGTTTTTAGAGCTAGTTCTACATCACTTTTCCCCCCACTGCCTTTACCGGAAGTTTCGAAACCCGTAAAATTAACAGCTGTGATGGGAGGATTTTTCGGAGCATCGGAACTTTCTGTGTCGTCGGAATCGGAGAGTATTCACCGGTGTCCGTATTTCTCATCCGAATCACTGGAATGAATCCAACTCATTTTTAGATCATCATATAAAGTCTCTTAGTTCTGTATATCGGATTCAGGGATCGATTCGGAAACGGTAATTTAGAGAAGAGTCGGTTACTGCATCGCATGGTCCCTTCTTTTATATATTGATTGGGCCCTTAACATTTTTCTGGCTGAGGCTGGTGGTGGTGGTGGGGCGGGGGAGGATTGAGGTGGGGACTGAAGTGGATTGACTTTGTCGTTTGGTCGCCAGTAGGGTCATTACATTTCGGTCTGTCCATTTCTTAGTTTTCCTTATCCAGTTTTATCATGGAGGTCCCCAATCACGTCCACTCATCAGCTACCGATCTTGCGTTATAAAAAAAAAAGACAACCAAATCTGCTTCATAAGTAAGTCTTAAGACTTGTTTGTTTTTAATCTAGAGCAGTCACGTGGAAGCTACGGCTCAATGCCCAAGTCCTGCCCGCGGCTCTGCTCCTCGTTCACATCATTGACGTTCTACATTGAATTAATGTTTTGTTCACAAGAGGGTTGTGCTTTCAAAGGGGGAAAAAAAAAAGTCCGTTAAATGGATCAGATGTTTTATCTCTAGGATCATGTAACCACTAATGTGTTTTGCCCTTCTTTCATCCCCACCATAGCCGACAGAGCACCGCGTGGGGCATAACTACGCGCCGGGAATTGTGAACCCGCAGCACACATAATGCAAATAGGGCCACTGCGTGCAGATCGGGTCACAGCATGAAGATTGGGTCACAGCATGGAGATTGGGTCACATCATGGAGATTGGGTCACAGCATGGAGTTTGGGTCATAGCATGGAGATTGGGTCACATCATAGAGATCGGGCCATTGCATGCAGATCGGGTCACAGCATGGAGATTGGGTCACATCATAGAGATTGGGGCGCAGCATGGAGTTTGGGCCACAGCATGGAGATTGGGTCACATCACACAGATCGGGCAACTGCATTCAGATCGGGTCACAGCATGGAGATTGGGTCACATCATGGAGATTGGGTCACAGCATGGAGTTTGGGTCATAGCATGGAGATTGGGTCACATCATAGAGATCGGGTCACATCATAGAGATTGGGCCATTGCATGCAGATCGGGTCACAGCATGGAGATTGGGTCACATCATGGAGATTGGGTCACATCATGGAGATTGGGTCACAGCATGGAGTTTGGGTCACATCAAGGAGATTGGGTCACAGCATGGAGTTTGGGTCATAGCATGGAGATTGGGTCACATCATAGAGATCGGGTCACATCATAGAGATTGGGCCATTGCATGCAGATCGGGTCACAGCATGGAGATTGGGTCACATCATAGAGATTGGGGCGCAGCATGGAGATTGGGTCACATCATGGAGATTGGGTCACAGCATGGAGATTGGGTCACAGCATGGAGATTGGGTCACAGCATGGAGATTGGGTCACAGCATGGAGATTGGGTCACATCATGGAGATTGGGTCACAGCATGGAGTTTGGGTCATAGCATGGAGATTGGGTCACATCATAGAGATCGGGCCATTGCATGCAGATCGGGTCACAGCATGGAGATTGGGTCACATCATAGAGATTGGGGCGCAGCATGGAGTTTGGGCCACAGCATGGAGATTGGGTCACATCACACAGATCGGGCAACTGCATTCAGATCGGGTCACAGCATGGAGATTGGGTCACATCATGGAGATTGGGTCACAGCATGGAGTTTGGGTCATAGCATGGAGATTGGGTCACATCATAGAGATCGGGTCACATCATAGAGATTGGGCCATTGCATGCAGATCGGGTCACAGCATAGAGATTGGGTCACATCATGGAGATTGGGTCACATCATGGAGATTGGGTCACAGCATGGAGTTTGGGTCACATCAAGGAGATTGGGTCACAACATGGAGTTTGGGTCATAGCATGGAGATTGGGTCACATCATAGAGATCGGGTCACATCATAGAGATCGGGCCATTGCATGCAGATCGGGTCACAGCATGGAGATTGGGTCACATCATAGAGATTGGGGCGCAGCATGGAGATTGGGTCACATCATGGAGATTGGGTCACAGCATGGAGATTGGGTCACAGCATGGAGATTGGGTCACAGCATGGAGATTGGGTCACAGCATGGAGATTGGGTCACAGCATGGAGATTGGGTCACAGCATGGAGATTGGGTCACATCATGGAGATTGGGTCACAGCATGGAGTTTGGGTCATAGCATGGAGATTGGGTCACATCATAGAGATTGGGCCATTGCATGCAGATCGGGTCACAGCATGGAGATTGGGTCACATCATAGAGATTGTGGCGCAGCATGGAGTTTGGGCCACAGCATGGAGATTGGGTCTCAGCATGGAGATTGGGTCACATCATGGAGATTGGGTCACAGCATGGAGTTTGGGTCATAGCATGGAGATTGGGTCACATCATAGAGATTGGGCCATTGCATGCAGATCGGGTCACAGCATGGAGATTGGGTCACAGCATAGAGATTGGGGCGCAGCATGGAGTTTGGGCCACAGCATGGAGATTGGGTCTCAGCATGGAGATTGGGTCACATCATAGAGATTGGGTCACATCACACAGATCGGACATGCAAATTGGGCCGCTGCATGCAGATCGGGCCACTGCATGCAGAATGGGCTAAATTGGGAACAGCCGGGTAGCAATGTCGTATGGAAACATTAATGTTGCTATGCAGCATCTTTGTAGGCATTGGGGTTATCTAGGTTGTCTGATGTGTTTGTGCAGCTAATGTACGGCATTGATTGTTGTTGTGTGGGCGGTCGTCTTTTGTAATCTTTTACTTTCTCTGAGCTGAACGCTATTACTTTGAATGTGTGTTGTGACTGAGCTACACGCTATTACTTTGAATGTGTTGTTGTGACTGAGCTACACGCTATTACTTTGAATGTGTGTTGTTGTGACTGAGCTACACGCTATTACTTTGAATGTGTGTTGTTGTGACTGAGCTACACGCTATTACTTTGAATGTGTGTTGTGGTGACTGAGCTACACGCTATTACTTTGAATGTGTGTTGTTGTGACTGAGCTACACGCTATTACTTTGAATGTGTGTTGTTGTGACTGAGCTACACGCTATTACTTTGAATGTTTGTTGTTGTGACTGAGCTACACGCTATTACTTTGAATGTGTGTTGTTGTGACTGAGCTACACGCTATTACTTTGAATGTGTGTTGTTGTGACTGAGCTACACGCTATTACTTTGAATGTTTGTTGTTGTGACTGAGCTACACGCTATTACTTTGAATGTGTGTTGTTGTGACTGAGCTACACGCTATTACTTTGAATGTGTGTTGTTGTGACTGAGCTACACGCTATTACTTTAGCTACACGCTATTACTTTGAATGTGTGTTGTGACTGAGCTACACGCTATTACTTGAGCTACACGCTATTACTTTGAATGTGTTGTTGTGACTGAGCTACACGCTATTACTTGAGCTACACGCTATTACTTTGAGTGTGTTGTTGTGACTGAGCTACACGCTATTACTTTGAATGTGTTGTTGTGACTGAGCTACACGCTATTACTTTGAATGTGTTGTTGTGACTGAGCTACACGCTATTACTTTGAATGTGTTGTTGTGACTGAGCTACACGCTATTACTTTGAATGTGTGTTGTGACTGAGCTTCACGCTATTACTTTGAATGTGTTGTTGTGACTGAGCTACACGCTATTACTTTGAATGTGTGTTGTGACTGAGCTACACGCTATTACTTTGAATGTGTGTTGTTGCTTTTTCTTTCCCTGTGTAGTACTTTTTTTTTAACCCCCAAATCTAAAAAAAACATTTTTTAAAATTTAATTCTCATTTATCAATGTTGTCATATCTGTAACATTTCTATGTTACTAGCGATGTTGTTCTTGTTTCAACGCTCTCTATCCCTCCCTCTACTCTCTCTCTCTCTCTCTCTCTCTCTCAGTCACGCACGCACACCCACACGCACACACACACGCGCGCACTGTAAATCCCCACGACAACGTGTCTAGCACCTAATGTCTCACCATTGAACACAAGTTTGATTTGATTTTTTATTTTTTTTGAAAGTGCGCACGCAACACAACAGAGAGTGTTAACAAAGCACTCGACCAAGTCCAATATTGATTCAGCTAAGTGACCGACGGCAGTTATCGGCCCGTTTCAATCTTAAAGTTACAAGTTGTTACATCTGTAATGGCCTGTGTTGAGAGTTGTTTTTTTTTTTAAATTATTTTATAGGTAGTAGCACGACCCCGACCTCCTCCCCACCCACATCCTTCCGACTCCCCCGTCCCACCTTTTTTTTAGCGACTTGAAAAGAACTTTTTTTTTTTTGTTTACTGTAGTTATTTTTCTCTAAATAAGCAATGAGACCATTAAGAAAAGATTTGATCGTGGCCTTGAACACGAGTGGGGAAAAATGTACTTTGTTCTTAGTTGATCTCGTATTGAACACGAATGGAACAAATGTACTTTGTTTTTAGTTGATCGTGTATTGAACACGATTGGAACAAATGTACTTAGTTGATCTCGTATTGAACACGAATGGAACAAATGTACTTTGTTCTTAGTTGATCTCGTATTGAACACGAATGGAACAAATGTTCTTTGTTCTTAGTTGATCTCGTATTGAACACGAATGGAACAAATGTTTCTATGTGCTTAATAAAAACAGGCGAATACTTTCTTCCATCATCTACATGCGATCCGCTTTGAATATCACTCGGGCTCTGCCGCTTCCCCCCCACATTGCCTCTAGTCTCCGGATCATATACCACCATATCAACGCTTTGCCAGGTGACTTTCTGAGAGCCGCCTACGGCTCTCTTCCTTGAGTTTAGCGCTTCCCCCCGTTGAATCGGTTATTTCCGTTACTTCATTTACATGTATCAACTGAGTCTCGCCAATTCGAAGTACGGTGCTGCACTGCGGAGTATTTTTTTTTTTGTCTTTTTTAACTCTGTAAAATGCCGGGCATGCGCGCCCCCACTTTGACCTCAACAGTGGCCGCCCCTGAACTATACACAGGCGGAATTCATTTGATGAGTCGTAATAGGATGATATCAGACTCAGACAACATTAGTTCATCTCCACAGTATAGATGTGGGGGGGGGGGGTGATTTCGGAACTTTTGAGTTGGGGGTTTTGGTGGAACGCGCGGGTGGGGTGGGGGGGGGAGGGGGTCAAAGTGAACATGTACTGTTTATAAACGAACACACTTTCACGTCTCTATTATTATTGGCAGCTTGTATATGTTCCCCATCGGTCAGCACACCCACCTGGTCCATTTAATCGGTCTAAAGTGACCATGGTGTCGGTTTCATTTTTATTTCATGGAGAGAGAGACAGATCCCTCCTCAAGATGCGGGCTGGCCCCCCCCCCCCCAGCAATGCAGTTTTCTCAAGTTCACATGCATTTAGCTTTTACAATTTGTTATTCCATCAGTGATGTTGTCAAAGATTTGTCTGTATAACCCTGTTCTGTCCCGCGTAAAGATGTACTTATCAACTTAACACGAGTAACGGTATAGAACGGGGCATTCAATGGTTATTATTTGAACCAAACATAACATTGCACCGCGAAGAAGCCAGGATCCATTGACGTCATAGATGATTACTTTGAACTCTTGACCTTTCATCGGGAAATACTCTCTACATTCATCGGTGTGTCATTATCTCGACTTGGCGACCGGCGTCTTCTGTTATTATTATTATTTTAGGTCGTAAGCGAAATTTATAAAAAAAAAATACAATTAAAAAAAAGTGATGTCCTTGGTGGGGATAATGGGTCTGCCCCCCCTTCCCCCTCTCCTCCCACCCTCCCTTGTTCCTTTTGTTGGTCTGGGAAGCTTCAATAATGAAACTTCCTGATGTATCGGACTTAAATAATAACATTGCCATTCTATATATATATATGTGTTTTTTTTTGTCTTTGTCACCAGTCTGTGATGAAGACCGGACGAGTGCTCGTTTCCCATGAGGCTCCCATCACCATGGGCCTCGGAGCAGAGCTGGCGGCCTCCATCCAGGTAACGGAGTGCTTTCTGTTGTTGACGGCGTGCGTGCGTGTGTGTGTGTGTTGTATCATCGTGCTCTTACAGCTTTCACCTGGCCATTTTGACCTATTTGCGAAACTGTTTGTTTGTTTTGATTTAAATAGCCTTGACCCGCCAACCGTGAAAGAATGTTCGAATAGGTAACCGGTCATGTCTTAGGTCAGTGTTTTCCCCCAAAAATGTCGACATCTATAGCGTAACCCCCCCCCCTCCAGTTTTATTTTCGAAACAATGAGTGCCCTTAGTTTAAAAAAAAAATATACTGCATATACTGTTGTTTTTTCTTACGGTCGTGGTTTTCATCATTTCATTTGCATTCGCTTAAGCCATGCATTTTTACCCAAACGTTGTCAGCACCGGGTGCAGCGGGCAGGCATGCCGAGAGGGGGGGGCAAGGGGGGTCATTTTCAGGGGGCCCGCATCTGACCAACTGTTGTCATCTGGATCAGTTCTCACCATGTCATTTTTTCACGACTTTTTGTTTTTTAAGGGGCCCGCAGTGATGTCCTGCTCTGGGGGCCCGTGTTGGCTCTCGGCGCCACTGGCAGCGGGGAAACTCGCTACACCAGGGGTACGCTTACCCCAACACTGAAGGAAACACGATCCCGGGGGGGGTATACTGTTTTTTTTTGTACTTAGTGTCCTTGTCCAGCCAACTTTATATATTGAGGGTGGTCTTTGAGGTAGGCGATTGAGTTGGCAGTGTGCTGACAACTTGGATATTTTGTGTCCAGATGGTTTGTTTGGTTGTTGTTGTTGTTGTTGTTGTTTTTGTGTTGAGACATGTCGACACTAACAAAAAGGTCATTATGAGTTTTAATAGCTGTAGATGTTTTGCATCCACTTATGGATATTTATATTAAAAGGGGGGGGGGAATTTAATTAACAGGTATAGTGAGGCGGGTTGGTGGGGGGGCGGGGGCTTATATAAATGTGCCGGTTGGGTTGAGACATTTGTGTATGGGGGCTAGCATCCACTGGCTGTGTGAGAGAGCTTTAAAAAAAAAGTAGATGGGAAGGGGGTGGGGGTAAATGTCTGTCGTTGCTTACAAAAGAAATCAAATTTTTATTTTTCATGATTTCAAGTTTACCTCCCCCCCCCCTTTCCCCGCACACCCTTCCCCTGTCCTTTCCCATGTGTGGGAGGAGGCAAATAGTTTCATTCCACTGGTCAGAGTTGTGTGAAATGTTTCATAGCGTCAATTGAGCAACACGATCAATAATGTAGATTAGTGAAAATATCCCCCCCCTCCCAAATCCTTTTTTTTTAAATCAGGAATACAATTCTTTGTTGCACTTCCCGTCTGCTCTGCAGACCGCGTAGAAAATTGTGGACTTTAGTGATCTCCCCTTCTTAGTGATATTAAATTTCTTATCACGCTTTTATTTATTTAGTACTGGATTTTTTTCTTGTTTATCTTGTGTAGTTTTGTATATATTTATATATTTGTTGGTTTTTTTTTGTCATTGACAGCAAGATTGCTTCTTGCGGCTAGAGGCGCCCATCGAGAGGGTGTGCGGCTACGACACGCCCTTCCCCCACGTCTTTGAGGTGTTCTACATGCCGGACAAGTGGAAGTGCCTGGAAGCCATCAAGCGGCTCATAAGTTTTTAAAATACACAAAAGAAAATAATTGTTGGTGTAATTGAATGATTGTGTTGTGTGTTGTTTATACATGTACTACTACATCGGGGTATCTTGACTAGGTAGCGGGTGTCTTGACTAGGTAGCGGGTGTCTTGACTAGGTAGCGCATAACGATTTTAGTGATCTGATAGGACAGTTATGTGTATTAAATACACCAGTGGATGATGATGATGTGCATGTACCATCAGCGAAACTGTACATTTGGTGTGTTTGTGTGTGTGTCTTGGTTTTTTTTTCAAATCATTGTTTTGTTTATTTGCTTTGTTTGTTTTTTTATTCAGGGAAGAAGTGAGCTCCTTTTTTTTTTTTAAAAAAATATTCAATATTATGAATTCCATCCATGCAGTTCACCAGTTGAGATGAAGATGTTGGATGAAGGGATCTCACATTTGCTTGTTTAACTTATTAGCAAAGTGTGCCTGTGTGTGTGTTTGTGTGGTGCATGTGTGTTGGTGAGAACAGATCCAGATGACAACAGTTGGTCAGATTAACTAGAGTTTGTTGGAGGCTTGTTTTTGTTATTGAAAGTTCAAGCCACTCAACAACCCTCTTCCCCCCCCCCACCCCCGTACATAATATAATTAACCAAAAGATAGCAATTTCAGTGAAAGATTGTCTTTTTTAATAAGCCACCTTTGAAAATAGACTGGGCCACTGGATCCTAGGCTCTTCAATTAGGGTCCCATGCCATTTGGAGGTTATGTGGGTTTACAGTCATAACTTTAAAAATGACATTGCGATCAGGGGTGGGGAGGGGGGGGGGCGGTTGGGTGTGGGCCCCAGTGTGTGAAAATTGTCAGGTGCTTTGATTAGCTGGCAGCCCCATTTCATCACAAGTGGACAGTGCTATATAATCGCATGTGGGCCACTGGCACGACATGTAGACTGGAGCTTGTCGCAGGCGCAGTTGTGTTTATTGTTTTTTAGGCGTAGATTTTATTTATATTTTTTTTTTGTGATTGTGTCTCTGGCTGTGTTGCCATGGCAACCAAAGCAATGTGTGATCCCGGTGCTCAGAGATCCTCTTGTTGTGTCTTTTGATTTTTGTCCTTTTGAAATACTTACTGATATTTAGCCATTTTGTTTCATGAGTTGCAAGGTTCGTCTACTCATGCAACAATTCTGCCATGATGTCATTCTGTAAAATATAGACACAGCCCATCTTCAGTCTGTTAAGATACAGGTCATCATCAGTCCATTAAATATAGCCACAGGTCATCTGTAGTCTGTTAAAAATAGCCGCTGGTCATGGTCAATCTGTTAAATACAGTCACTGGTCATCTTCAACCTGTCAATTTAGTCACTGGTCTATCTTCAGAATGGTCCTGAAAACCAAGTTTGTTTCATTGCCCTACTGAAGTGTCGACATAAAATATAACAATACACAAAACATGGGGCTCATTGCAGGAGCCAACTCAAGTTTGTTTCATTGCCCTACTGAAGTGTCGACATAAAATATAACAATACACAAAACATGGGGCTCATTGCAGGGGCCAACTCAAGTTTGTCACTGATGTTTATATAGACAGATGTATTGTTTTTTTTTATGTGACCTGAATCTGGGTTGATCAGGAAGTTTGATCAGAATATTGCATGTCTTACCCCCCCCCCCTCTCTCTCTATTTCTCTTTCACTCTACTTCTATCTATCTTACACAAAGTTTGACTTTATTACCTTTGTTTTTCTCCTTGAGTCTTAACTTCCCCACTGAACAGTTGTGAATCATCTCAATATTTATTTATTTTAAGCCCCTGCTGTGAACTTGTCAATCGTTCTGTTATATGAAATTTACTTCACTGATTTTTAAAAAGAGAATACATATTTATAAATATATATATATATGGTGGGGCCAAAAAAGTAAGAACATCATATAACATATGAATTATTTAAAAATATAATGTAATTAATTGTATTGTTTCATTTAATTTTGTTTGCGAAGTATTCAGCCAATCAGAAATCCTGTTCAGTGTGTCCTTCTTGCTTAACAATTTTTTCTAAGCTTACAACTAAACAAACTTTGTTATAATTATATTAATTTCTACACAATGTTCTCGTTTTTTTTGGCCCATTCTGTTTATATATACATATACATATGTCGGGCGCTGTATTGTTAGTTGTTGTTTTACTATGTTATTGTATTTGTTTGTGTTACTTTTTGTTGTTGATATATCTTCCTGTAGTATTCAAAACTGATGTCAAGCTTTAAAAAAAACCTTGTAAAGAATTGATTTAAGGATCCCCCCCCACACACAAAACTTCCAGACACCCCACATCTCACCACAGCCTCAGCACTGCCCACGACCCACTGTCATTTCTTCACCCGTGACTGTTTGCCAAGGTCAGCGAGTTGTGACCTCGGTGAGCGACCCCCCCCACTCCTTCCATGCAGGGCCCACCTATGAGGGACAACCGGTCCCCTGACAAGAAGCCAGTCCCCCCCCCCTGTAGCAACTGTTGGGTTGTCTTATGTGCTGATTTACCAGGTGGAAGGGAAACTGTCATGTAATGTTTATTGGTATCCTTTTGAACATTACATTGTTTGGTTTCTTTTACAAAGTCAAAAATTATAAAAATAATGAGTGCACTTGCTGGCATGGCGTAAAAGTGCTTGGAATTTTCGTAAAGTTATTGCTGTTAGTAATATTTCATGAATACATTTTTTTGACCCTTTATTATCATAATAATCAATTTCCCCTGCTTGCGCAATGTTTAATATTAACTTATGAGAAATGCATGTTTTAAAATTTAAAAGACATTTACACGGCATGAGTTGTATGTACACAAATCACTTTACCAGTGGGCCGTGGAGATGGTTGCCAGCTAATTGCAGCCTATATTTCATCATGATAACCAGTGCTCGATTTTTAGAAAAAAAAACCAGTGCCGGGGATGAAAAAAAAATTGTGCAGAGCCGGGGATAAATGTCTATGGTTTCATCCCCGGCTGGGATGTATTAGCTAATGCAGAGCCGGGGATGACAGTTCTCAGTGCCAGGGATATCCCCGGTGGTAAATCTAGCCCTGATGATAACTGGATATAACTCAGACTGATTTATAACTTTATACCTATTTATAGGTTTGTCTTTATGCCCACTATCCTGTTAAAATGTTTACAAAACATCCCTCTGCAGTCTTAAGATTTGGTGGAATCTGATCACGTGTTCAGTGTATACAATTATTGTAAAAGAGATTATTTGTTACTTTAGTAATGCAGTATTAATGTAAATTACATGTTAATATTAATGTCTTTTTATTCATTTTTTTTTTAATTTCTTTTTTTTTTTAATAAAATGGTTTAACGGTTTTTTAAATGAACTTTTAACTAAGGGGAAAAAAACAAAGTACTCATTTTCATCATTATACAGATTTGTATGTATTTTAGGGTTTAATTTGATTGACTTTTGTACTCAGAATGACTTTGGAATCTCCCTACATAAATGTACTGTATAGCTTGAATAAATTCATATCATGTTTACATTTCATCTTCTTTGAGTTTATTTATTGACTTCAATGAATTTTAAGCCTTTTTTCTTTTTAATTTGGGCATCATGTTCTCAAAGTGTAAAATTTAGATGGACAGTGGCCAGCCCCGTAGCGTGAAAATTCTACAGCAGGGGCCAGACCAATAGCAGGGGGCGGGGCAGGAAATAAATGTTACTAACTAGAGCAAACAAGCAGAGGGAGCAAGACAAAACGCAGAGGGGCCTGACCCCCCCCCTCCCCGCATGCTACGGGCCTGTCGGTGGCTAGATTAAGAGTTAAAAGATCGAGAATCTATTCGCGCAGACTCTCAAACTCTTATATCTCTATTTATGTTACAAACCTGAAAGTAGAAGTGGTAATGTAATGTAATGAAGTGTTGATTCTCCTTTAAACCCAACATGTGGGTAGCCAAAAAGAAACAGTTCAAAAGTCGGTCACGAAACCAAAACTGTTTGTTACAGAGGGTCACGAAACCAAAAAATGTTTGTTAAAGAGGGTCACGAAACCAAAAATTGTTACAGAGGGTCACGAAACCAAAAATTGTTTGTTACAGAGGGTCACGAAACCAAAATTGTTTGTTACAGAGGGTCACGAAACCAAAAATTGTTTGTTACAGAGGGTCACGAAAACCAAATTGTTTGTTACAGAGGGTCACGAAACCAAAACTGTTTGTTACAGAGGGTCACGAAACCAAAACTGTTTGTTACAGAGGGTCACGAAACCAAAAATTGTTTGTTACAGAGGGTCACGAAACCAAAACTGTTTGTTACAGAGGGTGACGAAGTATATACGTCTGAGAAACAATGTTTTATTCTATTGTAGCTATGCCGACTGCAAAATAAGCTGCCGGATGTCCATTTTAGCAGGCTGGCATCCTTTGTATCCAAAATTGCCAGAATGTGCTATACTTTTTTTTTTAAATCGCTGCATTCCAAAATTATGCGCTTGGAATAAAAAAAAGAGGGGTTTCCAGGTAACACAAAAATCATGGTTTATTAGCAAAGCTAAAGATGCCCCCCCAAAAAATGGTTCGGCCAATGTGTGCTAAGTTTTTTGTTTTTTCTTTTTAGCTTTTATGGTATTCGCTACCTCCTTGCTACTCTCTAACCTTACATGGCAGTGTTTTATTTCGATGTGTGTGTCAGCTGTCAATATATTATTGTCTATAAAACAGCTGGCGGACATTTAGGGTAAAAAAAAAACAAACTTTCCAGACGCTATCCATCTGCATGATTAATTAAATCATTCTTTTTTTTTCTTTCATCTTTTATTTTATTTTAAATCCTTCAAATATGACCGACATTAAATCTGAAATGATCCAAGGTATCCCTGTCTCAAAGAATAAAAAGAGAATAGGAAAAAAAATAAATGCATTATGTCATTATATTTGTGAGATTTAGCAGAGAGGGAAAAAAAGGAAAACAACAATGGGGGGAAAGGGTGGGTGGGGGAGGAGGGTGCGGGTAAGGTCGTATCATGAACGAAAGATTCCATTATCCGTTGCAGCCGCTAGGGCTGAAGAGCCAATCAAAAAGATTCTTTGTACGAATCCGTAGCTCGGGATTTTTTTTTTTAAATACCGCTAATGGTCAATTCTGATTGGTTGAACGCGATCAAGTTGCCAGATAAAGATCCCATTTTTAATCCAAAAAAAAATGAGATGACCTCTTGGACTGTCGTGCAGCGGTCAAACCACATCCAAGCCATCAGGCAACCCCCCAACTCCCTCCCCCCCCTCTTCCTCCTCTCCTATCCCCATTCATCCTGCCTAGCAGCCATCTGACATTGACATCAGTGTACATTTCTTTCCTATTTTGTTCCCCGGGTTAAAAAAAAAGGGGGGGGGGGGATTTATATATGTCATTGTCCTGGTTCGTTTTCTTCTTCTGTGTGCATTGCTGAATCATCTACATAACACTACAGCAGATCTCTGTTAGTTTATTGCGAGCTATCGCTGTTTGTAATATTACTTAAGATCCTACCCCCCCCCCCACATATCACTATAATAAATTGTCCCCCCCCCCAATCCTGGCACAATGTTTGAAATGTTTAATATTACAACGATCATGTCCATGGTATTCGATCAACAACGGTGGAAAACGCAACTGTCTGTGTACACTGTACACTTTAAGCCCAGATTCACGACTTTGTTGGATAATTCTGCAAAAATTAATAACACACACCTGAATAAACACTAAAAAAATATGAAGAAAATGTTTCAGAATATATATATATATATAAGCTCTAAACAAAACAGCAATAAACAAAAAAAAATGGGTTCACCAACCAACGCTTCACTGTGACTCCCGAGTTCGATCATCGATGTGAACGAATGTTTAGTTTTCCTTATGAAAATCGGTGTATAAGTCTCCCAGCTTTAAATGGGGTGCCTGACATTATTTAGAGATGTTAAGGCCTTTGGGTGGGGGCTGTGCTAACAACCTAATCCCTTTAAAAGTCGTTGGTTGAATAAACATGTATTCTACACATTATCTGGCCATGATTGGGGGGGGGGGGGGGCGGGGGGCTAATTTCCATTACATTTTAGAGATGGTATAGTACGCGTCAAAACAGCATTAAAAACTATATAATAACAACCACAGCCATAATAATATGGTTCTATTTACAAGAACACATACAACGGTCATGAGAAATTTTGCAAATCAAGTTTAATATTTCAATTTCAGACCGTCAAGTTATATTTTATTTTATAGCAATGTAGAAAAATGGCAGGCGGTTTATCCAATTTTATATATATATATATATATATATATATATATATATATATATATATATATATATATATATATATATTATTGTTTCCCAACATGTCATTTCTCGTAAAACTTGATGTGGGATACAAAATCATGGCGCAACGACATTCCCCCTCCCCCCCCCCCAATCCACCAACACTCCCAACCCACTGGATAGCACGGTCATATCCGGTTGGCGAGAACATTTCTGTTATGCATTACTTCAATTATCTTACACACCCACACACACACACGCACACACACGCACACAATGCCCCTGAATGAATCTAAATTATCAAGGCACTTAATGTGGCCCGTAATGTGGCCCGTAATGTGGCACTTAATGTTGCCCGCATAGCTAGGAGGTTATGGGTATGTTTTATTTATCTTTTATTTACCATTAATTTTTTTTTTTGTAAAATGTATTAAATACAAAAAGTAATAATTTATATACAATGAACAACTACAGTGGCCACCATTCTGCAGTGCCGGCCTCATCATCACAACTCTCTGCTGCTCCTACGTCACACAGTCACTGCTTTCATTTGTAATTGTATTCGGTGCGTTGGTCAACGGGAATTTCCTATTCATTGCACACCACCGAGGGCCCCGGGGGGGGGGAGTTATAACAGTAACAAATATACTTTCATATTTAAGATTTGTATAAAAAAAAACTATATACATATGCATCGAATGTTGCTGAACAATGTGATTCATTTTTTTTTATTTGTTCTATACGTTATATTCCAAATGAGGCTGTGAAGTATAATTTTGTATCTGGTCTGTCTGGTCATAGTCTGGTCATAGTCTGGTCATAGTCTGGTCTGTCTGGTCATAGTCTGGTCATAGTCTGGTCATAGTCTGGTCATAGTCTGGTCTGTCTGGTCATAGTCTGGTCTGTCTGGTCATAGTCTGGTCATAGTCTGGTCTGTCTGGTCATAGTCTGGTCTGTCTGGTCATAGTCTGGTCATAGTCTGGTCTGTCTGGTCATAGTCTGGTCATAGTCTGGTCATAGTCTGGTCATAGTCTGGTCTGTCTGGTCATAGTCTAGTCATAGTCTGGTCATAGTCTGGTCATAGTCTGGTCTGTCTGGTCATAGTCTGGTCATAGTCTGGTCATAGTCTGGTCATAGTCTGGTCATAGTCTGGTCTGTCTGGTCATAGTCTGGTCATAGTCTGGTCTGTCTGGTCATAGTCTGGTCTGTCTGGTCATAGTCTGGTCATAGTCTGGTCTGTCTGGTCATAGTCTGGTCATAGTCTGGTCTGTCTGGTCTGTCTGGTCATAGTCTGGTCTGTCTGGTCATAGTCTGGTCATAGTCTGGTCATAGTCTGGTCATAGTCTGGTCATAGTCTGGTCTGTCTGGTCATAGTCTGGTCATAGTCGGGTCTGTCTGGTCATAGTCTGGTCTGTCTGGTCATAGTCTGGTCATAGTCTGGTCTGTCTGGTCATAGTCTGGTCATAGTCTGGTCTGTCTGGTCATAGTTGTCTGGTCATAGTCTGGTCTGTCTGGTCATAGTCTGGTCTGTCTGGTCATAGTCTGGTCATAGTCTGGTCTGTCTGGTCATAGTCAGGTCTGTCTGGTCATAGTCTGGTCATAGTCTGGTCATAGTCCGGTCTGGTCATAGTCTGGTCTGTCTGGTCATAGTCTGGTCTGTCTGTTCATAGTCTGGTCATAGTCTGGTCATAGTCTGGTCATAGTCTGGTCATAGTCTGGTCATAGTCTTGCAATAGTCTGGTCTGTCTGGTCATAGTCTGGTCATAGTCTGGTATGTCTGGTCATAGTCTGGTCATAGTCTGGTCATAGTCTGGTCATAGTCTGGTCATAGTCTGGTCTGTCTGGTCATAGTCTGGTCATAGTCTGGTCATAGTCTGGTCTGTCTGGTCATAGTCTGGTCATAGTCTGGTCTGTCTGGTCATAGTCTGGTCATAGTCTGGTCATAGTCTGGTCATAGTCTGGTCTGTCTGGTCATAGTCTGGTCTGTCTGGTCATAGTCTGGTCATAGTCTGGTCATAGTCTGGTCTGTCTGGTCATAGTCTGGTCATAGTCTGGTCATAGTTTGGTCTGTCTGGTCATAGTCTGGTCATAGTCTGGTCTGTCTGGTCATAGTCTGGTCATAGTCTGGTCATAGTCTGGTCATAGTCTGGTCATAGTCTGGTCATAGTCTTGCAATAGTCTGGTCTGTCTGGTCATAGTCTGGTCATAGTCTGGTCTGTCTGGTCATAGTCTGGTCATAGTCTGGTCATAGTCTGGTCATAGTCTGGTCTGTCTGGTCATAGTCCGGTCATAGTCTGGTCATAGTCTGGTCTGTCTGGTCATAGTCTGGTCATAGTCTGGTCTGTCTGGTCATAGTCTGGTCATAGTCTGGTCATAGTCTGGTCATAGTCTGGTCTGTCTGGTCATAGTCTGGTCATAGCCTGGTCATAGTCTGGTCATAGTCTGGTCATAGTCTGGTCATAGTTTGGTCATAGTCTGGTCTGTCTGGTCATAGTCTGGTCATAGTCTGGTCATAGTTTGGTCTGTCTGGTCATAGTCTGGTCATAGTCTGGTCTGTCTGGTCATAGTCTGGTCATAGTCTGGTCATAGTCTGGTCATAGTCTGGTCTGTCTGGTCATAGTCTGGTCATAGTCTGGTCATAGTCTGGTCATAGTCTGGTCTTTCTGGTCATAGTCTGGTCATAGTCTGGTCATAGTCTGGTCATAGTCTGGTCATAGTCTGGTCATAGTCTGGTCTGTCTGGTCATAGTCTGGTCTGTCTGGTCATAGTCTGGTCTGTCTGGTCATAGTCTGGAACGAATTTTACAACATTATGATTTGTTAGCTAATGTCTCGTACACGCGGCGTTCAAAGTATGTAGCCCTTGAGGCGATATCTTAAAATGCAGGGGTGGAGAGATGTGCGAAAGGCTTTGTACCAGTGGCCAGTGGCGCCGAGAGCCAACACGGGCCCCAGGGCAGGACATCATTGCGGGCCCCTTAATAAACAATAAGTCGTGAAATAAATTGACTTGGTCGGGGCGGCCGGGCTCCCCTGGCAATGACCCCCATCTGCCCCCCCATCTCTCGGCGTGCCTGCCAGTCGCGGAGTCTAAAAATGACATCCATTTGTTCAAAATCCAAACGCCTTAATTGTAGAACAGCCAAATATATTAAAACGCCTTAGAATACGAACATGCTCTGAAATTCGAACACCGGTGTAAACTGCGCGACTTGTTGGTTGTTTTTTTTTAAGTTATTTTGAAAGTCTTCCTCCCCTCCCCCCCCTCCCCATGTCTTCCAAGGTCATTGTACTATTGGCCATGGTGGGGAAGGTGGGTGGGGTTGAGAGAGACAGGGGCGCTACAAAGACCATTCCTTTAGTGGTTGATAAGATCCGAGGAACAAACATTTCATTCTGTTAGGTCCTAAATAGAAAAAGTACCCGGGGGCCTTGAGCGACTGTCATAGGATGGGGGGGGGGGGCCGACGGTGCTGTGAGTGTAGGCTCAATGATGGACATTGCCGAACCTAGGGATTTTAGTGGCCCGGGGGAGGGGGCTTGGCCTTTTTGTTGGCCCCTGCATTTTTGACATTCGACGTCATACATGAGATAATGTACTTAATATTTAATATAAAAAAAATAATTTTGTGGTTCCCGCTCAAGCTGGGGCCCGGGGGTACTTTCTAATTCGGACCTCACCCCCCCCATACCCACCCTAGGTACGCCTCTGATGATGAATCCCACATTCTCACATCGCCGCGCTTTAAGTCGCCATCTCCAAAAAGGCCACCATCGATTCAAAGCTACTGACCAACATGACTCACCCTGTCCAGGTATGATGGACAGGTCATCATCACGCACCTGTGTTACTATAGCTCTTGGTCTGGCGACACCTCGTAAGGTTTTTTTTTTATTATCTCGGGTTGTCAGTGTGTGCGGTGGAGAAGGAAGGGGAAAGGGATGGGGGGGGGGGAAGAGGTCGTCAAGGAACGGAATTTTTTTAACAACACTGCGTTTAACTCTTTATCATCCGATCCCAACAGGTTTCGATGGGGGGGGGGGGGGGGCTTAGTGATGAAAATTCAAAGATATTTTGGGGCCGAAAGAAACCGCGCATATGATCGGGTTGGGGGGGCTGGCTATTGATTATTTGATTTGACATGAATGTGTTATGGAATATGCTCTACGTAAGTGGGGGTTCTTGTTGTAGGTCATAGGTCGTTTCGTTTTGCTTAGCCATTAACAACATCTTTGTCCCACCTTCTTCCACACTGTGTGCATCGTTGGCCAGATTTTTGACATAAATGTGTTGACAGCAGAAGTAAAATGTCCGGTCCATTGCACACCCGGGCGATGCTTCGGAGTTAGACGTTAGTTGGGGAGGGGTGGAGGGAAGAACATTTAAAAAAAAAACAACAACGTTCTGTAAGACGTGACCTAGATGTGTGAGGTCAAAGAAATTAGACACAGGCTGCCCGGTGAACCTAACAGTGACGTGCTGGTTCATAACAGTCCCTGACAAGCAGACGTAAGGAAAAGACCACGTGGCTGCATCACAATGAAACCAAAACAAACTAAATAGGACTAAATGTGTTGATTTATGTGATGTACATTTATAACTTAACATTCTAAGCGCCTTCCAAACATTCTGTTATAATGAAATGTATTGATAAATGTTATTGGTTATTTTTAGATCTCGTTAGGTCCATGACGAATGTTTGAAAAGAAATTACCATTTCAATCAGGATGTAAATACATGTGTCATTAACCGTTACAAAATCGTTGAATGATTTTTAAATGTTCATAAATAAAGGCCCCTTCAGAAAAAGAATTTGCTTTGCGGTCAATAATCACACATTTTGTAAATAACAGATTAAAAAAAAAACATAAAAAGTGTTTTCTATAAATAATATTAAATATCTCATCATTGGCTTTCATTTGTTTTTTTTTTTACATATCATTTACTGGAAATGGATTATACAGACAGATAACATGGACAGGTAATAAATATTTATTTAAATGAACTTTTGCGTGATAGAATATTCCTATCAATTGATAGCTGGCAGCTATCAGATCTGTAAACAGAATTCTGTATCGTTTAATGTCGTTGTCAGTTAAAATGAAATGCCGTCTCCTGTTCCTGTCATTATGGAAACTATAACAAAAGATTGGAAACATAATATGTAATTATCTTTTTTTTTGTATCATTATGTAAACGATTTACGCGTTTTTTTATGAAGCCAAATGAGAAATCTGTGAGACTAGCTGTACCCTGCAAAACCTTTGCATAGAGTTATATCCCCTTAGGCTTGATCGGTAGGCTAGATTATTTTTGGTTTCGGGTAGATCCGATTTGTTCATGATTGTATTTTAAACTGGAATACTGTTGTATTCATTCTTTACTTTCTATTTAACGCAGAACCCACATCACTATTATTTATATAGATTGTTCTAGAATGGAACTTATAGTCAAATGTTTCATAGTTGTGTACAGTTTGCCAGGAGTAGAGCAATTTTTTAACAGAAACACACAAACACAAACGCAAACGCTTACACTCCAGAAAATCAATATTAAAAGTCTCGTTTTATATGATTCCTTGCCAACCAAGTTTTATTTGAATGAATGAAAATTTTGATTTTGATGATTTGCAGCGGCAATTGCGATAATTATTTTTTTTTCTTTTTCCTGTTTATGTTTTGTGTTTACTGCCATACGTTTGTCTACTTATAGACCACATGTGGCCACATGCGGCTCTTGGAGCCACATGAGGCTCATAGGTGAGTTTAGTGCGGCTACGGATAAGCCATATTAATTGCATTACATTTTTGACAAATGGACTATTATGCGGCCCTCTACCTGAGCCATAAGCAAACTGTGTACCACGGGCTAAATCAGGCTCGCCGGACTGTTTCAGAATGAAGCGCTCTGCTCTCTTCCGGCCCGACCCGCCGGTCAATTTTTCCAGCCTAATGCGGCCCGCGACTCAAAAAAAAAAGTTTGCCCATCCTTGCCCTTCCCCCTTTCATTAATATAAAAGGCACTTTAAAAAATATATCAATGTTTATCCAGATGTGTCCAAAATCAACTGTATTATCCATCTCACACATTGGTTGAAATGCAAACCTGAAAAAATAATAACTTATGACACGCTTCTAAGATAAACAGAATTTGAGAAAAACAAAAAAAAACAATTGTTCATCAATATAACATTTAGCGATGTATTAAAAAGTAACTTTAAGCAGTAAAATGTAACCGTGCTAACAACTACTTGTTCTGTTGTTTGACTACAGCACAGACTTCAGATGAGTGTTTCATAAAAGCCCCCCATGGACAAAGGCCCCCCCCCCAGCACAAAAGCCCATAAGTGCACCAAAAGCCCCGCAGGACAAAAAGTCCATAGACAAAAGCCTGCACTATTTACATTGTCAGTCTTGACCTTGGGTTTAAAAACCATTTATTTTTGTTTGTTTTTCCCTGACCGGATAACCGCCAGTCGATGTGAGGATTAACAAAAGACTGGCTATTGACCACTGTGGCTAGACGGGATATGTTGAATCATAGCGGGATTCTTTGTGGGGGGAAAATCCACTTTAAAGTTTAATCAAAAATGTGTGTGTGTGTGTGTGTGTGTGTGTGTGTTATTATCTGTGCACGACATAAAACCTGCGACGTACCTAACCGTTGCCTTCGAAAACACTATGGCAATGACCTAACGCCACATAATCACGACATACACCAACGAGGAGGGTCGGGGGGGGGAGAGGTTTTGTTCGTGGAGGAAGGGGTGGGGGTACTTTTGTCCGCACACAGCTTCAGATATGTTGTGTGTTTCTCATCTGTCAGAAATAAGAGTGCTCCAAGTCTTAAGTGCTGAGGATTATGTGAGATTATGACAGCCCCCCCCCCCCCCGGTTTGTCTCCTGTGTAATATCAAAAGAAATTCAGTTAATTAACATGTTGGGATGGCTCTTCATAATACACCCCGTTGAATATAATTACATTTAGAAAATCTTTTGATTCCTCCCGTCAGCCATTGTAGGTTGAGAGACTTGACTTTGATGTTCCTGGTCATCATTGATGAGAGACTTGCCTTTGATGTTCCATGTCATCAATGATGAGAGACTTGACTTTGATGTTCCTGGTCATCATTGATGAGAGACTTGACTTTGATGTTCCATGTCATCATTGATGAGAGACTTGACTTTGATGTTCCTGGTCATCATTGATGAGAGACTTGACTTTGATGTTCCATATCATCATTGATGAGAGACTTGGCTTTGATGTTCCATGTCATCATTGATGAGAGACTTGACTTTCATGTTCCATGTCATCATTGATGAGAGAATTGACTTTGATGTTCCATGTCATCATTGATGAGAGACTTGACTTTGATGTTCCATGACTTCATTGATGAGAGACTTGACTTTGATGTTCCATATCATCATTGATGAGAGACTTGACTTTGATGTTCCATGTCATCATTGATGAGAGACTTGACTTTGATGTTCCATATCATCATTGATGCAGGCTATTATTTCATTGGACGTGTGGTGTACTAGCGTTCAGTTATTAAATGAAGCCAGCTGAGTAGGGAGCAGTAGGACTTATTTATTTATTTTAAATATACGCAGTGGCTAAGGATACGGCCAACGCGCATGCGCTCTAGCGCTTAGACGGACTATTTTTCATGCGCGATTGCTGGATTTCGTGGTCCAGCTATAGATATTGCTCCTATCCCTAACCCTATCCGTAACCCTATCCCTAACCCTATCCCTAACATTATCCCTAATCCTAACCCTATCCCTAACCCTATCCCTAACCCTATCCCTAACCCTAATGCGCACACAAAAAAATAGTTCGTCTAAGCGCTAGAGCTCATGCGCGTTGGCTGTATCCGTAGCCACTTCGTTAAATATCAGTCAGACAACGGGAAGAGGATGAAACCGTTTTCTATTGTTATCGTTTTACGTTGCATCAATCTACTCACTACAATAACAACAACAAAAATTTATAATTTATAAATGTAGGTTACATTAGATAAGTTAAATTAGACATATCATTAGAATTTTTATGAGGAATTATACGGACAGTTTTTATCATCTGGATATTTTCTATCTAACGAATTTTCAACTTTCGATAGGAGTTATGTCGTAAGAGGGAGAAAAATATTTTTCAGTGACACCACACACCAGTCAGTGGCTACGGAGAGTCGAGCAGGCAATAATTGACCAGTTTCGTACTGGACAGAGTCCGAGCGGTGCTTAATTTTGGGAGGTCGAGGCCCAATGTCGATGCTTTGGGTGGCAGCTCTATGGAGGTTGAGGAAACAGTGGAATGTGTGTGTTTTTGAGTGTTGGCCGGCGACCAAAGGCGTGACCAGTCGGGTAGCTTTGCTTGCCATAAGCCAGCATGCCATTTCCCATATGCTGAGGAGCAAAGCGAGTTTAATCTCACGGGCTCTAAAAGACTAGGCCTCAGCTTACAGATTAACTGAGAGAGTTCAAAGAGAGAGAGAGAGAAAGTGTATTTGTTGATCTAATGTTTTCTCAAGGGAGATAAAAGATAAAAAAAAATAAAAGAAACAATGTTACACTTAAGAAGAAACAAATGTTACACTTAAGAAGAAACAATGTTATACTTAAGACGAAACAATGTTACACTTAAGAAGAAACAATGTTATACTTAAGAAGAAACAATGTTACACTTAAGAAGAAACAATGTTACACTTAAGAAGAAACAATGTTACACTTAAGAAGAAACAATGTTATACTTAAGAAGAAACAATGTTACACTTAAGAAGGAACAATGTTTTGTACCATTCTAATTTTTTTTCCCAGAACGCCTATAACAATTGTCTTCAATTATGAAAGAAGCATCGGAGACATGTTTATGGCTTCCAGTTTTTTGAATTCATGCTCTGGTTTTGTACTGGGAGTACTATATCTTAATTTAGAGTAAATAAGCTAAAGCAACTGAGGTTATAAATAAAGTTATAGAGGTTATAAATAAAGTTATTGAGATTATAAATAATCAATAATGATGACATTACATCTAAAACATTGGAAAATCTTTTTTTTTTCGTGGGGTATTCATAAACATGTCACATCAATGCCATCTCGTAATGGAACTACCAGTCCAATAGTGTGTTGATGCAGTGGAACGACCAGGAGAATGGGGGAAGGTATGACGCCTACTTTGTATCCTGCCTGGGACGCCCTCAGAGAATCTGATGCCCTGATAAACTCTTACAACCTGGGACCAATGTTCCCTCTAAGCTGAGCGCGTGAGCGATCGCTCACACGTATTCAGAGCGTCGCTCATACTACACGTACGATCGCTCACTCCGACGGACGACATCGCTTAAATCGCTCACAAATTTCGGCCTCAAACAAAAATGTCCGCTCAGAGACAAAATTTCTCGCTCACTTCATACCACACCTTAGAGAGAACATTGACTGGGACCCTCTCATCCCGAAACACTTAGGTGTTGATAAATATAATACGTTTTGAAAACAAGTGATGGTGCCCCCTAAGGCTCGGTTCCATGACAAGTACACCCCCGGGGGGGGGCTTTCACAGCGGCCCTTCTCCAGCCAGGAGAGTCATCTATAGATCTTTATTACTTTTTTGACACTGGAACGGGGTACCTGATTTCGTCCCGGGCGCCTCTAATGCTACATACGCCAATGTTTAGATCTTACTCAGTAGATTACCTGTCACCTGGATTCCGTACCTGATTATACTCAGTAGATTACCTAGATTCCTTACCTGATTATACTCAGTAGATCACCTAGATTCCTTACCTGATTATACTCAGTAGATTATCTGGATTCCGTATCTGATTATACTCAGTAGATTACCTAGATTCCGTACCTGATTATACTCAGTAGATTACCTGGATTCCGTACCTGATTATACTCAGTAGATTACCTGTCACCTCGATTCCGTACCTGATTATACTCAGTAGATTACCTGTCACCTGGATTCCGTACCTGATTATACTCAGTAGATTACCTGTCACCTCGATTCCGTACCTGATTATACTCAGTAGATTACCTGTCACCTGGATTCCGTACCTGATTATACTCCTGTTAGCTGGATAAACACATTTTGGTAGACTTTTTTTTTAATGTAACGTTATTTCTTCATCCTCCGTTTCCTTGTCGCGGTGGCCATTGAGACGCCACGGGGGACACCGATAAACTGGCGATGATGGGGGCTCGATTCGTCAACCTCCGTCAATAATAATAATTCGTCACAATAAACCAGCGCCAGATCGAGTTTCTGAACCAGCTGTAGTCACTACAGGGAACAATTTTTAGTAATGTGCTACCCCTATACCCCTCCCCCCCCACCTTCCAGGACCCACACCATCTCATCAAAGCGCAGGCGGCAGTGGCGACATGGAACGTTGAACCTGTTTCTGTCACAAGATGCAGGGTCGTCCGTGAGAGCCCGGAGTCGTTGAGGTCAGAACCCATGACCAGAACCTATGACAATAGTGCATGACCAGAACATTTGATCAGAACATAACAAGAAACTATGAAAAAAAATTATAACCAGTTACCTAAGACCAGAACCTATCACTAGAATCTATACCAGAACTTATGACCAGAACTTATGACCAGAACTTATGACAAGTACATATGACCAGAACTTATGACCAGTACATCTGACCAGAACTTATGAACAGTACATATGACCAAAACTTATGACCAGAACCTATGAAGAGAATTTATAACCAGTAGCCTATGACCAGAACTTATGACCAGTACATATGACCAGAACCTATGACCTGGTCCATGCCACTGACACGCCCACACACGCAGACGTTAAATTTGATACGCGCGCGTCTTTAAAAGTCAGCAGAATCGAATTGTGGCATTAAGGGAAAAAGTAATCGATTATTCGCCTTTTCTCCCACCCCCGCACCATCTCCACCACCCCCCACCTTCCCCCCCTTCCCTTCTTCAGTTTCATATTTTGTTTTGCTTTTGTTTGTTGTACAAATCTAAACTTTTTTTTTTGAATCTTCCAAAATCAAAAGATATTTTTAGTGGTTGAAACTAGTTGACAGTGGGGAGAAAAAATAAATAAAAATAAAAAAAAATCGCTGATACAGCTATTCCCCAAGTCAGACTTGCTGACGTGGTCTTTACTTTTTTCCCCATTCTGAATTTCTTTTGTTTTTTTTTTTCTTTAAAGTGATTCCAGTTTGACACCAGAAACAAAACCGAAATTTTATCTTTCTATTTTCTTTATTACATTTACATTTTTTTTTTTGCCATTTTCAGATAGATAAATATTATGAACCAAAAAAAAAAAGGGTTTGACATAAAATATCATGTCACAAGTATTAAAGTTACACTTAGTTTGGCTTTTTGTGAACATCTCCTACGACATTTCTGGAGATTCATAGACAGAAATAAAGAGGCAAACTGTTATCACTGTTAAAAAAAAATGTTAACTCGGCAGATATTCTCAACATATTAAATTATTATGTTATAGATCCGTTGAGATCTGCATCTGTGTATTTTGATGTATGTATCAACGTTCTGAAAATCTCGTTGGATCTGTATCACGTAATAAAATCACATTTCAAGAACATCATGTGTGTATTAATACATAAGCTAAAACTCGTTAATAAAAAGAGCAGTATGCCATATAGTAGTAAGAAAGTAAAGTTCCCTTAACCCTAACGGGCCATCGGGGAAGATGAAGTGTAGAATTCACCTGTTTCTATAACCGCGGCATATGAAGGGATTGTGTGGGCTAGCACAACGCCCAGCCGCCTTTTACTTCCCCAACTTAAAGTCAGGTACCCATTTAAAGCTGGGTGGACGGGCAGTATGCCATATATACACAACAACCCCCACCAAAGGCGTAGTGAGAGGTGGGCGGGGGGGGGCTTCAAGCCCCGGGCGCTACTCACAAAGGGGCGTCAAACGGTATATTTTACATATAATATTATATGGTTTTCGACGGGTGGGGGGGCGTTAAAAAGTATTGTGGTATTGTGCCCCCGGAAGCGAGTTAAGCTCGTTACGTTCGTTACGTCACTGGGCCCCACAGTTTATACATAATTAATTCTTAATATCAAACGGCACACCTTTTTTTTTTAAAAAAAAAAAAAATCCATCAGATATTAACGGTGTAAATAATCTGATATCTTCGTTCCTTGAGGACAATACGAGTACATACTAATCTAACAAGTACGGACTAATCTAACAATACAAGTACATACTAATCTAACCAATTTCTTTTAAAAGAAAAAATAAAACAACCAAACAACAAAACACATTTTGATCCCTTGACACAAACAGAAAAGAAAAGTTATGTTTGTTTTTTTGTTTCACTATTTCACAACCACATGATCAGACTTACTGCTGGACTCAATTTAGGATGGAGTGTTTTTATTAGTAGTTGTTGTTTTATTTAAAGTATGATTTAATTTTTGTTCAGTGGCGGAGATGGAAGTAGGGGAGGAGGGGGGGGCATAATTTATTTATCTCAGTGGTTTATTAAAAGTGAACTTTTTTTTTTAATGTTGAAAAAATTAAACTTTCTAATGTATTTGCACCTTCAATACAAAATAATAAATTTCCCAAGACTTATAGAAAAGCTTCACTATTTTGTTCATTTGTGCATCGGAGATTTTGCTTTGTGTTCATTTGTACATGGATAATCACAAGGAGAATAATTACGTATTATAAGAATAACTTTCAAGTAGTCCTTCTCGTAGTTCTACGAAATGTTAATTCATGAACTAAAAAAAATTATTAAAATCGTGCATTGTCACGTGTGCCAAAAATTAGAACCTTCTCACTAAATTATAACAGGTCCGAAAGGGACACAGCCACAAACCCACTGACAGTGAAACTAATTAAAAGCTCAGAAAAGAGCGTACCTAGGGTGGGGGAGGGGGGTCCAAATTTGAAAGCCCTCCTCGGGCCCCAGCTTGAAGGGGGGCCCCCAAATTTTTTTTACAATAAATATTAAGTACATTATCTCAATTCATTGTGTCGAATGTCAAAATCCAGCGCCCCCAAAAGAGGCCAAGACCCCCTTGGGCCCCCAAATCCCTAAGTTCGGCACTGGGGGGGGGAGGCAATGAAGTAAGTGCTTCAATGAGACCCAACGGATTCATTATTACCGCTATTCAAAACGACCCCCTTATTTCTTGTCCTGCATATAATTTTTTTTATATTTTTTGCTGCTCAACGCACGTAAAACTTTGTTTTGATTCAGAAAATAAAATTTTAAAAAACAACGTAGTTTTCTTCCAAAAAATAAAAGATAAAAAAAATTGTAAGAAGTCTAGACAGTTTTTATCTCTAAATGTATCCTTCTACAAGATAAGTTGCTTGCTTCATGTAACAGATATTCACGAAAATGGAAAACTACTATCAGAATTCCGATATGAGCTGTGGTAAAAAGCAGAATTTCTCCCCTAGCAAGTAATTGTGGCAGGGTGAGGAAAGGGTTGAAAGAAAATAGTAGTCAATGGATATGAATCTGTGGCTAGTCATTTAGAATACTTGGCTAGTCATCGACTGCTTTAGAACCTGTGATGATGTCAAGTCACTTAGTTCAACTGTCTTGGTGAAGGGGGGGGGGAAGATAAAATTGCTATTTTATTTGGTGATGAAACCGTTATGTACTAACTCTGTTACTCTTTAAGTCTCTTATAACTCTTCTGTTAATAATCTCTCCAATTATACCCCTCTCTTCACATTCAATCTCTTTCCGTCTTTCACCCTCTTCGTGTCTTCCTGCTTCTCTCTTTCCATTCCTCTTCCGTTACTGCCACCATCATCTCTTGATTTTGTGAGAGTTGCCAACTTGTATTTTCACAGTAATGCATAAAAAAAAATATTTGGCGTACATTTTCAGTACATATATTGCATTTCAGAATCGAAGATTATGTGGCATCTGTCGGCATTATCTCTACTTAATTTACATTTAATCAATCGTGTATTTGCTTTTTCATAAAATTGGTTCTTAGCTAAATTTATATAATGAAGATAGGTTCGATCTATAATAAACCTTGAGAATTATACATAAAGTGAAATATCTTACAGATAAGCCATGAGTGTATTGTAGACCACTGGACTAACCAAAGTAATTCATGAGAATAGAAAAGGCAAATGGGGCCTCTACCACGGGCTTGTGTATGTACCACGGGCTTGTGTATGTAACACGGGCTTGTGTAAGTACCACGGGCTTGTGTAAGTACTACGGGCTTGTGTATGTACCACGGGCTTGTGTATGTACCACGGGCTTGTGTAAGTACCACGGGCTTGTGTATGTACCACGGGCTTGTGTAAGTACCACGGGCTTGTGTATGTACCACGGGCTTGTGTATGTACCACGGGCTTGTGTATGTACCACGGGCTTGTGTATGTAACACGGGCTTGTGTATGTAACACGGGCTTGTGTATGTACCACGGGCTTGTGTATGTACCACGGGCTTGTGTATGTACCACGGGCTTGTGTATGTACCACGGGAATTTGTATGTATCACGAGCTTGTGTATGTACCACGGGAATTTGTATGTATCACGAGCTTGTGTAAATACCACGGGCTTGTGTAAGTACCGCGGGCTTGTGTATGTACCACGGGCATGTGTATGTACCACGGGCTTGTGTATGTACCACGGGCTTGTGTATGTACCACTGGAATTGGTATGTATCACGAGCTTGTGTATGTAACATGGGCTTGTGTGAGTACCACGGGCTTGTGTAAATACCACGGGCTTGTGTATGTACAGACAACTCAGACTTTTTTTTTAAGAGTATAAATTTGGAAAACAAATTATCTCCCTACACAAATAGCCAGACGCCTTAGCCCCCCCCCTAAATTCTTCAGGGCGCCCTTACAGTATTGATGCCTATCTAATATGGGGCTATTAGGGCCCCGCCAGACGGCTTTTGGCTAAGACTACCATATGTCTATATTTATTTGTGTGTGAAGTGTCTGTAAGGATGAGATGTCATCTCTTAGATCCTATCCACCACTAGCGGGACAGTAGTTGTTGTTGTATGGTGCCCTCATTTACCACCAAAAGCCGATAAGTGCATTGACCATGTAGGCACCACAGGAGATATAGCGGGGGACTTAAGCCTTGACCTGAACTATCCATTTGGTCCTCACCGTATGTCGAACCAGGGACCCTCAGATCGACAGTCGAGCGCTATACCACACGAACATCCATCATCTGTATCTCTCTCTATATATAAATATATATGAAGTCAGTACGGGGCCTCAGAGACCTATGACATGGCAATATCCCCCCCCTCCCAATCAATTGTAAAAGAATATAATGATTCTATCTATCAGTCCCAACAAACTATCTTCAAAACAAACTGGCATTATGGAGAAGCTGGCATTTAAAAAAATAAATTAAAAAAAAAACAAGCACTTTAAGTCTTTTCCGTTTCGGACAAAGGACATTTTAGAGCGTTTTCGCCGGAAGAAATCCGTATTTTTTTTCCCGGGTTACAGCCATAAATATTGCTCCACGCGTATGGATTTTGATAAATTTAAAGAAGGAAGTAATCATGTTGAATAACTATTACAAAAATAAATAATGATTACACCCCCTTTGATTAGCTTTTATTATTTATATTTAAAATATAAGCAAAATGGTATATAAGAAACTCTTATATTTTGGCTCTGAGAGGTCTGATTGCGAAATGGACTTTTGATGTACACTTGGCAGGCCAAGACCTACAAAATGATATATACATCATGGGTCTAGGACTTATGGTTGCTGAGATATAGGGCGCTCCATTGTTAATATAGCTTATATAGTAAAAAACGGTACTTTATAAGGCCCCTTTTACGGCCCTCAGAGGTCAGATCGCGAAATGAACTTTTGCTGCACACATGGCAGGCCAAGACCTACAAAATGATAAATGCATCATGGGTCTAGGACTTATGGTTGTTGAGATCTAGGGTGATGACGGACAGACAGTCAGACAGACAGACAAAACGGGGACAATAGAGCATTTTTTTTCGAAAATGCTCTAAAAATATCGATCTTGTTTGATCGTTGAGAAATGGCAGATGTAAACTGACACACTGTTATACGACCCAAATATAACTTCCTGGAGAAAGAAACGTATCCTTGCCCTCATAGCAATACCCGAAGAAAAACATGACATTTGAAATTTGGTTAAAAAATTAATAAAAACATTCTTTTTTCTTCAAAGTGTCGTCTTTGATTGACAAAACCTTTAAAGGATATATGTATCTCCTTATTGTTGTTTATAATTTTATTTTAACGTCTTATGATATCGAAATGAATTAATTTCTCGTACTTTGTGTCACATTTCTAAAGATTCGTTTGAGGAAATATCTATTCCTACTGCTCAGGGCCTGTAGGAAGTGTTTGGGTTATCTACCCATAACAAGGCCCTGAAAAGGGCTATCCGCATTAAAAAAAATGACTAAATTTAACAAACTGGTTTGTACATTTAATGTATATATATATATATATATATATATATATATATATATATATATATCGTCTCCCCGTGTTATATGTATATTGTTTTTCATTCATTTTTTTTTCTTTCAGTTTTCTAGGAATAATGACATTCTCCCTGTGTGTCCCACAAGTTGCGGTCCCTGGTCACTTGACAATATCGCGTGCAGGTTCAACCACATTTCGATGTTCGATTTTCAATTAGGAATTCTTCAAGCACTACCAGGCTAACCGCAGGAGGATGGAAAAAAAAAAGAAGAGAAAAGAGGAAACAGAGAGAAAATAAATGGAGGAATAAAGAAAGCGGCTAACTGAGTCATGTGATTTGAGAGTAATTAGAATTCATTGCCTGACGATTCCCCAGGCTAGCAGAAGTGTTTCGCTGCACAATAAATGTGTTTTAGCTGCTTCTTTTCCCCGCCATTTTACGCATTCCACCTCGACTCCCTTTTCCTCTTCCAGTGTCCCCCCCCCCATCTTTGTTTAAACGTATCCGGTTTTGCCCCATTCTATCTGTACAATATTTATTTCGTAGCTACGCACCTTCTTTAAGACACGAGCAGGCCCACTGACAGAAATTTCGGGCCCCTGGGCAGGGCTGTCACGGGCCTCCCGTGCTGATAATAATATTTTCAAAACTTGATTGGCCAGCTCAGTCCGGGCCCCTAAAACTCGCCGGGGCCCTGGGCATTCGCCCCCCTGCCCCCCTCTCGGCGGCACTGGACACAAAGGCCATCAAACAGAAAGGGGGCCCCGTAGACCATATCATCTCTTTGAGTTCATGAAACGTAGAATTTAAATTAAAAAAAAATTCATGCGAATAACTGATTGATGCCCGAAAAATTTGCTCTGTGTGAACAAGTTTAACTCCTTAAGTTAATCCCACTGGCCCTGTATGCGAATGTAAATGGATGTGACTGGATGTAAATGAATGTGACTGAATGTAAATGAATATGACTGAATGTGACTGAATGTAAATGAATGTGACTGAATGTTAATGAACGTGACTGAATGTGACTGAATGTTAATGAACGTGACTGAATGTGACTGAATGTAAATGAATGTGACTGAATGTAAATGAATGTGACTGAATGTAAATGAATGTGACTGAATGTGACTGAATGTAAATGAATGTGACTGAATGTAAATGAATGTGACTGTACGTATGTTTGCACGCCCTAATAAAGTGTCCAAATGTGTCCTTGTACTCCCCCCCCATCTTCTTTGTGCTTAAGAGACGCTTAACTTAGGAAGAGTCATATGGATGTACATTACATAATGAGATACCTGAATCAGCTCTCATACTTGCATTTAGTGTGCAAATTAGGTTGTTGTGTTTAATTCATACCTGTCAAGGTCGCAGGGTTTACCAGCTACCATGCAGGTATGATTTTTGAGTACCCTTCCCAACGGGTTAGCCAACCAGGGTATTCCTGACCGAACTGCCAGAATGGGCCAGGTGAGCTAGCACCCTCTATTACTACTCAGGGATCTGAAAGCCCATCGGTTAACTCTGATACGACGGCTTCCAGTTTTGCAATATTTAGTTTTGTACACCATTTTTTTTTTAACAAAACTAAAACACTCACACTTAGTTTTGTACACCTTTTTTTTTTTCTCTTTTTTTTTTTTTTTTTTATTTTTTTTTTTTTGGAGAGGTAACACAAAATCATGACAAAATATTCTGTGATTTTTTTTTTTTCTTTTTTTTTTTTAACGCCGCCATTGCCAGCATGGTAGGGTGTAGTGTGCCTACCACACCAACATTGTTGGCGGCGTTGATGCACGTCTGCCATGCCTACAGAGCGGCGGGGTGAGTGTGCCCGCTATCATCTGCAGGGATGGCAGAAAGATGGGTTTTAATCCTTGCCAAACCGGCCAGACCAGCAGGGTGTGTGTACTGCCGGTCGGCCAGAATGGCAAGGAAAGGGGTTTTTCCTGCCACTCGGACAGAGGGGAGGGTGTAGTGTGCCTGTACCCTCAGCCGGAAATGGCAAGCTGCGCAGGTGTGCTTGAGTGGGACGGAGTGGAAGGGTGTTGTGTGCCGACCACATCCGTCACCACCGCCAGCTGTGAATACTGCGGTCTCGGATAGTCCTCATTGACCACAGTACCACCAACCTCGCAAGTAATGGGTTTTTTTTCCTGACTAGAGAACCCCTATGATCCATCCCCCGTGGATCATGGTATGTCTCTCAGACCAGGAAGGAGAGATCACAAAATACCAAAATATTCTGTGATACTCTCCGAAACAAATTATTTGTACACCATTTTTTTTTTCTAATGTTTTTTTTTTTTAATTTTTTTTTAACGCCGCCATTGCCAGCATGGTAGGGTGTAGTGTACCTACCACACCAGCACTGTTGGCGGCGCTGATGCACGTCTGCCATGCCTACAGAGCGGCGGGGCGAGTGTACCCGCTATCATCTGCAGGGATGGCAGAAAGATGGGTTTTAATCCTTGCCCAAACTTGCCAGACCAGCAGGGTGTGTGTACTGCCGATCGGCCAGAATGGCAAGGAACGAGGTTTTTCCTGCCACTCGGACAGAGGGGAGGGTGTAGTGTGCCTGTACCCTCAGCCCGAAATGGCAGGCTGCTCAAGTGTGCTTGAGTGGGACGGAGAGGAAGGGTGTTGTGTGCCGACCACATCCGTCACCTCCGCCAGCTGTGAATATTTGTACACCAAACTAGATTGTACTATGAGCAACCCAATTATTGACACTGACATTAATCTTATATGTTTCATGTGTATGGAAGAAGGTGGTGTCTGTATACGTGCATATATATATATATATATATATATATATATATATATATATATATATATATATATTGCTTTTTAATTTTTTTTACTTGTCTTTAATATTTATGTCAATGTTAATGGTGTTTGGCACGTACATATCATTTTTAACTTTGAGTGTATATCTTTCTCCTCTCACTTGTTTCCCCTGAAGCTCACCCACTCCATTAATACTTCATATAAAACAATTATTTATGTCCTTGTTTATCATCTAAAGAGAAGCGCTGTTGCAAAAAAAAAAAATACTCCGCCCTCCAAAATACCCCACAACATCATGATGTTCGCTCCCACCCCGATTCATTTATTACATTTTTTTTTCTTTATAAAAAAAAAATTAGCTATCTCCTGTCAGGGGAGATAAATAACACTGGGCTGAAAGGGTTGCGGCTTTATAAAAAAAAAATATAAAAGAATTATCTTGACATGCTTTAGGCCTGTGATGTATATATGTATCTTATGTAATCAACGCTGAGGCACCAAGTGTGAATCACTAGTGAAATGAAATAAACGAGCCTTATCTACAGTGAGACGAGGGGGGGGGGACGGGACGGACGGGCTTGGATAATGGACCAGGTTAATTCAAACAATTTAAATCTGAGATACACAGTAAGTGACATTTCGCCATAAATTTTTGGCAGACAATTTTTATCCGGTTATCTGTAGACGGGCAGGTTATCATTACGACGATGTGCCCAGTGAATATATATATATATATATATATATATATATATATATATATATATATATATATACAGTCGATTCCGCTTAATTGGGACACATCGGGACCGAGGCTTTTTGTCCCAATTAAGAGGCTGTCCCAATTAAACATACACATTTACTATTGGCTTCTTGGTTTGGTTTCTATGAGATTTGTCCCAAATAAGCGGCTGTCCCAATTAAGCGGTGTCCCAATTAAGCGGAATCCACTGTATATATATATATATATATATATATATATATATATATATATATATATATATATATATATATATATAAAGTATTTTCTCTTGGTCTCATAGCAAACCCAATAATCATGATTGGTCGAAAGTGTTTTACAAAAATTTCCTTTCTATAATGGCCCAGGGATGTAGTGACCATGAAGGCGCCACAGATAGGTCAACAAGTTGGCTACCAAGGGACCCCAAGGGAAAAGACCCACCACCACCCACTGTTAATCATTTTATTAAGCCGTTACCTAAAATTATTCACGTTACCTAAAATTATTCACGTTACCTAAAATTACTCACGTTACCTAAATTTACTCACGTGACCTAAAGTTACTCACTTTACCTTTAATTACTCACGTGACCTAAAGTTACTCACGTTACTTTAAGTTACTCACATTACCTAAAACTACTCACAGTACCTAAAATTACTCACAGTACCTAAAATTACTCACGTTACCTAAAATTACTCACAGTACTTAAATTCTATTGTTGAGGGAGACATAAGTTGTAACAGATTATTTGGGGATCAAGTTTTGCAATACTCAGTCTTGACAAAGTATTTCCCGAAGGGCTCCCAAACTTTACTCTGCATAGACCACTTCCCCTAAACACACACACACGTAATGACCACTTCCCCTAAACACACACGTAATGACCACTTCCCCTAAACACACACACATGTAATGACCACTTCCCCTAAACACACACACACGTAATGACCACTTCCCCTAAACACACACGCATGTAATGACCACTTCCCCTAAACACACACACACGTAGTGACCACTTCCCCTAAACACACACCCACACGTAATGACCACTTCCCCGAAACACACACACACGTAGTGACCACTTCCCCTAAATGTAATGACCACTTCCCTTAACACACACACACACACATGTAATGACCACTTCCCCTAAACACACACGTAATGACCACTTCCCCTAAACAGACACAGTGGAGAGAAATGATACGGAATGTCAAACATAGGGTAAGAACATATACATATGTCTTTGGATAAGAACAAAGGCATGAATATGTCTATGGATAAGAACAATGACATATACATATGTCTTTTTGGATAAGAACATAGACATATACTGATGTCTATGGATAAAAACGTGGGCAAATACAGATATCATAGGATAAGAACATAGACATATACTGATGTCTATGGATAAAAACGTGGGCAAATACAGATATCATAGGATAAGAACATAGACATATACAGATATCTATGGATAAGAATGTGTCAATACTGCTTAAAGCTGTAACCCACACGGAGATGATATTCCTCACAAGCGCGCTGCCACCGAGTAAGTGCGATCTACCTTTCAACTGAGACAGGCTGAATTCATTTCTACAGATTCAATTATTTTTTTGTCACAAATCGTGGCCAAGCAGTGTAGAGAGCCATATTGTCCTGATGAAATTTGGTTAAAAGTTTATCAAGTCCATCCAATGGGTGCCTGACTTTAGTTGGGGGGGGGGATGATGGGGGGGCGGCGTATAAAGGTGCCTGGGCGTTGTGCTAACCACACATCCCTTTCTAATGCAGTGGTTACAGAGACAGATGAATCCTACAGTTCGTCTGCCCCGATGGCCCTTTCCGGCTAAGAGAACGTTACTTAAGCAGTTTGATGGATCATTCAATTAAGCAAAAAAAAGCAAATAATCTTTCAGCATCGGCTTATTCAGCTTATCTGTGTGTGTGTGTGTGTGTGTGTGTGTGTGTGTGCAAGCTTTCTGTGAGTGTGTCTGTGTGTGTGTGTTTCCGCTATTAATTTACCATCTTGGATCCTTGTCACGTGAATGTAGGAGCGGCGTACAGGCACGCCGAGAGGGGGGGGCAGGGGGTCATTGTCAGGGGGCCCAAATCTGTCAGGGGGCCAGGCCGCCCCGACCATGTCAATTTTTTCAAGACTTATTGTTTATTAAGGAGCTCTGGGGCCCGTGTTGGCTCTTGGCGCCACTGGCGGCGTATGGAGATAGACTGTCAATCAGAGTCCCAGGTTCAATCCCAGGTCCAGATGAAATTTGGTTTAGACTTCCTCAAGTCCCCCAGCCCCAACCTCCCCCCCCCCATCCACACCCCCATGTGCCAATGGGTACCTGATTTTAGTTGGGGATGTAAAGGCGGCTGAGCGTTGTGCTAACCGCACAATTCCTTTATAAGCCGAGGTTACATAGGGAGATTCTACACTTCGTCTGCCCCGATGGCCCTTTAAGGTTAAGATAACTGTACATTGCAGTTTGATGGTTCACTCAAAATAGCGAAAAGCAATAAATCTTTCAGCATCGGCTTATTTTACTCGAGTATGTGTGTGTGTGTGTGTGTGTGTGTGTGAGTGACAGTATTTGTGTGTGTGTGTGTGTGTGTGAGTGACAGTATGTGTGTGTGTGTGTGTGTATGTGTGTGTGTGCTTGTTTGTGTGTTTTCGCAATTATTTCACCATCTTCGATTCTCGTCACGTGAATGTAGGAAACAAACAAGTATTTTTTTTTACTCATTACGTCAGTTCAATGTAAATCACAAACAAACGTTGTTTTAAGCGCTAAATTATTCCAGTTGCCCTCTCCTTCCTCACATAATTCCCTCAAACACAACCCCCACCTCTCTCCTAAATCTGCCCCATCCCACATTCTCTCCCTCTCTCTCCCTTTCTCCCCCCCTCTCTCTCTCCCTCCCTCCCTCCCTCCCTCCCTCCCTCTCTCTCTCTCTCTCTCTCTGTTTTAGCATCTATTCACTTTGATTGCTAGTTGCCCCCCTCCCCACTGGGCCTCTGGGGTGAAAATCGATTATACTCAATCAGGTATTCGATACCGTGACTTGCGATTACGACATTACACCCATATAGTGGTAATCGTCCTAGAAGACTCTGGCGACTGGTGCAATAATAGAGTTATTTTCTCTACGAACAACAGATATACTTCACTTTAGGGTATGCTCTTAGCTGGGTTTATTATATATATATATATATATATATATATATATATATATATATATATATGTATGTATAACAGAAGGCTGAATGCGTGAGGTGGGTGCTTCGAGTGGATTCCTCTGAGCCCCAACAGCATTGCAAAGGCAGTGGGTTCGCGTCCCAGTCACCTATGACCGACGAGGCCGTTGGCGGGTCAGCTGTGGGGGAAGGGATCTAGAAAAAGCCGCCCCAACTCAAATCAGTACCCTCTGAGATAACACGTTTGTTGTGACATCAAGAAATAAATGATCTCAGTCTTGCAGGATATTTAAAGTGAGTTAACCTCGGACAATTTGGAAATTAATTTTTTTTGTAATTACTTTCTAACTTTCTGTCTGTTGCAAATAGCTTCAGTTTATTGGCTAAATATTGGGAGGTTTTTTTTAAGACATATCGGGGAAAACAGTGATCACGTGACATATAATAGGACTTAATGTCCTGTTAGGTTATAATTTGAAGTCAGGGGACACGTGAGCGATCAAGAAGACTGTGCAGCGTTCAAAAAGAGTTTAAAATATTTATTTACGTTTGCACGTGAAGATGCTTGTCCATAAAAATTGTAAAATGTAGGCTACATAGCAGTTAGTTAGATTATTATTCCGGAGCCATAATTACACTTTTTGTTTTAGAAATTAAAAAAAAAAAGGAAGAAAAGTTTCAAGTTATAATTTCAGTGTTAAAACAAACGACTTCTATTATTATGATCCTAGTTTATAAATAATTTAATAAATGTAGCTGTGAGGAACAGATCCTATCTTTCTGTCCCCCCCCCCCCCGTCACCGCCTCCCGTATTAAATATGTTATTGTACTCTGCTAAAGAAAAATGATCCACATCAACGGTTGTTGTTGTTTTTGTTGTTGTTGCTGCTGTCATTGATGAAATTTACTATATGAACTTTTTATGTCCACCACGCATTCTAAATGATAAATCTGTCAATGGAAGAACTTAGGTAAACTAGCATCACTGGAGGCCTTGGGGGTTGGGGGGGGGGCTAGACAAAGGTACTTTCTGTGGCCATGTGGACATCCTAAGCAAAGGTACATTTGAGAGTCCAAGGCAATGGTATATTTGACCCCGCCCCCCCTCCCTTCCTTCCCCCCCCCTCCGACACATGTTGTCACCGTGATAAGTTTTTAGATTGCACTTTAATGAAGCTGTATGGTGGGGGGGCACGTTATCCCGGGGGTGGGGGTGCGGGGGGGGCAAAGGCATCTTACTGATTCGTTTATCTATAATAACGGCCCTGCTACAGGGTGGTCAAAGATAGGACCGATCTGATTCCCCATTACAATGGTTTGTTGTCACACCCTTGACTTACGTTATATTCAAAACAAAAAAGCTTGCATACTCACTCACGCGCGCATAGGTAAACACATGACGAAAAAAAAAACAACTGAAACCAGGTTCAGCCGGTCCGTGGATTAAAATTAAAAAAAAAGAGAGAAAGAAGACTTCGGTGCGTCCGTCATGCGGTGTGATATAATTATTGACTGATATCGGCAAGGGGAAACAACGGCGAGGTTGCTAAATAACTTATTATGTCCCCTTGTCTCCCATGGCAGCACAAGACGGAGGGGGGGGGGTTCTATGTTTATGTATCAGACCATAAATTTTAAAAGTGCGGGGGTTTCTCCCAGAGAATGACCATATTGATTTATTCGCATGCAGACTTATAAAAAAAAAATAAATAAATAGAAACAGGAAACAGGAATTGAAGTTTTTTCTTGTGGATTTTTGTGTGAGCAAGATAATGTAATTTAAAACTAAAGTCACATGATCTCTTGGGAATGTGTGATGATTGGCCAGCAGGTCGAAAGCCTTGATCTTTTAGAATTTAGTTGAATGACTAAGAATTGACTGCAGTCATTTAATTTGACGGCAGTCCCAAAAGTGATGGTTAAGACGAAACATTTAAATAGCTCGGTGGAATCTTAAGAAAATACTGAACGATTAACAAAACAATTGGTCAGGGGACATAATATTTCCGACAAGGGCATCACTGGGGCGAAGCTTTTTTTTTTTGTGTCTGTAAAAGTACTCTGCCCCTGATTTAATTAATAAGGTAATAATATTTTTCTGATAAAAATGATAAAATTATATTTTTTTAATATTTGTGCTTGAGATACTACCAATTTATTTCATTTTAAAACCATGATTTATATTCACAAAATCAATATTATGTCCAATATTTAAACTAATTATGACAACTATTATGATCAAAATAATCTATACATATTACAGCGTACAATCTTGCAGACTACAGGAATTCCCCAAAATGCATCAGCGTTAATAAAGCCTTGCCATTCTGGCCAATCAGCAGTACACCCCCCCCCCCCCCCAACCGCTGGACTAGTCAGGTCTTGAAACCCTTTTTTCTGCCATCCCTTCAGATGTTAGCGGGCACACTCACCCCGCCGCTCTGTAAGCATGGCTGATAATGCATCAGCGCCGCCAGCAAAGCTGGTGTGGTAGGCACACTACACCCTATCATGCTGGAAATGGCGGCGTGATGTGGTGGAAACACAGTGCACTGCTGTATCTCAAGCAGCTTTACCAGTAGTCTTTTGATAATTGATATTAACTGATTAAGATAGATCAATTCTCATTGTAAAATTAGTTGATGGAAAGGCCCGTTTAATGTCAGAACCAACTGAAAAATTTGAAATGTCTAGGATCAAATGTCAGGTCCTACTCCAATACTTGATGTGTCTAGGATCAAATGTCAGGTCTTACTGCAATACTTGATGTGTCTAGGATCAAATGTCAGATCCTACTGCAATACTTGATGTTTCAAGAATCAAATGTCAGATCCTACTGCAATACTTGATGTGTCTAGGATCAAAATGTCAGGTCCTACTGCAATACGTGATGTGTCAAGGATCAAATGTCAGATCCTACTGCAATACTTGATGTGTCTAGGATCAAAATGTCAGGTCCTACTGCAATACGTGATGTGTCTAGGATCAAATGTCAGATCCTACTCCAATACCTGATGTGTCTATGATCAAATGTCAGGTCTTACTGTAATACTTGATGTGTCAAGGATCAAATGTCAGATCCTACTGCAATACTTAATATTGTAGGATCAAATGTCAGGTCCTACTGCAATACTTGATGTGTCTAGGATCAAATGTCAGATCCTACAGCAATACTTGATGTGTCTAGGATCAAAATGTCAGGTCCTACTGCAATACTTGATGTGTCTAGGATCAAATGTCAGGTCCTACAGCAATACTTGATGTGTCTATGATCAAAATGTCAGCTCCTACTGCAATACTTGATGTGTCTAGGATCAAATGTCAGGTCCTACTGCAATACTTAATATGTCTAGGATCAAATGTCAGGTCCTACTGCAATACTTGATGTGTCTAGGATCAAATTTCAGGTCCTACTGCAATACATAATACGTCTAGGATCAAATGTCAAAACAGAAGACAATTGAGACACTTCAAAAAAAAAATCATCTATGCTAAAAATAGACCAGTTTATCATATATACGTTAATTACGTAACATGTTTTAAGAATTATTTTTTTTTTGCAATTATCTTATATAATAATTTATCTTGTGTCATTTTTTTTCACTTCTGTCAGAAATGATTGAAATATATTTTTTTCCCATAGAAAAGAAATACAATATATATTTCTCTCCACCCCCCCCCATCTTACAAAATCAATTAAATACTTTTTTTCGACCATCTCCCAAGAAGTTTTATGACAGACCCAATAGTTTATGTTTTTTTTTTATTTTTCAAATATAATATTTCCATCCGTTTTGTTCATCATTCACATCCCAGCGTCCATTTTTCTCCAGCTAAATTATCCAATAAACCAAGTCATAAAATAAAAAAATAAAAAAAAAAAACACCCATGTTGTCTTTCATTTCCTGCCAATCTAAAAATAGCTTTTCAACCCCCCCCTCCCCGCTACAAGCCTCGCTTCCATCTCATCAAATTACAACTTTTCTAGATTATAGATTTCTCAGCAACTAGCAACAAGAAAGGGAAATTTCCGATTTTTATTGCCATTGATTTTCTTTATTTTTTGTTCAATACGTTTTGTATATTTGTTCAATACGTGTTGTATACTTGTTCAATACATATTGTATATTTTTTCCCTTTCTCATAGCTGTCCAACCTCTCCTTTTTTTTTTCTCTTTTCCATCTCTCCCCCTGTTTTTACTCTTTGTACTCCCACACAAGTCAACGCCCACTCATTTATTCCTCCTCGTGCTCCTCCGGTCCACTTAAACCTCTCCCTCCCTTTCCACCCTCCCCCCATTTCCAGGAACTCTTGAAAACATGAATATGGTTACCGTAAAAAAAAAAACTACATAAATATCTTGAGCTAAGTATAGATGTGAGTTATTTTTGGGCACTAGTTGTTTCACTGCGGCTCGCCATCTAGCTAGGTAATCACCCCCCCCTTCCCCCTCCACCCACCCACCCCCCACCCCACCCCCAACCTTGGTTTTTTTTCCTTTCTCCCCTTTCACGCCCATCCCCGTTGCTTGAATGTCACCATGACAAATCCCCCCCCCGCGCCCCCTTGTGTTCATTTAAAACTTCAATACAACAATGTCATCAGTTAGAATGATGACCGCAATGACGTATAAATGGACGCCTTGATTGTATGTCTACGGCAGGGAGGGGTGGGTGTGAGGGGGTGGGGGGCGGCGATCTGTATAAATCGCGGGCTACATTGGGTTCTTAAAATTAGACTGAAGGGCTGGACCAAGAGAATATGAATTAAGTTGTTGTGTTTTGTTTTGTTTTCAGTATGAAACATAATAGAAATACGGTGTCGATGTTTCTGTGGTTGTCTTAGGATAGTGAAGTGCGGCCGTAAAAAAAAAACAACAACAAAAGGGGCCCGTACTTGTCCCAAGGGCTCATTTTGCCCACCCCTATTATTAAGATGTATAGCAGTTGTCTTTTCGGCCTTGACTATCAAACAGCTAAACATGAAAAGTGAAAACTGTTGGATTTCAAATTAAATTTAGATAGATAGATATATAAATTGGCAGACTAACAGACCTATCTTCAAACAGATAGATAACTTAAACACATACAGAAAGATGGACAGGCAGATAGTGAAGCATATAGATAGATAAACACACACACACACACACACATGTATATATATATATATATATATATATATATATATATATACTTATAGAAGACAGACAAACAGACATATAGATAGATAAATAGATAGATAGATAGATAGATAGATAGATAGATAGATAGATAGATAGATAGATAGATAGATAGATAGATAGATAGATAGATAGATAGATAGATAGATAGACAGACAGATAGATAGATAGATAGATAGATAGATAGATAGATAGATAGATAGATAGATAGATAGATAGATAGATAGATAGATAGATAGATAGATAGATAGATAGATAGATAGATAGATAGATAGATAGATAGATACGATTATTGTTTCTATAGCAACCGTTTATCAACTGTCATATCTAATCAACATGTGTTCCCAAACCAATCGACGTAGTTTTTATTTTCCTCCACCACTTACCCCCCTCTTTTTTTCCAGCCCCCCCCCTCTCTCTCTCTCTCTCTCTCCCTCTCTTTCTCTCTCTGTCAACCGTCGGCTTTCTCTTTCACTGGACACAACTGTGTAAATTACACACACACACATACACACACACACACACACACATACACAGAGAGCTGTCTCTGACAGAACCTGTCCATTTTTTGTGCCTGTCCCCTGAAGTTAACTATCTCCTGCACCACTCTCTCTCTCTATCGAGGAGGGGGGGGGGAGTCAATGCTATCTTAATTTTTTTTTTCTTTCTTTCACCAAATAAAGTGTTTCATTTATTTTCGCCTGTTGATTTCTTTTTGTGACATAATGCATCCCCTATGTATGTATTTTCATACCGCCATGACAGTTTACACTCATGTTTTTTGAAGAGTCCACAGGCATGGGTAAAGAGAGTATATGTATATGTACTTAAGTCTTCGGTTTCTGTCGGACGGTTTCTTTCACTGCAAAACGTATCTGCCAGGAGAATTTTTAAAAAAATGTTTTTGCCCTTTTTAGATTGGTAGGAGGAGGGAGGGGGGGGCAAAAAATGTAACTGGCACAGCTAGCTACGGCTCTGTCCACCAGGTTAGTAGCCAGGAATTCTTGGGCCCCCCCCCTAACAAACTTATACAAATGGGGCTCCCTTTCCCAAGTAACATCGTACGTAACTTTAGACCCCCTTAGTAATAGTTCAGCCATACTGCAGACTATAAACCAAACTTGCATCGCCTTTACTTACTTCAACCTTACTTCTGAACATATATCATCGCCAGGCCTTCCTTCAGCCTTACTGCAGACCAATTGGCATCATCGTGGCTTACTTCAGCCTTACTGCAGACCAATAGGCATCATCGTGGCTTACTTCAGCCTTACTGCAGACCAATAGGCATCATCGTGGCTTACTTCAGCCTTACTGCAGACCAATTGGCGTTATCGTGGCTTACTTCAGCCTTACTCCAGACCATTTAGCATCTTCTAGCTTTAACCCGTTCATGTCACCCTGGCTTACTTTCCTCCGGTATCAATTCAGTCAAACCACCCACACAGATCCTCCCTCTCCCCCAGCCCACTCATGTTAAAATCAAACATGTGGAGATCACATTCCACAATCCACATCCAAATGAAATCTTTTTCTAGATCCGGTTAGGATTTCATACATAGAAAAAAAATAATAATAATAAAAAAAAATTAATGTGAATATTTTTCAGAAAAAAATTGTCTGCGAGGCATTGGCGCTCTTCACACACCGTGCTCAGTGAACTCAAGTGGGTTGATGCAGAGCAGTTTATGAGAAAGAAGAATCGATTCTCACTCGATACTGTATAAAGAAATAAATGGAACAAATTTCATGACTAGTTTTGAAGTAATTAACTTTCTTTATTTCACCTATAACTTTATTCAAATAGTTGTATCGAATACAGAGTTTCTTTCAACGGAGGTCATGAAATCCCAATCCAGTGTGTTTATTTCAAGGACAGATGGTAGAAAATGATGGTATGACTGTGTTATTATGGGATAGACAGATGGTATGAGTATGTTATAATGGGATAAAGAGATGGTATGAGTGTGTCATTATGGGATAGTGAGAGGCGTATCTAGAGTGGGGGGAAGGAGGGTCCATATTCGAAAGTCCCTCCCGGGCCCCAGCTTGAGAGAGGCCCCAACATTATTTTTTTATATTAAATATTAAGAACATTATCTCATGTCATGGTGTCGAATGTCAAAATGCAGGGGCCCCCAGAGGCCAAGCCCCCAGGCCCCCAAATCCCTAGGTTCGGCACTGATGGTATGAGTGCATTATCATGAGATGGATAATATGAGTGTGTTATTGTTAGATAAAGAGATGTGTGTTAAATGTTGTAATTATTTTTTTTTTCATTTTGGTTTAACTTAAAACTGTTAAATGATTTGTGCTTGACTTTGACTCATCTGATACATTCATGTACGCCGTGAGGGGGGGGGGGTCGGGGGGTCATTGCCAGGGAGCCCGCATCTGTAAGGGGGCCCGGCCGCCCCGACCATGTCAATATTTTCACGACTCGTTGTTTATTAAGGTGCCCGCAATGATGTGCTGCCCTGGGGCCCTTGTTTGCTCTCGGCGCCCCTGGATACATTAACTTCTTTGTTTACATTCACAGTTTGTTCATAATGAAATGAATGGCGTATCAAAAGGGTCCGGTAGATCCATACAGTGAGTATTATTTATGAAATGTTATTCTATAATGAACAGCGAAATGGCTGATTATAGTAGTGCTGTTCTTTTCACTTCCACACTATACTCTAGTGTGAAATGGCCATGGAGGCACCACGGGAAAATGACTGGCTTCGCTTAGATTTAAAACCGTAGCTTTACATGAAAGGGGAAAAATGACAGACTAGAAGTGACGATGTACGAATGAAGTATCAATAAAACAAAATCACTATTAGTCGAAACGGCGTTACACTGAGCCCTATCAAGACATCGTACGGTGTGACCCTGAGCCCCATCAAGACATTGTACGGTGTGATCCTGAGCCCATCAAGACATCGTACGGTGTGATCCTGAGCCCATCAAGACATCGTACGGTGTGACCCTGAGCCCATCAAGACATCGTGCGGTGTGATCCTGTGCCCATCAAGACATTGTACGGTGTTACCCTGAGCCCCATCAAGACATTGCACGGTGTGACCCTGAGCCCCATCAAGACATCGTACGGTGTGATCCTGAGCCCATCAAGACATCGTACGGTGTGATCCTGAGCCCATCAAGACATCGTACGGTGTGATCCTGAGCCCATCAAGACATCGTACGGTGTGATCCTGAGCCCATCAAGACATCGTACGGTGTGACCCTGAGCCCATCAAGACATTGTACGGTGTGACCCTGAGCCCATCAAGACATCGTACGGTGTTACCCTGAGCCCCATCAAGACATTGTACGACACGACAGCGAACCCCCATTAAGACATTGTACGGCCCTGCCATGGGCTGACACCAAATGACCAGCGTGGGTGGACTTCTAAGAGCAGAAGAAAAAAAAATTTAACAATGAAAAAGAGAAACATTAATGAGAGGACCGGCACTGGGGGGGGGGGGGGGCGGGGAGGGCAGACGGTGAGCAGTTTGCCTTGTGGCTGACATTCCAGTAGTGGGAGCGATGAGAAAAAAAAATCATGAATATTTTATTGATTAAGTAGACGTGTCTATTTTAAGAAATGTCTGGGGGGGTAGGGTGTTAGGGGGTTGGGGGGCTGAAGATTGTTTTGTCTCAGATTTAAAATTTAAAAAAAGAATCAGTATAAATAAATAACATCGTTTGGTTTTAAATTACTGTGAAGAAATTTTATACCCGGTGAAGTTGTGTGTGTGTGGGGGGGGGGGGTGTTGCTTGTGTGTTGAAGTAATGAGGCAGAAAACTAGGAAAACAGAAATGTAGCAGACGCAGACAGGGGCGAAAATAGACAGAGGGAAACAAGAGAGGAACGTTGCAGGTATTGAAAGACAGTAAGAAGGTGGGGGGGTGGGAAGAAAATAGAGATGGTGGATGGTGAGAGAGAGAGAAAGAGAGGGGATTGGGGGGGGGGAGGAAAGATAGAATCAATGATATTCTTGTATTTAAAAAGAGTATTAAATGTCTGATGTTCTGTATTTAAAAAGAGTATTAAATGTCTTATGTTCTAAAAAAAAACATATATATATATATATATATATATATACACAAATATAAACTAGAACTGCTGTTCAATTATTTTATTTATAGAAATGAAGGCATAATGGAAAAAAAAAATTAATCGAAATTAAGGCAAGTGTAATCAGTTCACACAATTTAATGTATCACTTTGTATTCAAACAAATGTGTATATCATTGTGTTCTAGTAGTGTGTGTGGTAAGTCCCTGTAAGGATGAGATGAAATCTCTTAAATCCTATGAACCACTCATGGGACAGTTTTGTTTGTTTTTTTTAGTTTGTTTGTTTTTGCAGCGCCCTGCTTACATCCCCACCACAGCCGATAACCACGGGAGATATAGCGGGGACTTTAACCATCACCTGAGAAATCCATTGGTCCTCACTGGAGATCGAACCAGGGAAGCTCAGGTCGTAAGTCGAGCATCCATCCCCCTCATATATACAGTAGCTAAATGTGACTCTTCGAGCAGCATGCAGCTCTTTGGTGAGTTTTGTGCCAAATAGGTTGTTTTTTTTTCTATTGTTTAAGGGGGCGGATGGTCGTGCGGTAAAGCGCTCGACAGTCGACCTGAAGGTAGCTGGTTCGATCTCCGGTGAGGACCCAGGAAATATTTCAGGTCTTGGCTCAAGTTCTCGATATATCTCCCGTGTTGCCTCCATGGCCACGGCACTATCGGCTATGGTGGGGATGAAAGAAGGGCACCATAAACACCGTCCCATTAGTGGTTTATAGGATCTAAGAGATTTCATCTCATCTTTACAGGGACTTCACGCACACACACACACACACACGCACGCACGCACGCACACACACACACATCGTTTTATTACTTAGTTGTTCACTAAATATTTATAGAATTTTTTTCGCTACAAAACAAATACAGGGTGCGGCCGTTGTTATATTCTGTAAAATATCATAAGTCAGTCAGATGAAGTTTTGACAAACTTCACAATCCATCTATGATATAAGTAATTGATCTGTTTAAAGGTCAATACGGAGATTGAAACCGTCGGTGAAGTACTTTGGCTTGATCGGTTGAAATACAGATACAGTATTTTGAACTAGCTGTACCTCTGCAAAACCTTTGCATAGAGTTATATATATCCCTTTGGGCTTGATCGGTAGGCTAGGTTATTTTTTGGTTTCGGACAGATCCGATTTTTTTTTCATGAATGTATTTTAAACTGGAATACTGTCGTATTAATTCTTTACTTTCGATTTAACGCAGAACCCAAATCGATATTATTTTATTAAATGGTGCCACCTGTGTGAGCTAGATACAACAACTCGAGAAGAAATAAATATATCCGTTAAATCTGTTGGAACACCCTTAGTTCTTTTTTGTATTGTGTGTAATTTTAATGATTTATTTATTCAATTTGCTAGTTTTGCCAGCAAGCACGCACAAAATTGTATTAAAATCTTTTTCTTATTAGCATCAATATTATGAAAAGCAAGTATACTTTGAGACCCAACGTTACCGTGTGTCCATCCACTCATTCTTCTGGACCTGTTTAGTGGGTCCCATGTTTCTAAGTCCAGAAGCTCTTAAAGTTGTTTATACTCAACGTATGTCCATCCACTCTTTCAGTGAGTCTCAATGCTGTGCGTCCTATACCCTTCCTCATTTATTTATGGTCCCATCAACCTGTCCAAACCCCTCCACGACACAGCAAGTCGTTTGTTATTTTCTCTCCGTCTTTCACTTCTTTTTTTTCTTCTTTATATCTTCAATCTATTTCCTTCCATTCTTTTCCCCCAGTGTTCCCAGTCCATCTTATATTCCCTCGTCCTATTTTCCGCTACAGTTGTTGTTGACTAGTACAACATTGCCTGGTGTTACTGCGTCGCCAAATTCTGTTATTGTATGTGACGAGCAATATATTTCATGAAATCATTTCCTCATCATATGTTAAGACATTATTGACATTTTATTATATTTTTTTAGAGCATTTTCTTTCGAAAATACTCTATTGTTTCCGTTTTGTCTGTCTGTCTGTCTGTCCGTCATCACCCTAGATCTCAACAACCATAAGTCCTAGACCCATGATGTATATATCATTTTGTAGGTCTTGGCCTGCCAAGAAATGACTTTTGTCCGTTTCGCGATCTGACCTCTGAGGGCCGTAAAAGGGGGCTTGTAAAGTACCGTTTTTTACTATATAAGCTATATTAACATAGGAGCGCCCTAGATCTCAGCAACCATAAGTCCTAGACCCATGATGTATATATCATTTTGTAGGTCTTGGCCTGCCAAGTGTACATCAAAAGTCCATTTCGCGATCTGACATCTCAGGGCCGAATATTAGACTTTCCTAGGTACCGTTTTTGCTTATATTTTAAATATAAATAATAAAAGCTAATCAAAGGGGCTTAATCATTATTTATTTTTGTAACAGTTATTCAACATGATTACTCTCCTCTCTATTTATCAAAACACGGAAAAAAAATACGGATTTCGTTCGGCGAAAATGCTCTAAAATGTCCTTTGTCCGAAACGGAAAAGACTTAAATTGCTTGTTTTGTTTTACGGTCGGTTAGAACCTACTTGTTATGTAAAGCAGGATTAAAAAACCACAGTTCTTTGTATAGATATTTTCTCATTAAGTCACTATGGTCTGTATCGTATTATTATTATTATTATTACTAGCTGTACCCTGCAAAGCCTTTGCATAGAGATAGACTATTGTTCAGCTTTAATACAGATATCGAACTATCGCATCGATGCCGGGGATGCAGCCATGTTTAATATTTTTAACTGCAATACTGCTGTATTAATGCTTTACTTTCGATTTAACGCAGACGTGAGACCGCTTTTATTTATATAGATTATTATCGTATCTTATGAAGTATTTGTTTACTTTCAAAGAAGCTCAGTTACAGGTTAATGACACAGACCTAATGCAACCATTGAGCTCATCCTGCTAGACAGTTTATGGAGACGGACATCCTCAATATGTGGGCTGTCCCTTAGCCAGACAAATTCTACGGTTCATATCCGTTGAACTTTCCAAGTATTTTATCTGTGGTGGTGTTGTACAGATATTTCTTTAGTACAACGCAAACTTTGGGCAATGAAGGCCAGTGGCGAAGCTAGCGTTGTTGGGAGCAAACTGTGAAACATGCACCCCCTATTCCAGCAACAATGAGAACTAGAATACGCCAGATGCCACCCCTGGCTGACGGCGAAATTAGTGTCCCCTGCCCCCACCTATTTACGCCGCTGAGTAAACCCCATTGAAGGGACTGAGGGCCGTAAACATGTTACGTGATCTATTTGTATCTCATTGTTGTATCTCATTGTTGTATCTCATTGTTGTATCTCATTGTTGTATCTCATTGTTGTATCTCACTGTTGTATCTCACTGTTGTATCTCCCTGTTGTATCTCATTGTTGTATCTCATTGTTGTATCTCATTGTTGTATCTCATTGTTGTATCTCACTGTTGTATCTCATTGTTGTATCTCCCTGTTGTATCTCATTGTTGTATCTCATTGTTGTATCTCATTGTTGTATCTCACTGTTGTATCTCACTGTTGTATCTCATTGTTGTATCTCCCTGTTGTATCTCACTGTTGTATCTCATTGTTGTATCTCACTGTTGTATCTCATTGTTGTATCTCACTGTTATATCTCATTGAATCTCACTGTAGTATCCACGTTTCAGAATGAAGTTGGTGATATTGTTGCTGGCGCTATAGGACACCTTGTTGTAATAAGTTCCGTTGTCTAAATAATTTTCATCACTGCCATCTAAATCACAGGCCTTTTGTTTGTTTGTTTTTTGCACTGCAGCATCATGTCCTGTTGTATCTAATGCCCGCCCTGTTTATGTTTATGAATAAATGTTATTCCCAGAATGTCTATCTTGTTAGAGATTTACTGAATCATTGAACCTTGTGGATGAATTAAAAGTAACCGAATATCAGACAGGCTAACAATCAATATAGACAGACATCACAAACCAGACATGCTAACAACCAATATAGACAGACATCAGAAAAATAGACTGGCTTACAACCAAAATAGACAGACATCACAAAACAAACATGCTAACAACCAATATAAACAGACATCAGAAAAGTAGACTGGCTTAAAACCAATATAGACAGACATCACAAAACAAACATGTTAACAGCCAATATAAACAGACATCAGAAAAGTAGACTGGCTTACAACCAAAATAGACAGACATCACAAAAATAGACTGGCTTACAACCAATATAGTCAGACATCACAAAAATAGACTGTCTTAAAACCAATACAGATAGACATCGTGTATACGAAGAGAGAGTTGAAACAAAGGGATGAACAGAATGACCGATTGAAAGAAATAATCCACAATTATATCAGTCATACGTCCGTACTGACGGACTAATAGACTATGTGACAGACGCATAGATGGACAGACTGACGGATAGATCTATAGACAGACGGAATTACCGATATTCGAACAGATGGACAGATATATCGATTGTGTGACAAACAGAAGGATAAATGGGTTGACTGACAGAGATGGATAGATGGATTGACTGACAGAGATACGGGTAGATAGACTGAGGGACAGACTGATTTATAGATTGATTGATTCATTGAGTAGCTTTAACAGACAGACATACATATAAATGCAAATATTACTTGACTGACTGGCTTGAAAGATATTTATTATCTGACAGTCGGTCGTCCTTAATCGATAGTATTACTACAGAACCAAACTAAACTGGTAAACATCACGTGATGCAGCTCCAAAACCAGCGGTCCTCAACCCCACGGGCCACGGATCGGCACCGGTCCGTAGATCAAACGGTACCGGTCCGTAGATCAAACGGTACCGGTCCGTAGATCAAACGGTACCGGTCCGTAGATCAAACGGTACTGGGCGGCCCAAGAAACATTTCATTTTACTTTGGCATTGTAGATGAAAATAATCTCAAATATAAATAATACCCCCACACACACACACACCACACACACACCTCCCCTCAAACGTTGACCGGTCCGTGTCGAGAAAAAAGATTGAGGACCCCTGCCCTAACTGACCAGCCCAGATAGAATCAATTGTTTACCAGACAAAAGACGAGTCAAATGAACACTTCTAATGATCTCCAGTATGGTGTTTACTACTTTTTTGTAAGCGATAAATCAACGTTTTACAGTACTTAGCTTTGTACGAGAATAAGTCTTTTTTGTTTCGTTTTATCTACAACATATCTATAAATTTGTATACACCCTCCCCACCCCACCCCTCGCCCAACCCCTTCATTTAATCTATGCCGAATTTCAGAAGGTAGATAATTAGGATCAAAGTATCCTGTGCTAACCTTTTTAAGGAAAATGGATATTTCTATCATGAATCTTAAATTTTTGAATACATTTACAAAGGTGATTGTCCGCTAAATTCTATCCAAATATTTCTAGTTTTTTTGTTGGTCTCCAAAGTGAGTACCATTGTTATTCAATACATGCTCACAGCAGACTTCTGCGTTGATCCGACTGGTTGACATTAAGTCCATCTGGGAATACAGTTTCATGTGGCGGGCTCCCATTGCTGTGTCCAGCAGCATTTTTGGGAGGATGAAGGCACTTTGATTCCGCCACTAAATGAACAATGAAATTTAGTCATGGATGTAAACTTTTTTTTAAGCTTTGACTGGGAAATCGACAGCTGCCATCTCGATTTGAGCAAGAAGATTGACATTAAAACTGCTGCATTCTCGATTTGAGCTAGTAAATTGGCATTAAAACTGCTGCATTCTCGATTTGAGCTCTTACTTCTAAATAAGTAGTATGTAACGCAGTGGCGTATACAGTGGTGTAGTGGCGTCCGAGGAGGATTTTTTAAATATTGCCCCGTTCCCGCGCCAATGTAAGACAGATGTCGCTTCTGGGCTGGCGACAAAGTACCGCCTGGGAAGAAAAGTGCTCCCCTCCCCCTCAAGCGGCCATATTTGCTTGCGCAACTGATATAAATGTTGTTTTTATTCTAATCAAAATTATCGATCCTTGGCTAGACTGAACATCTTAAGATAAATAAATGGTGAGCTCTTGTGGCAGGAAGGCGAGATAGTACTTGATTTAGTAAATAAAGTCTTTAAGCGTTAAATCCGTTTTAAGAAAAAAAAACATGATGTGTGTTTTAAAGAAGGCAAAGATAACAGGTTCGAGCCCATGCGACGTCAGTCTTCATTGGAGGTTTATAGTGTGGTGTTGTGTGTGTATTAAGGTGCGATGTTGGTGCTAGTTTCGGACATGATATTTTATGCTGAGTCTGGCAGACATGTGGGCCACCCATGGTCAAGCATGTCAAGCACGCACTCTCTCTCTCTCTCTCTCTCTCTCTCTCTCTAAAACAAACTCAATCTCACAGTTTCCTCAACTAATTTCATTCCGTTACGTAACGTCAGTGGCGCCCTATGCAGACTTTAAAAATAAAAAAATGCCCCCCGGTTGGGAACACCTCAAGTACTGAGCCTCTCCCTATGTACGCCACTGAATTCCCTGGGGCTGCAAAATGAAAACGGTATCTATTTAGGGGGTAAACTTTGTTTGAAAACACTTTGCTAGGAATGTATCTTAGAGCAGTCATCAAGTGCACAGCCAAAAACACATTTTCATAATGGAAGGTTTTAAAATCGACAGAGAGTCGTCTATTGTAAATAATCCTAAATAAACCCTTTTTATTTTATTGTATCTCTCTCTCCCCCCCCCTCTCTCTCTCTCTACTCTCTCCGTCTTTCTCTCTCTCCCTATTTCACTCCCTCTTTCTCTCTCTCCCTCTCTCTCTGACTTTCTCTCTCCCCCTCTCTCTCTCTACTCTCTCCCTCTTTCTCTCTCTCCCTATTTCACTCCCTTTCTCTCTCTCCCTCTCTCTCTGACTTTCTCTCTCCCCCTCTTTCTCTGCCTTTCTCTCTCCCCCTCTCTCCCTCTTTCTCTCTCCCCCTCTCTCCCTCTTTCTCTCCCCCTCTCTCTCTACTCCCTCTTTCTCTCTCCCTCTTTCTCTCTCCCTCTTTCTCTCCCCTATCTCTCTACTCTCTCCCTCTTTCTCTCTCTCTCCCTCTTTATCTGCATTCTCTCTCCCCCTCTCTATCTACTCTCTCCCTCTTTCTCTCCCCTCTCTCTCTCTCTACTTTATCCCTCTTTCTCTCTCCCTCTTTCTCTCTCCCTCTTTCTACCTCTCTCACTCCCTCTTTCTCTCTCTCCCTCTTTCTCTGCCTTTCTCTCCCCCCTCTCTCCCCCCCTCTCTCTCTCTTTTCCTTTCACAAACCACCTATTTAATCCAGCTGTATTTATCTACTGTATTGATCTCCGGCCTGTATGATGGCCTTGGAAGCCTATTGAACATATGGCTGGACACGATCTCTGGTCATAGGTGTGGACTCAAATTTGTTGAAAGAGGGGTTCAATTATTAGTTACTGGTGATTTTTTTAAGTGAGCCGTTAAACTTAGCACTGACTTCATGGAGTCAAAACTATTGAAATTGAGACTTTTCGGCTGTGTGTGTGTGTGTGTGTGTGTGTGTTTAGGGGGGGAGGGAGGGCAGGAGCAGTTACATTGTTGGTTTTTTTTGGTCAAGGATAAGGGGCGGCATTTTTTTTAGAGTCCGGCTTGTGTACCACGGTGGTTGTTGAGACCTGGGTATACTTAACATAAAATGAAGGAGTATCTATTTCAATCTACGTATTATTTAGTACAGTATAATTAAAGTTCGCTGAGGGGCGTAGGGGAGCAATTGATGTGTAGAATTCATCTGTTTCTATAACCACGGCATAGAAAGGAATCGTGCGGTCAGCGCAGCGATAACCTGTCATGTACAAATTGAAGGCTTGAAAATTATTTTTTTTACTGTTTATCACCGAAGACTGATCTCGGGGACTCTCAGGCCGATAGGCAAACGCTCTACACACATCGACCACCGTCGCCCCTAGTAAAGTAAAAAAAAAATAATCCATAATATCCTGATCAGGTGTAGTTCGGCTCACCTGTTGCTGTAGACAAGACATACTCGGTGGACTGTATGGGCTGGTCAGTTGTCCAGTCGCCTTTACTCACTCACCCCCTCCCCCATTGATGTCAAAGTAACATTTTTAAAAAGTGTGAACTTAGGAAACACGAGACCGTTCACGTCGACTGTTATCCGCCCAACACACGGCCATTTTGTCCTTGCATTGAAAAGGTGCACTTAAAAGTAGCCAGTATATATATATATATATATCAGTGACGAGGCGTGAGTGTTGCCAGTCATAACTCTTTGATAAAAATTTATTGATGTTTTTACGCTATAAACAAAGCACAAACGAAAATAGATTTATATATTTGTATAAATTGTAATTTGTATATTTGTAAAATATAAGATTTATATATAAATAAATGTTACATATATTTACAATTGCACTTATTTTATTATGAATGATTATGCTAAATATATTCAATAAACAAGGGACCATTTTATAGCTGTATAAGGTATTTAAAAGGTATTGTTCCCCGGGCGCGAGTTAAGCTCGCCACTACACTGACTTGGGCAAGTTTCTTCGAAATTATTAAATTATTATGTGATCAAATTACTATCAAGTATCAACTGATGCAGAAATGAACCAAATCTAATAAGTGTAGGACTATTTGGAAATTTTTCTCTTAAAAATTGTGTAGGCTATATATTTTCAAATAATTTCTGAATCCACTTCTCAATAATCTAAAGACCATCTTTGAACGCGAAGAGTTTTGGCGGGTGTACGCGTTACAACTGGTTGAGAGCATACGACAAACATGCAACAGTTAAAGCGAAAACAACACAATAATGCGAAACAATGACCGTAACAAAAACAATATATGCAAGTTATTGTTGTTGTTGTTGTTATTATTGTTGTTGTTGTTGTTGTTATTGTTTTTCTTGTTGTTTTGCCAGGGGGTACTCGATTTACGAAAATAGAAAAAGGGGGTACAAAGATGTCGAAAGTTTGGGATACACTGGACTACTGAAACAAAAAGAAGTATTTTTTTTTTTGTGTTTCACCATAGGGCGGTCGTTCATCGTTCAGTAATCGAGATGACAGGTATCGATTCCCCCCTCCCCATCAAATCCAAGTATCGATGTATGTGTTTTTTTTAATAATGGATGAGTACGATACCAAGCTCTTGATCGTGTCACGTAATCGGCTCAATATTTGAGATTTGTTAATAAGTTGACAAAGCCTTCCGATTATACACTGACATACACACACACAAACACACACACACACACACACACAGTTATTATAAAATGAAGTATTGTTTGAAAGACGGTGAAGTGGGGAGGAGAGACAGAAGAACAGAATCTAATTTTTGAAGGCGGCTTCTTTGTAAACTGTCAACTTCTCTTCAATGTATCAGGGGGTTGGTGGGGGGTGGGTATCCCGGAGGTTTGTTTTAATCTCCGTGCCTGGAAGGGCGTAACGGTTCCACTTCCTGTTGTTGTATTAGCGGAGATAACCGGAAAGATTGGATCTCGTGGCCAGGCATTAGTCAGTCTTTGTCCAGATGATGTATAACTGTGGGTGCCTACAAATATGGTGGATAATAGCCGCACTCCGTTTGTTGTTTGTTTTTAGATCGTACAATTAGATCGTATATTTAGAGGGCAGTAACGTAGTTCAATTATCAAGATTCCATGAACAGAACACCATCCAATGATAGAATAAATATCATCAAGTAATAGAGCAGCTATCAAATGATAGAAGAAATATAATCAAAAAATAGAAAAGCAACTCGAATAGGTCACTCGAAGCCTTCACTATATTTTCTATTCAGAAATGGTAAGTACTACACTATCCCAGCCCTGGTGAGAGCACGGATAGGGAAGTGCTACACTATCCCAGCCCTGGTGAGAGCACGGAAAGGGAAGTGCTACACTATCCCAGCCCTGGTGAGAGCACGGAAAGGGAAGTGCTACACTATCCCAGCCCTGGTGAGAGCACGGAAAGGTACTGGATTAGCATATAAGCAATCTAAGCAAAAGCTCAGAGGGCATCGAGGGAAGAAAGGGGGGGAGGGCGCTCCAGATTTCAAAGTGTATTGGACTATATATGCCTTTACATTAGTGGATGAAATAGAAATAAGTAAATAAATAATACATGATCTAGGTGGGCGTATTTCGTTTTTTTTATTAACATCGAGAAAAACATTACACGGTTTTAACAAAGTGTTCCTATTAAGCACCAGTGGCGTCACAGTAGTTGGTGTTACCCCCCCCCCCACCCCACCATGAGCATTGGTACATATTTCGAATATTTCTGCGCTAGAAAATTTACTTGAAAATACATAAGCGATTATATTGATAGTATTACTGACTGCATTTCAGAAATATGTATATTACTTTCGTTAAACTGAGTTTGTAAACTACTTCTCCAATTTCATGAGACCACGTGACTAAATGCGTCCTTTTTTTATAACGTTTGCAAAAAAAAAATAACTCCAGATTGATCCGAGCAGGTTTGAGCTGTATTTATTTACCTAAGCTTCTGACTGCTCTGCACGGTGGCACCCTGTGCTACTGCTCTGCATGGTGTCACCCTGCGCTACTACCCTAAATGGTGACACCCTGCGCTGCTGCCATAAATGGTGACACCCTGTGCTACTCCCCTAAAAGGTGACACCCTGTGCTACTGCCCTAAATGGTGACACCCTGCGCTACTGCCCTAAAAGGTGACACCCTGTGCTACTGCCCTAAATGGTGACACCCTGCGCTACTGCCCTAAATGGTGACACCCTGCGCTACTCCCCTAAAAGGTGACACCCTGTGCTACTGCCCTAAATGGTGACACTCTGCGCTACTCCCCTAAAAGGTGACACACTGTGCTACTGCCCTAAATGGTGACACCCTGCGCTACTGCCCTAAAAGGTGACACCCTGTGCTACTGCTCATATTTTAAACTATGATCGGTTATAAAACCGACTATACCGATTTTTTTTCTTCTGTGAAATTTAGAACTGTTCATATTGGTGTCACCCCCTAAAATGTTGTCACCCGGTGCGGCCCTCACCCCCAGCATACCCCTAGTGACGCCACTGTTAAGCACAATTCCTCAAATTGTGTCGGGTAAAAGCATTATAAAATGTGTCACGTGGTACCTCGACTTGCCGAGCAACGCCGGGTTAACTGCGAACTAAGAATTATACAAAATTGAAAAAGAATAAAATTCATCTTTTTAATTAATAAAACAATTTTATTTCATTTCTTTTTTAAATCCCCAGGTTTCTATTTATTTATTTTTTCAGCTGACCATTGATTAAATCAATCTAAAAGTTTACTTCCGTTCCTACGGATATGTGTCGTCTGCTACTTTGCATATTGTACAGAACGTTGTAATTCTTTTTTTAACAATTATTTCTTTTTTAAAACTATACAACAGAACCGAATCACGTTCTTCGTGTTTAAAGTGTTTGTTATTTCTAGTTCGACGGAAACAACCAGATAGACAAGATAAAATATTTGTGTCTATTGTTTTATATATTACAGACTAAGCATTTTAATGCATTGTCTAAAATATATATGTTACCTTTTTACTTCTGTCTTTCATCATTAAATCAGATAATAACAAAACATGTAGAGTTCAGGTCATTGGGTCAAGTTAGTTCATCACAACCAAGTCACGTGGTTGACTCATCACACATGTGTTTTCTTATCTGTTTTCATTTTTACGGCAATGTTTGTATTGTAATGTTTGTATTGTTATGTTTTTATTGTAATGTGTATATTGTAATGTTTGTTTTCTAGGGTTTGTAATGTAACGTTTGTATTCTAATGTTTGTTTTCTAATGTTTGTATTCAAATTTTTCGATTGTAATGTTTGTACTGTAAAGTTTCTTTATAAAGTTTGTTTTGTAAAGTTTGTTGTCTAAGGTTAGTATTTTAATGTTTGGATTGTAATGTTTTTATTGCAATATTTGTATTGTAATCTTTGTTTTGTAATACTGGCATTTTTATGATTGCTTGATAACCCGAAATTGTTTTGTAAACACTCAAAGCTATTTGCACAATCATGGACTGTTGCTGTTGTTTTTTATTTCAAGTTCGACGACAGACGGAATCCTTCAAAATATCTCTGTCTCCCACAAACATCTCTATCTTGAGCTCAGCTTGCGTGCAAATTGAACAAAAATCGTTTGAAGTCAACTCTTGAACTTGAAAGTCAAGTACACATTCTATTAGAAAGTGAACGAGATCGATAACTGATTAATTCAAAATTGAAAACTTGCGATAAGGTTTGAAACTAATTGAAAAAAAAGTATAAACTATTTTAGACAATTTTTTTTAAAGTTCATATATATATATATGAGATTTGGCAATCGTCTGTCTACTGAACACCTGACAAAAAATAATATATTTTTAGGTTTGGTTTTGTTGTATGTTAGTCTACAAGTTGTTAAATTGTGACATTGTGTTAGGGAGGGGACAGGGGGTACAGTTTTTAAATTGTGACATTGTGAAAAATGCCGCCCTTGCTAATGGACTGCGCCCCCCTACCCCCTCCCCCACCTTGTTATGTTATATAAGTTGGGCAGTCATGCCCAAGGCAGCAGTCTATGTCTATTCACTGATGGCAGTGATAATAAATTAATTCAATTCACCTATCAGATCGCCCATGTAAGTTGGTGAAATAGCCGCTGCACGTGAGAATTTTCTCAAGATGTTCAAAACTTCCATTGTTAAATTTAAACTCTTACGTAATTAAAAAAAATGTATTTGTTAAAATAAGTTTTTTTTTTTTTAAAAAACGACTCTCATAAAAATGTTGTAAGAGTAAAAACATATTTCCTTTGGCTGCATAGATCATACAAACATAAAGATTATATTCACTTGGGAAAGTCGTGAGCGCATTTATAGATTAATTATTTCTGGTGGTGACTACACTTTTATTTAGTCAACACTATTTCCGATAACTTTATGTATTATAAAAAAAAAACTAATTAGCTTTGGGCTCCATAAGAGTATTAATTAATTGACACGGAAGTTTTAAAAATATCGTATTGATCTCAATAATACGCAAATGTTGAAAAGTTAAATTGATTGGGCTTAGAGAAGTTGGTGATGACTGGTTTTTGAATTTCCCAAAACTCAGAAACTGGCTGTCTGTGTGTCGATCGCCAGACAAATCAAGTGAAATAAAAGCCTGTAACAATAAAGTAAGCTGTGGGGGGGGGGGGGACAACATATTTTCTGTTTCATTAAATGCAGTGTTATAGTCAACCAAACCTTAGCGTCCCGGGTCAGACTCTAAATATGCTGCCCTTATTCTCAAGCAAAAAAAAAAATAAGTGCTGCAAGTGTTAACCTCTTTCTTTCGGCAAAGTTTCGCCAGGGTCCTTCCACCCTCCCCCCATCTCTCTCTCTCTCTCTCTTTCTCTCTCTCTCTCTCTTTCTTTCAGCTCTCTCATACAGATCAATGGCTAGCAAGCTACCCGACTGGTCCACCCTTGTTAGTATGCCAGCCCGATCAGTCCAATAGTAAACCTACATGTTCTCCTTTTTCCTAAACTTCCAGCGACGGCACAGAGGATCACCCCTTCAGCCTCTGCCCCATGTACGCCACTGCCTAGACTGTCTGTGTATCGCTTCTGTCACAGGGCCGTCTCTTATGTCGGGGGGGGGGTCTAAGTCATCTGCCATCCCGACTGTTGTACAATCAATTTAAACCTGTTTTGTATTTTAAATTTATTTGTTTCATTGTGATTGTTGCTGTTCTTTAATACAATATATTAACAACCCAACATTTTGAAAGTTTATTGGTGATTTGTATTTTTTTTTAAATGTTAGATAATCCGTGTCAGGCTCAAAAAAAAAAAATTATTACTCTACCAGATAAGATAAAAAAAAATTCTAGACCAGTAGTTCTCAAACTTGAGCGATTTCCGACCAACTAAGAAACAACATTTTCAACACCCATCTGTAAAAAAAAAATAGGGAGTAGGAGGTGGGGGTGGAGTATAATTAATTGTACACATTAAACTATCTTTCAAGTAATTTTTTTTTAAATCTTTGGTGACCCACTGCAAAAAAACCAGGTCGTTACCCACACATTGAGAGTCACTGTTCCCTTCTATTTCTGATTGTTACCTCCTGTGGCTTACAAAAACAAATGGCGATATAAAAATCTGGATTTCACGGGCTATGAAAGATACAAAGCATTCGGTGCCCAGATTGTGCCTCCATTTTTTTTTTTCTAACCAGCGTCGTGTAAAGGAGAATAGTTAAAGAATAAACAATGTTTTCACATCAAGTTGATCCGCCAAGAATCACGTCAGATTCTGAGTCTAAGTTTAAACTGACAATATCTAGAAATGCGTTGAACATTAAGATGGTGGCTTGGGGCGTGGGGAGGGGGGGGTTATGATGGTTGGTGGGAGAAATAGGTTAGTGCTCTAACCACTGGACCACAGAAATAGATATATATATATATAAACGCTGTTGAAACTTTAATCCACCTGGAATGTAGCAACTTGTCTGTCTACTATGCATGCCCCCCGCCGGGCATCCTTCCCTCCACACCCCACACCCCCCACAAACTCCACCACAAAATCTTCCTCTTCCACATCCACGCGCGCGTACTCTCACATATTAGTTTGAACATATGCACAAATACTTCCATTCACTCCCACCTCTATAAAACATCTCTCTTTCACATGCTCTCTCTCTCTCTCTCTCTCTCTCTCTTTCTCTCTCTCTCTCTCTCTCTCACACACACACACACATACACACACTAAGGTTTCATTCCTGTCATCTCAAGATGAGGTGGGGGGGGGGTGTAGGATGAGACATTGACACTTTGTATTAAAGATGTCACATGACAGAGTTTGACGTCAGAGTCACGTGATTAAACCGGAGGTGTCTATCACATAAGCCTCCCTCCCCCCCCCCCTCCCTCAGCCTGCTCAGCGACACGGATCACTAAACCACGCTGTCCGCTGCTACATACAGTTTGGACGGGATCAACATTTTTGTCACACCGTGGGGCCCAGGCCGTGTCTAAAAAAAATATAATCTTGACAGCTTGATAAAATTAAGTCGGATTGACATCTTGACAGGGACATGGGTGAATGGGTAGAGAAAAGGAGAGAGGGATAGAGAAACAGACATAGAGACATGCAGAAGATATATATATATATATATATATATATATATATATATATATATATATATATATATATGTATGTATGTATAGATAGATAGATAGATAGATAGATAGATAGATAGATAGATAGATAGATAGATAGATAGATAGATAGATAGATAGATAGATAGATAGATAGATAGATAGATAGATAGATAGATAGATAGATAGATAGATAGATAGAATATATTAGACCAATAGATTTATAGATAAATGACGCGACTTAAAGTACAGACCAATTATTATGTATTGATTGATAATTGCACAATCTATGGATCATAACATTGATTGATAATTGCACAATCTATGGATCATAACATTGATTGATAATTGCACAATCTATGGATCATAACATTGATTGATAATTGCACAATCTATGGATCATAACCTATAAAACAAAGAAACAACAGACATCTCCACTAAGAACATAGACATATTATGGCAATAGAGTGACAACAGAGTGACAACAGGGTGGCGATAGATTGACAATAAAGTGGCAACAGAGTGGAGGCTAAAAAGAAGTTTTGTTCATGTATTTCATGTAATTCAACACAACTGCGAAGAAAGACAGATAGACCTGGATGCGGATGAAAGAGATAGATATAGTGTTGTTTTAGTCCCATGACATATTTTAGTTTCAGTTTTTATTTCGTTTTTTCTGTAATAATTTTAGTTTTCGTCTAGTTTTAGTCTTGCTTTTAATTTTAGTTTTAGTTTTAGTTCTCGTTGACGAAAAGTCAACATTTTCGTTAACGAAGGTTTTAGTTTTAGTTTTCGTGAACGTAAGCAACACTATATTTTAGTTTCAGTTTTTATTTCGTTTTTTCTGTAATAATTTCAGTTTTCGTCTAGTTTTAGTCTTGCTGCTAATTTTAGTTTTAGTTGTAGTTTTCGTTGACGAAAAGTCAACATTTTCGTCAACGAAGGTTTTAGTTTTAGTTTTCGTCAACGAAAACAACACTAGATAGATATAGTTCGACATTTACATAATCGGGCAACAGTTGGCATTACATAATCAAATGTTTCCGTTGGGGACAGATTAACGTAATGTTATCTTCTCCAGAAGCCCTCCCCCCCCCCCGATGGTATAACATCATTAAGTCAGTTGAACCAAAAGTAATTGATTTTCTTTTATCGGGACCACCGCTCACCCCCCCCTCCCCCCCCTCACCCCCAAGGAGTTTCGTGTGTGATTTGTTCTACATCTAATAAAGCATGTATCTCAGAACTCTAAACCCAGTTGAGGATATTATTTTTATAGACACTGGTCCATGGCTAACGACTTTAGAAGAAATAAGACCGGTGGTTCCAGCGGCGTAGCGTGGGTATCGGCCGCCTAGGGCGGAAGACGATTTTGCCGCCCTCTCATTGAAGTATTTCAATTTAATCTATACATTTTTGCCGCCCCCCCCCCCCTTAAAAAGTAATAAAAAGTGCGGACCGCACCCACCGCCCCCCCCCCAGGTACGCCGCTGGGTGGTTCTCAAAATGTGTGGGTCACGATCGAATTTTGAAACGGATCGTTAAAGATGTTGGTAAATTATTTTTTGAATCGAAAATAAATTAAAATATAAATTAGCTTCGATTTCCATTTTCCTTTTTTTTTTTTAATTTTATTTCTTCGTTTCTCACGTGAGCGTCTCTTGATGTGTCACAAATCGCAAAATGTTTAGCACCACTGCGTTAGACTCTTTGTTAGCTTGTCATGCAGTAAGTTGGTGTGTGTGTATAGCTTAAATAACTAGGGCTGGTCTTACGGTATGCTTCTTGAGCTCTAGGCCAGGGGTCGGCAACTTTTTTTGAGACGGAAGAGCCAAAAGTTATAATTTTACAATTTTCTCAATTTTTTTAAAGAGCAACTAAAATTACTATTTCAATATTATGGTATTGATTAGGCCGCAATTTGACATCGAAAGAGCCGCATGCGACTCGCGAGCCGTAGGTTGCCGACCCCTGCTTTAAGCAACGGCGTGTTTGGGGTGCCCTGGATGAATACGCTGTAAAGGCCACTGCTTGTGTGTCCCTCCCCCCCCCCAATCATAATTATTTTACCATTAGAACAACCATAGCGCTCTCTAAACATGATGACGTCCATAACGTGATGTACTTTAAAATTGACCTATAAATGAAGAAAAATAACTAATAGATTTAGTTATCTATATTAGTAGCGAAAGAATTAACAAATGTATACTTGATCTGTCCCTATCAAATCAAATCAGCCCGCCACGCCTAATGATCAATCTCGATTTAATGTTTCCCCCCCCCCCCACTCAACAAGCTCGCAATTGATGTTATCTCTCTCAAACGACAAGGGTCGTATTACTGAGGGCCTAAGACTTGTAACCGAACATGACCTAATTTTTGCCAACAAAATGACCTGTGAAACGTAATATGCCTGTTGCCAACATATCAGACTATATGCCAGTTTCCAATATATCAAACTATATGCCAGTTTCCAATATATCAAACTATATGCCAGTTTCCAATATATCAAACTATATGCCAGTTTCCAATATATCAAACTATATGCCAGTTTCCAATATATCAAACTATATGCCTGTTTCCAATATATCAAACTATATGCCTGTTGCCAACATATCAGACTATATGCCTGTTTCCAATATATCAAACTATATGCCTGTTGCCAACATATTAGACTATATGCCTGTTTCCAATATATCAAACTATATGTCTGTTGCCAACATATCAGACTATATGCCTGTTTCCAATATATCAAACTATATGCCTGTTTCCAATATATCAAACTATATGCCTGTTTCCAGAAGACGTAAAGAGTTATTCAGATTTATTGCAATTTTCTTGTAAGAGATAATCAGTGAAAACTGAAAAAGAATCCATATAGTCTGACACACGAGGGCCGATTTTATTCAGGGCCCAGGGCTACAGCCTTACTAGATTAATAGTTAGCTCGGCACTGCACTGTTCACATCGTCAATACGAGCTTTGACTGAAAGAACATAGCCTATGTACACTTTAGTCATATAAACAGTGGCCTTTTAGCGCACTTTTGGCCTTTTAGCGCACATTTGGCCCATTAGCACACATTTGGCCTTTTAGCGCACATTTGACCTTTTAGCGCACATTTGACCTTTTAGCGCACATTTGGCCTTTTAGCGCCATTTGACCTTTTAGCGCATATTCGGCCGTTTAGTGCACATTGGCTGTTTAGTGCACATTGGCCGTTTAGTGCACATTGGCCGTTAAGTGCACATTGGCCGTTTAGTGCACATTTGCCGTTTAGTGCACATTGGCCGTTTAGTGCACATTGGCAGTTTGGCGCACATTGTTTAGATTTCATCTGGATGTTTCATCAGGCCCTCGCACTTAACTGTAAGTACATTTTAATATTTTTATTTCACAAGTACACACTTCACCTATATGCTCTCGGCGGCCCATTGTGGGCCGCGAATCCAAAAGTTTGACCAAACCGCAATAATCCCATATGACGTCATACATCTGTTACAAAATTGTTCCGTATTACACGGTGTCGTTATTTTAAAACAAAAAAAAGGTGTGTGTAGGTGTGGGCAGGGGAAACGTTTGGCTTTTTTGAAATCATATTGTGTGACAACAGGGGGATGGGGGGCATTGATGGAGTGAAATTCATTTATCAAAAACGTGACGTTCATTATGGACGCACCTTAAGAAATCGGTCTCTATATCCGGCATGACTTCCGTGTGTGTTTAAACTTTTTTTTTTGTAAATGGAATGAAGGGATTAAACGAGTCCATATTTCACTGTGAATATTACACTGTAAGTTTTACACTGTAAGTAATACACTGTCAATATCACGCTGTAAATAGTACACTATAAATACTAGGTCAAAGTAATAGAAAAGTGTGGTGCGTGTAGTTTCATGATGGAAATATTCCAGACCGGATGTTGTGAAACAGATTCCGTTATCATTCTAAACGAGGTGAACGGATGGTCGTGCGGTAAATCGCTCGCCTGTCATGGTGAAAGTTCCCTCCATGAAAGAAAGGACTCTACAAAAATTAGTCTCAAAAGTGGTTTAAAAAAATCAAAGCGATAAACCCGTTCATTCTTACAGGGACTTCACAGGTCATTCTAGACAGTGAAGCCAGTCCGAAATAAAGCAAAAATAGACAGAAACACAGACGAGCTGCTGAGATAAACTATTTTTAGAGCATTTCCGATTTTTTTTTTTGTAAATAGACATTTCTCCAGTAAAAGTTCACAAGGTTCAAAAAAATGTATTGCGTCAATGTCAGTTACACCTGATGAATAATTCCCCACCCCACACCCTGCCCGGGGGACGCAGACATAAAATTATACTTAATCCTAAAAATTTAACTTTTATTTAACTTAATCACCCATTAACAACAATTAATTAATTTCTCTGTCAGATCCATTACATTCTGTAATGGCGCTTTGACACGTTTCCGCCACTGTAACCACCCTCAGTCATGCTTCATGCGCCCCTCATTCAACCCTTCGCCCCCACTTCTCGTTATTTTCTTCAATTGAGTGTTTCCGAAGTCACAGAGTTCTTCCTCATTTTTTTTTTGTGTTTAATTACCAGCTTACCTCATTACTTACCCTCTTTACCTTGTCATCAAATGTCAGTAATAGAAAAAAATTGTTGGATGGGATCGAGGGGGTGTGTGGGGGGGGTGTGTGTGTTAGTATACGAGTGGTCGTGTGTGAGGGGGAGGAGGGGAGGGGGAGGAGGGAGCACCGTTTAGTCCAAAAGTAGTCGGTTCAGTGGGTGCTATATTTTATCTGCACTTCATCTCTTAAATAAATAGACTTAAGGGGAGGAGAACTCAATGCCTGCTTTATTGTAAGGACTTAAGGACGTTTAATCTGGTGTTACTAATCTTTGAATTTTAGGTCTTATATTTTAGCTCTCACACACACATACATACACACACATATATACACACATATACACACATATACATAGAAAAAGACAGAAAGCCATGCTATGTTGAGAATAGTTAGAAGATAAATAAACTTAGATAGATTAGATTAGATTAAATTAGCATGACTCATTTTGATTTTTCATTGATAAATTTTTATTCATTTTGAATCATTTTTCTATTCACGTTAAATGGACTTATATAATCTTTCACTTTAACTCTTAGCTCTACATTATGTTCTACTATAAATATGTTTTGTTCAAAGCAGTATGTCATTTGTATTGTTTTGTTTTAAAAGAAATTAGGTCCTTTGTATTATTGGGTTTTTTTTTTTACCCCAGACAGCGGACCTTCTGTTTCTTCTGTCTGGTCACACGGGCAGGGGCGACTAATAGGTACCTGCTCCTGTACATACCCACATACATAGATAGATAGATATGTAGGTAGATACAAAGATAGAAAATATTTGTATACAATCTCTTGAGAAGATAGGACGAGAAAAAAACAAGAATTGGATACACAAATTTGACACAGAACTAGAGATACTCCAATTGACAGAGAACTAGATACTGCAGTTGACACAGAACTAGATACTCCAGTTGACAGAGAACTAGATAGTCCAGTTGACACAGAACTAGATACTCCAGTTGACAGGGAACTAGATAGTCCAGTTGACACAGAACTAGATACTCCAGTTGACAGGGAACTAGATACTCCAATTGACACAGAACTAGATACTCCAATTGACAGAGAACTAGATACTCCAATTGACAGAGAACTAGATACTCCAATTGACACAGAACTAGATACTGCAGTTGACAGAGAACTAGATACTCCAGTTGACACAGAACTAGATACTCCAGTTGACACAGAACTAGATAGTCCAGTTGACAGAGAACTAGATACTCCAGATGACAGGGAACTAGATACTCCAGTTGACACAGAACTAGATACTCCAATTGACAGAGAACTAGATACTCCAATTGACACAGAACTAGATACTCCAATTGACAGAGAACTAGATACTCCAATTGACACAGAACTAGATACAGCAGTTGACAGAGAACTAGATACTCCAGTTGACACAGAACTAGATACTCCAGTTGACACAGAACTAGATACTGCAGTTGACAGAGAACTAGATACTCCAGTTGACACAGAACTAGATACTCCAATTGACACAGAACTAGATACTGCAGTTGACAGAGAACTAGATACTCCAGTTGACACAGAACTAGATACTCCAATTGACACAGAACTAGATACTGCAGTTGACAGAGAACTAGATACTCCAGTTGACACAGAACTAGATACTCCAATTGACACAGAACTAGATACTGCAGTTGACAGAGAACTAGATACTCCAGTTGACACAGAACTAGATACTCCAGTTGACAAAGAACTAGATACTCCAGTTGGCACAGAACTAGATACTCCAGTTGACACAGAACTAGATACTCCAGTTGACACAGAACTAGATACTCCAGTTGGCACAGAACTAGATACTCCAGTTGGCACAGAACTAGATACTCCAGTTGGCACAGAACTAGATACTCCAGTTGACACAGAACTAGATACTCCAGTTGACACAGAACTAGATACTCCAGTTGACACAGAACTAGATACTCCAGTTGACACAGAACTAGATACTCCAGTTGACACAGAACTAGATACTCCAGTTGACACAGAACTAGATACTCCAGTTGGCACAGAACTAGATACTCCAGCTTACTTGATACACACCAGTTGATGTAAACCAGAAATACAGTTCTGTCCCAAAGGTAATTATATCAATTTGAAAGTGTCAAGAGACAAGGTAGGACAGCCAGAGATTGTTGTGGGTAGAGAAAGGGGAGGGGGGAACCAGATTCACTATCATCGTAATTGTGTGTTTTTTTTTTTCAATTTTAGAAATCCAATGACGAAGTGCAAACGAAATGCATATATATATATATGTGTGTGTGTGTGTGTGTGTGTGTGTGTGTGTGTGTCACCGTGGTTGGTGACCCTATAATATAAATGACACATGAACACCAAGTGAGCCCGATTTAATATGCGAGTGATATCATATTTGATGCAAATGCCCAGTGATTTATTCGGCGTAGTGATAGTAAATATATAAATAAAAAAAAAACATCTATCTTTTCACAGGTGCCTTTGTCAATTGCATATGGCGTGTAAAAAACCCTTCTCTTAACCCTATGGGTGGGCCAGGGTTTTTAAACTGGCTTTATGCATACACAGATCTCAATGATAACAAACTGCATATGTGACATCCATCCACGGTCTATCCAGAGCTGTTTCGGGTTTTCTTGGGGGCCCCATACCAGGGCTATGAGATAATTTTCGGGCCCTAGACAAAAATTACATGTCGGGGCCCACAAAGTTTCAGATTTGATTGATGTATTTTAAAGGGGGCACTTTATATGTGAGGAACCCAGGCACTTTATATGTGAGGAAACCAGGAACCTTATATGTGAGGAACCCAGGCACTTTATATGTGAGGAACCCAGGCACTTTATATGTGAGGAACCCAGACACTTTATATGTGAGGAACCCAGGCACTTTATATGTGAGGAACGCAGGCACTTTATATGTGAGGAACCCAGACACTTTATATGTGAGGAACCCAGGCACCTTATATGTGAGGAACCCAGGCACCTTATATGTGAGGAACCCAGGCACTTTATATGTGAGGAACCCAGGCACTTTATATGTGAGGAACCCAGGCACCTTATATGTGAGGAAACCAGGAACCTTATATGTGAGGAACCCAGGAACCTTATATGTGAGGAACCCAGGCACTTTATATGTGAGGAACCCAGGAACTTTATATGTGAGGAACCCAGGCACTTTATATGTGAGGAACCCAGACACCTTATATGTGAGGAAACCAGGAACCTTATATGTGAGAAACCCAGGCACTTTATAAGTGAGGAACCCAGACACCTTATATGTGAGGAAACCAGGAACCTTATATGTGAGGAACCCAGGCACTTTATATGTGAGGAACCCAGACACCTTATATGTGAGGAAACCAGGAGCCTTATATGTGAGGAACCCAGGCACTTTATATGTGAGGAACCCAGGCACTTTATATGTGAGGAAACCAGTCATTTTATATCCGAGGAACCCAGACACCTTATATGTGAGGAACCCAGGCACCTTATATGTGAGGAACTCAGGCACCTTATATGTGAGGAACCCAGGCACTTTATATGTGAGGAACCCAGGCACTTTATATGTGAGGAACCCAGACACCTTATATGTGAGAAACCCAGTCATTTTATATTCGAGGAGCCCAGACACCTTATATGTGAGGAACCCAGGCACTTTATATGTGAGGAACCCAGACACCTTATATGTGAGGAACCCAATCATTTTATATTCGAGGAGCCCAGACACTTTATATGTGAGGAACCCAGGCACTTTATATGTGAGGAACCCAGACACCTTATATGTGAGGAAACCAGGAAACTTATATGTGAGGAACCCAGGCACTTTATATGTGAGGAACCCAGACACCTTATATGTGAGGAAACCAGGAACCTTATACGTGAGGAACCCAGGCACTTTATATGTGAGGAACCCAGGCACTTTATATGTGAGGAACCCAGGCACCTTATATGTGAGGAACCCAGGCACTTTATATGTGAGGAACCCAGGCACTTTATATGTGAGGAACCCAGGCACCTTATATGTGAGGAAACCAGTAACCTTATATGTGAGGAACCCAGATACTTTATATGTGAGGAACCCAGGCACTTTATATGTGAGGAACCCAGACACTTTATATGTGAGGAACCCAGGCACTTTATATGTGAGGAACCCAGACACCTTATATGTGAGGAAACCAGGAACCTTATATGTGAGGAACCCAGGCACTTTATATGTGAGGAACCCAGGCACTTTATATGTGAGGAACCCAGTCATTTTATATGTGAGGAACCCAGACACCTTATATGTGAGGAAACCAGGAACGTTATATGTGAGGAACCCAGGCACTTTATATGTGAGGAACCCAGACACCTTATATGTGAGGAAACCAGGAACCTTATATGTGAGGAACCCAGGCACTTTATATGTGAGGAACCCAGACACCTTATATGTGAGGAAACCAGGAACCTTATATGTGAGGAACCCAGGCACTTTATATGTGAGGAACCCAGACACCTTATATGTGAGGAAACCAGGAACCTTATATGTGAGGAACCCAGGCACTTTATATGTGAGGAACCCAGGCACTTTATATGTGAGGAACCCAGGCACCTTATATGTGAGGAACCCATGCACTTTATATGTGAGGAACCCAGGCACTTTATATGTGAGGAACCCAGGCACCTTATATGTGAGGAAACCAGGAACCTTATATGTGAGGAACCCAGATACTTTATATGTGAGGAACCCAGGCACTTTATATGTGAGGAACCCAGACGCCTTATATGTGAGGAAACCAGGAACCTTATATGTGAGGAACCCAGGCACTTTATATGTGAGGAACCCAGACATCTTATATGTGAGGAAACCAGGAACCTTATATGTGAGGAACCCAGGCACTTTATATGTGAGGAACCCAGGCACTTTATATGTGAGGAACCCAGTCATTTTATATGTGAGGAACCCAGACACCTTATATGTGAGGAAACCAGGAACCTTATATGTGAGGAACCCAGGCACTTTATATGTGAGGAACCCAGACACCTTATATGTGAGGAAACCAGGAACCTTATATGTGAGGAACCCAGGCACTTTATATGTGAGGAACCCAGGCACTTTATATGTGAGGAACCCAGTCATTTTATATCCGAGGAACCCAGACACCTTATATGTGAGGAACCCAGGCACCTTATATGTGAGGAACTCAGGCACCTTATATGTGAGGAACCCAGGCACTTTATATGTGAGGAACCCAGGCACTTTATATGTGAGGAACCCAGTCATTTTATATCCGAGGAACCCAGACACCTTATATGTGAGGAACCCAGTCATTTTATATTCGAGGAGCCCAGACACCTTATATGTGAGGAACCCAGGCACTTTATATGTGAGGAACCCAGTCATTTTATATCCGAGGAACCCAGACACCTTATATGTGAGGAACCCAGTCATTTTATATTCGAGGAGCCCAGACACCTTATATGTGAGGAACCCAGGCACTTTATATGTGAGGAACCCAAGCACTTTATATGTGAGGAACCCAGGCACTTTATATGTGAGGAACCCAGGCACTTTATATGTGAGGAACCCAGGCACTTTATATGTGAGGAACCCAGGCACTTTATATGTGAGGAACCCAGGCACTTAATATGTGAGGAACCCAGGCACTTTTTATGTGAGGAACCCAGGCACTTTATATGTGAGGAACCCAGGCACTTTATATGTGAGGAACCCAGGCACTTTATATGTGAGGAACCCAGGCACTTTATATGTGAGGAACCCAGGCACTTTATATGTGAGGAACCCATGCGATAGCCTAGTTTGCCTATCTTCAAAATAATCTGTGACCCGACAAACTCGAGCCGATAGGGGCCCATATATTATGAAGGTATTTCCAACTTTTCTTCAATTATTTCACGCAAACATCATTCTATACATGACGACATTTCGATTTTCAAGTATTAGAAATCGATAATTATATTGAAGAGTATAAATAAAAGATTTTTTTTTATCAAGACCCGCTATGACCCAAGAAATGTCCTAGAAATGGATCTTGATTTCTCATCGGATACCCGTAATATAGCCAGACACGTTCCTGGGCCTTTGATGAGGACCCCATAAAGAAACGGCTCTGCCTATAAATGTAAATGTGGGAGAGAAAGAAATAGTGAGATAGGCGAACACACACATACACATGTATTAATAGACATATAGACAGACAGATAGATAGATAGATAGATAGATAGATAGATAGATAGATAGATAGGTGCTTTATAGCTATAAAAATGGTCCTGTGTTTATTGAATATAGTTTGCATAATCATACATAATAAAATGACTACAAGTTTATATATATATATATATATATATATATATATATATATATATATATATATATATATATATATATATATATATATTTATATAACATGAAATATATATAAATCGTATATGTTGTTAGTCCAATACTTTATACAAATATATAGATTTTTTTTTTCGTTTGTGCTTTGTATCTAGCATAAAAACATCAGTACATTTTGTCTCAAAGAGTAATGACCGGCAACACTCACGCCTCGTCCCAGACAGATAGATTAGATCGATAGATTAACTGATATATATATAGCACCAAATATCACCTTAATAAAAACATGACTGAATGTAAAGTGTAAAAGGTTAACTGTCGAACATAACAAAAAATTCATTCGTCCAGAAAAAAAAATACAAAATGAAGATCAAAAGCACGATGACAAGGGGAGGGGGGGGGAGGGATTACAAACACATTAGCATCTGGACAGGTTTATCCATTTCCCTGACACACCCACGTGGTCTAGTGACTTCAGATTCGATCTCAGCCATCATTAACCGACTCCCATACTCAATGAACTTCTAGTTTATATCGTTCATATGTGTGAAGATGTTCAATGTTGGCTAATTTACATCTGTGTCAAATTCAAACGTCTGCTAGCTCTTCAAAACTCACACAGCGTCGTCGATATAGCGTATCGTTATACAGGGCCGTCATTGTGGGTAGACAAACGCCTAGGGACCCCACCCCACCCCAAAATCCCACTGCCAATGACCCCCCCCCCAATTATGTATTATTTTCCATTAAATCTAATGCTGACATGGGTCCAGACAGTTACTTATGCCAATGAGTCCAAACCTAAGAACCAACCTCACAAACTCATGTGGAGTCCAAACCTTAGAACCCTACCCCCTAAATTTCCGTGGAGTCCAAACCTAAGAACCCTTCCCCCTAAATTCCCGTGGAGTCCAAACCTAAGAACCACCCCCACAAACTCCTGTGGAGTCCAAACCTAAGAACCAACCCCACAAACTCCTGTGGAGTCCAAACCTAAGAACCACCCCCACAAACTCCTGTGGAGTCCAAACCTAAGAACCAACCCCACAAACTCATGTGGAGTCCAAACCTTAGAACCCTACCCCCAAAATTTCTGTGGAGTCTAAACCTAAGAACCCCCCCCCCCAACTCCTGTGGAGTCCAAACCTACGGCACCGAAACACACAAGAGCGTCTCTGACGTCATTTATTTTTAGTTTTCATAAATAGTAAATATTTGTGTGAGCGTTATCTACATTTGTCCGCAGGTTATCTGGCAGATAAAGGAAACATAACTCTTCCATGACACAGATGTCTGTTAACTGTTTGCTGCACATACACATCTTAAATTATGAAAATGTCTTTCTTGGTAGTAGTCCATAAAAATTCAAATTTAACAACTATGTTCGGAAAATAAAAACACACTCACGTGTATCTATTTTTAGCAGGGCTACTGATTAATCATCATCAATTTTTAATATAACACCTAAATGCCTTAAATGTTACCCCCAAATGCTGTAAGAAATCAAGAAGATGTTAATAAATAACTCATTGAGTCAATTCTATTAACAGAAACGAAGTGGCTATGGTTCCGGTTAACCGTACTCCGTATTATTTTTTACGGGGTCCGGCTATAGATGTGCGCATGTGCGGCAGACTGTTTTGCATTTTATTACATATTTTTTTTTGTTTTCGGGGCTAGGGTTAGGGTTAGGGTTAAGAATAGGGTTAGGATTAGGGATAGGGTTAGGGTTAGGCGCAATATCTATAGCCGGACCCCGAAAAAAATAATACGGAGTACGGTTATCCGGAACCGTAGCCACTGCGTAACAGAAATTGGTCAGAAAAGATGATAATAATATTTTCAAAAGTTGATTGGGCAGCTCAGTCCGGGGACCTAAAACTCGCTGCGCCCCTGGGCATTTGCCCTTCGCCCCTTCGGCGGCACTGGCTATATATAACATGATCTTTGTGGGTAGAAAGGGTGCCAAGTGATTCAAAACTGTGGCAGTGGGGTCAAAATAGAACCCAGGACTCTCATGTAGACAGTCGTGTACATCTAGATCGCTCGACCATGCGTCCGTTTCAGGCTATACTGTTATTCCAATAAGGTAAATGTATCAGTTGAACTGACGAATGAATAAACTGATAATTTAATACGCACATATGATAATGTTTAATGCAGCTTGAACAATTTTAGAGAACTTGGCCATATTCGAAAAATGACTTTTTATGCCATTTTATAGATTATTATTAAAGGTCTCCGTACGGCTTTTTTATGTAGGAAATATACTTTAAAGAACCACACAACAGTAAATTTAACAATATTTAGTGGACAAAAGAAATAAAATAATAGAAAATGACCCTAAGTGAGAAGAGGCGTACCTAGGGTGGGGTTGTGGGCGTCCAAATTAGAAAGTCCCCCGCTTGTGGGGGGGGGGGCGCCCAAAATAAATTTAACATTAGATATTAAGTACATTATGTCATGGTGTCGAATGTCAAAATGCAGGCGGCCCCCATAGGAATTCAAGCCGCCCCCCCCCGGGTCCCCAAATCCCTAGGTTCGGCTCTGCTAGTGAGCCACACAAAGCTCACTCTAAGAGTCGCACTAGAATAAATTGACAGACAATCTTGTTTGAATACAAATGATGCATTCATTAATTTGTGTCGATTAAACCTGCTTTAATTTCAATTAATTTCAATTTAATCGAACAGCAACTCTAATTAAACTCAAAAAAAAGGAAATATTCCCTCAAGGGATCATTCACATATGAGGGTGGGTCCGGTTTTTTTTTTTTTTGTTACAATCCATTACATGGTGGTGGGGGTGGGGTTGGGGAGCGAGAGGGGAGAGGTCATTTAGGTCAGTAAATATAACACACATGATAAATATTTTATATTTTAAAACTCCTAATTATTATTTTTTTTTTAATTTAATTTCGTGAAAGACAGAAATTTATTGGGTTAGGGTTATTTGTTATATATTTTGATACATGGGGGGAGGGGGGGGTCGGAATTTTTTTTAAATACAAAGTTGTATGTAAATTATTTATTTACATGCATAAATACAGATTACTGATAAACCAGTGGCAGGGTGTATATATCAATGTGATAAATGGCCTGATGAATGATGTATTAGATTGAATTTACTGAACATAAATCAAAATTTAAAAAATTAAAGAAACATTTTCACATACACATACAATTAATTATAATGCAGGGTGGTTAGATTCCGCCATTGAAAGAAACGGAATTTCGAACATTAAAGAATAAGTTAACCATAACACAGCGTCTTGGGATAAAAATCACGCGACAGAGAAAATGGAGTTAAAAAGCGTGGGCGATTACAATAGATCTGTGGTGGCGAACATTTTTTTTTTTGGGGCCGCGTGCCAGGAATTCAACGAAAAGAACATTTATTTATAGCAAAGCGCCAACTCTCCAATTGAAATTAAAAGAAGTGATGTTTTAATCGCGTGCCGACTGATAAGGCTCTGCGTGCCGACCGTGGCGCGCGTGCCATAGGTTTGCCACCCTTGCAGTATACTAAACTAGATATGTCTCTACATTTGTTGATAAGTAGCAATAAATAAACAAATATATAGATAGATAGATAGATAGATAGATAGATAGATAGATAGATAGATAGATAGATAGATAGATAGATAGATAGATAGATAGATAGATAGATAGATAGATAGATAGATAGATAGATAGATAGATAGATAGATAGATAGATAGATAGATAGATAGATAGATAGATAGATAGATAGATAGATAGATAGATAGATAGATAGATAGATAGATAGATAGATAGATAGATAGATAGATAGATAGATAGATAGATAGATAGATAGATAGATAGATAGATAGATAGATAGATAGATAGATAGATAGGTAGATAGATAGATAGATAAGTGTATAGTAGATCATATTTTTTTTGGTCATAGTAAGATAAACTTATCTAAAAAGTGAATCTCAGGAAAGTTTTTCGAGCCTCGAAATTGAAGGATTGAAATAAGCGGGAAAAGGAAAATTAAGCTTGTACAAGTATTGAACAAGTGAATTTAAATAACAATGACACATTTAGATTTATGAAAATACGCATAGGCCTACACAAGTGTTTTTGGGAGAATCTATTCGATTACACTAAAAGGAAAAGTTGTCCCGTTGCGTCACTTCCTGTCACATGAAGAGATGTCTGCGAATGTAGTTGACTAAAACTGAAAATAAAAAAAAATACGTCCTTCAGCACACAAGGACATCACGTAGTACCAATTAGCGCGGGAATTTCAATTTCTTTTTTTTTTAAGGGGGAGAAACTCTCGTGAAACGGGCAAGAGAAGACAACCCAGTCAACATTTTTGTATGTGAATCAGTAAATGTGCTTGAATATGTGTGTAGTGTGTGTGTCTGTAGTGTGTGTGTGTGTGTGTAGTGTGTGTGTATACGCACCCGTTCTTGCGTACAAAGGCGTTTTTTTTTTTAGAACCGGCCAACTATGGCCAAGAGCCCCAAAAGCTAATAAGGAGAGAAGTTTTATTTTGCCAGGCAAAAGGAAGGGCAATTTGATCACTTTTGGACGCACCTGATTGAAATGACTTCAATTATTAGGAGCTGCCCATGGGGGTGGGGGGGAGGGGGTACCCGGTTGCCGATGATTCAAGCGGCCCAATATTTGCCAGCCTTTTACAGCAGTTTTTTGCCTAGCAGCCTACAAATGACCGATGCATTTGGGGGGTGTTTGGTCAATCGTCACGTGATATATATCTAATTTTAGCTCCTCCTATATTGTGACGTCATTCAAGTTAGGTCCAAAAATAGTATCATCACCTTTATATGTCACCACGTCCTCGTTAATAGCCACTAAACATTTTGTTTAGATCAAGAGCGTGAAATACCACCGCACATCGGGCACAGTTGTTTAGCTGGTGTTGTGTTTACCCCTTGTGTTTGGCTCAACACTGGACGTGTGTGGCATACCTCAGATAACACGGTCTTTAAGTCAACTATTGGTCTTTAAGTCAACTATTGATCTTTAAGTCAACTATTGGTCTTTAAGTCAACTATTAGTCTTTAAGTCAACTATTGGTCTTTAAGTCAATTATTGGTCTTTAAGTCAACTATTGGTCTTTAAGTCAATTATTAGTCTTTAAGTCAACTATTGGTCTTCAAGTTAATTATTGGTCTTTAAGTCAACTATTGGTCTTTGAAGTCAACTATTGGTCTTTAAGTCAATTATTAGTCTTTAAGTCAACTATTGGTCTTCAAGTCAACTATTGGTCTTTAAGTCAATTATTAGTCTTTAAGTCAACTATTGGTCTTTGAAATGAACTATTGGTCTTTGAAGTCAACTATTGGTCTTTGAAGTCAACTATTGGTCTTTGAAGTCAACTATTGGTCTTTAAGTCAACTATTGGTCTTTAAGTCAACTATTTGTCTTTGAAGTCAACTATTGAAAGGAGCATCGGTACGTATTTTTATTTCAACATTTTTTTTTACTTTAAAGAAAAAAGTAAACAATGAAATGACGGTGTATAAGTGAGCGGGGGGACAGATGGTCGTGGCGTTAAAACTCTCGGCTGTCGACCTGAGGGTCCGTGTTCCGATCTTCGGTGAGGACCAGTGTATATATCAGGTCATGGTTAAAGTCTTCGCTATATCTCCCGTGGTGCCTCCATGATCATTGCACTATCGAGTAGGGTGGGGATGAAAGAAGGGAACTGCAAAGAACCGTCCCATAAGTAGTTTATAGGATCTAAGAGACTTCATCTCATTCTTACAGGGACTTCACAAAAGTGAGAGTTGCGATAGTAAATCTGATTTGCGACGTGTAGGGTCTAAGTTCCAGTCTGAGCGTCGATAGAAAACAAAATATCAAATGTAGAGATAGATTAGGTGATCTGATACTTGAGTCTATTGGTGACTACTTGTGGATCTATTTGAAATATAGAGATAGGTGATCTGATTGTTGAGTCTATTGGTGACTACTTGTGGATCTATTTGAAATATAGAGATATGTGATCTGATTGTTGAGTCTATTGGTGACTACTTGTAGATCTATTTGAAATATAGAGATAGGTGATCTGATAGTTGAGTCTATTGGTGACTACTTGTGGATCTATTTGAAATATAGAGATAGGTGATCTGATAGTTGAGTCTATTGGTGACTACTTGTGGATCTATTTAAAATATAGAGATAGGTGATCTGATTGTTGAGTTTATTGGTGACTACTTGTAGATATATTTGAAATATAGAGATATGTGATCTGATTGTTGAGTCTATTAGTGACTACTTGTAGATATATTTGTTTTTCGGGTTTTTTTATCAGTCACAGTTATTATAGGCGGTAGAACTGAATTTTACGTCAGAGATTTTTGGATTTTTTTCTCTGTGTAAAAACCCATTGCATCACTACATGCCCGTGGTGAGTCTAGACTCCCCCACCCCACCCTCGACCCAACACCCCCACCTCCCCCACCCCCTAAAATGTTTAACCTAAGTCTCTGTGAGTACGAGGAATTCTAACAGGTTAAAGGTTAAAAAAAAACAAAATCTTCAAAACGTTTCTGCGGGGAAATGTCAGTCAGTTATTTTGTCCAAGTTTAAACACAAAGAAAAAGAAGAAGAAAAAAAGAGAAATAGGGGGGAGGGGGGTTCCGAGGGAATTGGTGAGAATTAGGTTGTGCAAACAGGTCAAGTTGACCTCTTGAGACGAAATGGAGAAACGACCAACTTCTTTTTTTTTTGTTTAACAACTGACTGGATGTTGTACTCCACATGGTCCTCAAATTTTGGTTGATTGAAGGGTTCAGAAAGACAGACTGACAGACGGACAGACAGACGGACGGACAGAAGAACAGACGGACAGACGGACAGACAGACAGACGGACAGACAGACAGACGGACAGACCGACAGACGTACAAGACGGGCGGACAGACAGACGGACAGACCGAGAGACGGACAAACGGACAGACAGACGGACAGACAGACGGACGGACAGACGGGCGGACAGACAGACGGACAGACAGACGGACAGACAGACGGACAGACGGACAGACGGACAGACAGACAGACGGGCGGACAGACAGACGGACAGATGGACAGACAGACGGACAGACCGACGGACACACACACACACACATACATAAATACATGCATACATACATACATAACACACACATACATAATACATAAACACACACATACATACATAATACATACATACATAAACACACACATACATAATACACACATACATAAACACACACATACATACATAATACACACATACATAATACACACATACATAAACACACACATACATACATAATACACACATACATAATACATACATACATAAACACACACATACATACATAATACACACATACATACATAATGCACACATACATAAACACACACATACATACATACATAACACATACATACATAAACACACACATGCATAATACATACATACATAAACACACACACATAGATAATACATACATACATGAACACACACACACATACATAATACATACATACATAAACACACACACATATACATAATACATACATACATAAACACACACACACACATACATAATACATAATACATAAATCATAGTAGATAAATAAATAGTTGCGTCTGATCTGTAAGCTGCAAGTTCAAATCTCGGCCTGTCCATTAACCTACCGGTGCCGCCACCTCCCCCCTCCCTCACACCCTTGGGGCCCCTAACGGACAGTGCAACTTCGGCTCTGGTGGATATGTAAAAAGGCTCCCCTACGGCGGATTATAGAATCAATAGATAGCCATCTCATCTTTACAAAAGATGTTTGATAATCATTGGTGGAGTGATAAATGGATCGATGCATCTCTCCCTATTCACTGAGACAAGTCAAATGGAACAAAGTGTGTGTGTGAGACATAGCGGGGACCCGAATTAAAAAAATTGGTCCCCAGCGGAGATGGAACCAATGGACAGTCACCGACAGTTGAACGCTTTACCGCACGACCATCCTTCCCCCCTATCAAAGTGTATCGCGGTATTCATTTCAATTTTTTTTTAAATATGTAAATATTGGTTTTGTTTATATCCCCCAAAACAAAGACGACAAAAATACAGAAAATAAATAAAAAGATGTATCTCTATGTACACCGTACAAAAGTTTGACAAATAAAATATCATATCCTCCTTCCCCCTCCCCTCCCCTCACTCTACCATCCCTTCCCTCTCCTATTGACCGTCTGTTTCTACGTCACCAGACGTACATCGTTTAGAACTTCAGTCTGACCCCAGCCTCACCCCCCCGCGCCCCCCCTCGCCCGACTCCCCCGTGGGGAAAGATATTCAAACAATACAACGCCTGAACAGTAACAGATGTGGCACGGAAACATTTGTAAACAACACACACAGGTTTCTTCCAGTCAATTCATCTCATTTTCGTGTTTTTAACTTTTATTTTATATTATATGTATATATATATATATATATATATATATATATATATATATATATATATATATATATATATTGCGTGGATACGACGGGCCAATATCGAAGGCGAAGAGACGACTTGAATCGTATCTTATGATAGAGAAGATTGCATCGATTACGGATGTTTTCCAGAATTGTGAGGAAATCATTTTAGAAAATTCCGAATTGCTTTATACTTTATTTGAACGGAATTAGTTACGATGTGTAGTTCTTTTTTATACTAATTGAGATAATTAAAACAGTTAAATATTTTTTCTCTGCCTCATCCCCAGGCCTACCGACAGAAATTTCGGGCCCCTGGGCAGGGCTGTCACGAGCCCCCCGTGCTGATAATAATATTTTCAAAAAGTTGATTGGCCAGCTCAGTCCGGGCCCCTAAAACTCGCCGGGTCTCTGGGCATTTGCCCCCCCCCCCACTTGTCCACCCTCTTCTCGACGGCACTGCTCACTCCTTGTTAAAAGGTTATATTCTCTCTTTATGTTATCTGCATCATACGATACTGTTCACATCATCATTTTTCGACACAGGTCCGTGTCGCGACAAGCCGATGTCAAAATGACCGGTCGATGTGACCATTAAGCTAGTATCGCTGACCATTGACTGAATTTGGCCGGTTTACAAACACTGACCGCAGCATATACCTGTATTTACCGGCCGTTGCCATTCAATACAAATATAAACAAACTGTGTCCCTTTTTTTGTGGTGACCTGTTTTTTTCATCACCGCCATAACCGATAGTGCAATGGCCGTGGAGGAACCACGGGAAATATATTTAGGAAACTGGACACGCCATGAGTTGAACCCTTAGCTTGCACATCCGGCTAGTTATCGGTAAATCGATGTATTCGATGTATCGATGGATTCCATGAATTCCATGTAATCGATGTATTCCATGTATTCGACGAATTCGATGGATTCGATTTATTCGATATATCGATGTATTCGACGTATTCGATATGGTTGACGTATTCGATGTATCGATGCTAGTACAAGTAGGTTAAATTTAAAAAGAAATTATTGGGGCCTTATTTGTAACCTGCCGAGAACCGGCGATTTGGAGAAAAGAAAATGACAAATACGTTGGCGTACATAACGATAAGGGGGAGGGGGAGCCGGGGGGAGCCGTGGGGGAGCCGGGGGGAGCCGTGGGGGAGCCGGGGGGCGGCGGCGGCTTCCAGCAGGGACGCTCTGCCCCCCCCCTCCCCCGAAAATATAACTTGCAGACACAGGGTTTTCCGCAAGAAAATTAGAGCTCTCAAGCTCTTCAAGAATAATACACGTTTGTTTGAATATGCGCCCATGTGTGTGTGAGTATGTGTATGTGTGTGTGTGTATGTGTGAGTGTGTGTGTAAGAGAGATAGAGAGAGAACGACTGCACGCGCGTTTTGTTTACATGTGCAGGCTATCATTAAAACACCATTTAAACTGAAATCTACCGGTTTTTGTTTTGTTTTGTTTCGTTAGTTTTTTTTTTTGCTGAACATTTTTTTCTCAACCTGAAAGTCGTTTTTAAATGAGGCATTCAACTCGTCCTGTGATGTCATTTCCGTTGCCAGCCTGTTTTTTTTTGTTGTATGGTCAATGTACCTGGGGTAGGGAGGCATGGTCGTTGGATTCGTCCTAACCTATATGTCATATATATATATATGTCCCCTCCCCACCGCAAACTCTCTATGTGTAGCCCTGATGCACCTGGTGTTTGATCCATCAATATTTTAACAAGTATGTCATTTTTCTGTTTTAATTGCCAAAAGTTTTGATATTATCGTGCAGAGCTGATCCATACATTTAAATATAACAAGATCTTGTTTAGTTGTTAGATGCCATGTAACAAAGTATGTACTCATTGGTAGACATATTCAATTATTTTTTAAGTAATGTATGTCTCTTTCTTTCTTATCAGCGATAGAAAGACGGACAGAGAGGTGTATAAATAGATGGATAGACAGAATAGATAGATAGATAGATAGATAGATAGATAGATAGATAGATAGATAGATAGATAGATAGATAGATAGATAGATAGATAGATAGATAGATAGATAGATAGATAGATAGATAGATAGATAGATAGATAGATAGATAGATAGATAGATAGATAGATAGATAGATAGATAGATAGATAGATAGATAGATAGATAGATAGATAGATAGATAGATAGATAGATAGATAGATGGATGGATGGATGGATGGATGGATGGATGGATGGATGGATGGATGGATGGATGGATGGATGGATGGATGGATGGATGGATGGATGGATAGATAGATAGATAGATAGATAGATAGATAGATAGATAGATAGATAGATAGATAGATAGATAGATAGATAGATAGATAGATAGATAGATAGATAGATAGATAGATAGATAGATAGATAGATAGATGGATGGATGGATGGATGGATGGATGGATGGATGGATGGATGGATGGATGGATGGATGGATGGATGGATGGATGGATGGATTCCTTTGGCCTTATTGACAGTTATCTTAATGTAATGTTAGTCCCTTACCCAAAAACTCACCCTGACATTTACATACTCTCAACCCATACTACAGAAAATCTCTCTCTCTTTCTCTCTCTTTCTCTCTCTCTCTCTCTCTCTGTCTGCCTTTATCTTATACACACTCTCACACACACACACACACACACACACACACACATATACACTCCACTCATTACGGTTAGCACCTTCCACCACCTCCCCCCCCTATTGACGCCGTTCAATGGCCCCCCACTTCACTTGTCACTCATTGCTGACAGTGACGTTCGACCCCTCCCAACCCTCCCACCCCACACCCCGGCATCCGGTTGTGAAGTACGTCTGGTACATTTCAAGCGGCGACTCGATGTCTCGCTGTTTGATGGTCAGCACCCCAATCAGGTTCAAAACGTTTTTTTCTCTTTTTTTTTTTTACTACCTGCGGCCTCCTAGTCTGCAGCGACTGTCGCGCCACCTATGACGGTTGGGTAGTGAGTAGATATCGTCATACAAAACATGCCCACTAGTTAATGGGGCTCGAAAATGAATATTGACAGGGCCGGGCTTGGTAATTCCGAGACCTTAACTGTCACAACTTAGTTGCTCTCGGGGGCTTAGACTTGTGAATCTGACCAGTTCAAAGTCTATTACACTAGCGTGTGGCGTGAATCTGACCAGTCCAAAGTCTATTACACTAGCGTGTGGCGTGAATCTGACCAGTCCAAAGTCTATTACACTAGCGTGTGGCGTGAATCTGACCAGTCCAAAAGTCTATTACACTAGCGTGTGGCGTGAATCTGACCAGTCCAAAGTCTATTACACTAGCGTGTGGCGTGAATCTGACCAGTCCAAAGTCTATTACACTAGCGTGTGGCGTGAATCTGACCAGTCCAAAGTCTATTACACTAGCGTGTGGCGTGAATCTGACCAGTCCAAAGTCTATTACACTAGCGTGTGGCGTGAATCTGACCAGTCCAAAGTCTATTACACTAGCGTGTGGCGTGAATCTGACCAGTCCAAAGTCTATTACACTAGCGTGTGGCGTGAATCTGACCAGTCCAAAGTCTATTACACTAGCGTGGCGTGAATCTGACCAGTCCAAAGTCTATTACACTAGCGTGTGGCGTGAATCTGACCAGTCCAAAGTCTATTACACTAGCGTGTGGCGTGAATCTGACCAGTCCAAAGTCTATTACACTAGCGTGTGGCGTGAATCTGACCAGTCCAAAGTCTATTACACTAGCGTGTGGCGTGAATCTGACCAGTCCAAAGTCTATTACACTAGCGTGTGGCGTGAATCTGATCAGTCCAAAGTCTATTACACTAGCGTGTGGCGTGAATCTGACCAGTCCAAAGTCTATTACACTAGCGTGTGGCGTGAATCTGACCAGTCCAAAGTCTATTACACTAGCGTGTGGCGTGAATCTGACCAGTCCAAAGTCTATTACACTAGCGTGTGGCGTGAATCTGACCAGTCCAAAGTCTATTACACTAGCGTGTGGCGTGAATCTGACCAGTCCAAAGTCTATTACACTAGCGTGTGGCGTGAATCTGACCAGTCCAAAGTCTATTACACTAGCGTGTGGCGTGAATCTGACCAGTCCAAAGTCTATTACACTAGCGTGTAGTCCTTGTTTTTTTTTGTTTTTATTTCGCTGTTCCCATGGTCCACTATTAGGGACTCTTTCTTCCTTATTAGGGGCCATGCCTTAAAACGCAGCATACCATGGGGGTGGAGGTGTAATACAAGCACACGTCAGCTGCAATTACCCTGATAGTGTTCCCTCCATCACGCCTTGTATAATGTCACTTCCATGCTTTATATATGCTGCCTTCATTTTGCCTTGTACAAGTGAAACTTTCTCTGTTAAATCAAAACACCATCGCTGGAAGTTACGTCATTAGCAATTAAAATAACAACCTATTATCGTGCACGTACGTCATTCCGTGAAGTTCAAATGTTGGGACCTTCAGTACTTGGTCCGAATCCGGTTGTGTCTCCTCTTTCCAGTGGAGAGTTACTGACCATTAAACAAACCTGGATGGTAGTTTTAGTTTAGGGTGATTGTGGCGGAGGGAGGCTGGGGGGGGGGGGGGGCGAGCATCAGAATTCAGAAGACACGTTTGACTCAGACACACAAAAAAAACGAAATAATGCTTGGCTGAAAACAGGTATCCTAATACCGCAGCTTTAAAAATTACTTCTTCCATTAGGCATAAACATCAAGCTGTTAATGAGACGTATCAATTTTACTTTTTGGCAGTATGTGTGTGTGTGTGTGTGTACATATATGTGTGTGTGTGTGTGAGAGAGAGAGAGAAAGATAGAGAGAGAGAGAGAGTCTGTTTGTCCTTGACTCACATAATTTTGACTCGTCCCACAAGGAAAACAATTTGATGTGTTACAGTTTGCCTCGATTCGCCCCAGGGGTCAATCAGGGGGTGTCGCCACGGGGCATAATAATAAAAAAAAAAAGAGCGAATAAACATTTATATATTTTATTTTTGTAATAACGTGGATAAATAAATTGATAAACCAATAATTATATATACATATTTATATGTGTATATATGTTTGTCAAAACGATTTCTATTCTTTTGGCCTACTTGTAAGTTGTTATTATTGTTACTGTACTGTTAGTTTGTTGACTTTTTTATATTTATTTCTTCAGAAATATATCGATACCGATCAGTCTAGCGGCCTACCCAGGCGTGTGTGAAGTCCCTGTGAGGATAAGATGAAATCTCTTAGATCCTATATGGGACGGTTCTTATGGTGCCCTCCTTTCATCCCACCATAGACAATAGTGCAATGGCTATGGGGGCACCACGGGAGATAAAGGGGGACTTTAGCCATGATCTGAAATATACATTGGCTCTCACCGGAGATCGAACCAGGTCGAGCGCTTTACCACACGACCATCCGTCCACCTAAGTAAAAAATCACCCATCCAAATGGGACAATTTTTAGGTTTTGCAGTGCCCTTCTTTCATCCCCACCACAGCCGGGAGTGTAATGTCCTTCTGGTCCTCACCGGAGATCGAACCAGGTACCTTCTGGTTGACAGTCGAGCGCGTTACCGCATGCCCCCATCCTTCCCCAAGTATGAACTTTCAGTTTATGTATACAATTCTAAATATGTACATCTTTCAATAGCAAGTGTGTGTGTTGGGGGGGGGGTGCTTGAATGCGTATGCATGTGTGTTGTGTTCTATTATTGCACCACTTTCCTGTCCTAAACACACAAAAATATTTGTTTGTTCTATTATCTTTACTAAGATCTCATTTTATCAAAAAAAGCAAAGCTAAAAGCAAAATATTATTTTAAAAACACCTGGCCACTACATGCATGATTAGGTAACGGAGAATCAACACCGCACATGTTTGCTGGGAATTCTTTTAATTTACATATGTAACAATTAAAATGTTAACACAGATCCTTAAGAGCAATATAGTAAGACGGGTGGACGTATGTCGACATGAGAGTCTTGGGTTCGATCCTTGGCGAGAACCAAGACAATTTCCCAGCCTTAAGTGTGCTCCGGACTTAAGTTGGGGGAAGTAAAAGCGGGTTGGTGGGCTTTGTGCTAACCAAACTATCCCAACAACAATCCCTTTATATGCTGAGGTTACAGAAACAGATGAATTCTACACGTCATCAACCCAGATAACCCTAAAAGGTTAATGAAAATTTACTTTTTTTTTTAAAGAGCACCTCGAAAGCTTGGGGGGGGGGGGGGAGATAAAGATTCTATTTTTAGTTTAACAACGGTAAAAAAAACAACAACATGTCACGTGTCAGTGACCATGGCCCTTAGGTACCCTGTCATTACAGTAATCTGCTGTAACAAGGGGTGGGCAAATATTTTGAATCGCGGGCCACATCGGGGCCGGACTAAGAGCAGATGGATTGAATGTTGACATGAACTGATATAAATAAAAGGGTAAAGGTCATAACGTAAGACACGAGCGCCGTGTTTCACTCTGAAGTGAGTGGCGGGCCGGATAAAATAGTCCGGCTCGTCGTATTTGGCCCGCGAGCCGTAGTTTGCTCCATGACTGTGTTGTAACATGATTAAGCTCTTGGTAGACCTGTGTGACCAGATGGGGGGGGGGGCAATTTTGTTGAGATATAAAGAAGGCCCGATTATTAGCCAGAAGAAGAAGCTCTGATGGTAAACTAAGTGAACCATGTATATGCAATAAAAAAAAAAGTAAAAAAAAACTAAAACTAATACAAAGCCAATCACTATCTCAATATTGTTAGACCCCCTTTTTTTATATATTGCAATTTTGTTACAAACGCACAAATTGTGTCAAGTCAGCAAAAAAAAATCAGCCATTTTGTTTGTTTGGCCTTGACCCACATTTATAACTCATCTTCTCGATCCAAACAGCAACAAAAAAAATCAGCTTTATTAATACTAAAGCACACGTGTTTCACTAGTGGAGTATTTGGTTCAAGTGAGACTAAAACTAAATGAACTGATGGAAGGCGATCGCAGTAGCATCTGTCGCTACGTCCAGTAGAGGCAATCACGCCCAACTTCCAACGAACTAAAATACGCGATTTTAATGTGGCAGAGGACCCGTAGAGGGGGGGGGGGTTTAGTTGCAGATCAAAGAGATGATGGATGCATGGTCGTCGGAAAGGGATAAGACCCGAACATATTTCATGTTCCCCATCCCCCATGGGCGTCGCTAGGAATTTTTCCAGGGGGGGGGGCAAACATTTTCCAGTTGGGGGGGGGCAAATAACAACTTTATGACATTTTTTTAAATGTGGGGGGGGGGAGTAAATGTTCCCCCCTTGCCCCCCATGAATATCCCCATGCCACCCCTCCCCTGATCTCAAAGGGTCCCATTTGGTGGGTTCAGCAATATTATATTAGGCATAGAAATATTGGTCAGTGGATGCAGTCAGTGGTTTCCTCAGAAATGGGTGTTGTCGAGAGGGGAGGGGGGGCAAAGGTTACCTACGTAATCCCTGTAAGGATGAGATTAAATCTCTTAGATCACATGAACTACTAATGGGACGGTTTTTATGGTGCCCTTCTTTCACCCCTTCCCCCTCCACCAAAGCCGATAGTGCAATGGCCATGGAGGCACCACGGGAGATATATCGGGAACTTGAGCCAAGACCTGAAAAATTTGCATTGGTCCTCACCTGAGATCGAACCAGGTACCTTCAGGTCGACAGTCGAGCGCTTTACCGCACGACCATCCGTGCAAAGATTTCCTAGCGACGGCCATGTTGAAGTGAAGAGTATGTATGTGTAATGATGACCGTAAAATAACATTCTACATTCTTTTTTTTTTTTAAAGCGTTTAATTCAGCGTGTTTATTTCAAGTGTTTAAGACAATAAACATTAACAGCACTGCATATAATAAAACATAAGTGCGCATATATATATTTATAATGAGCTTTGCGCATTAAATTAAGATAACGTTGAAGTCAAGATAGAAGAAAAAAAAAAGGGACAAACAGCTGTTGAAATAACTTTATAACATTGCATTGCCGTCAGGCCTTACGCACTTCAGTTCTATGACGTCAATGTTGTACGCGATAAAAAGCCGTTAGCATCCAATAAATCAATATATTCAAAAACATGGAGAGCTGTAGTTTGAATGATGTTTATGACATGCACTGTTTGTTTTGGTTTCAAAACTTTTTAATAACATTCTCATTGATAAAACAAGTATCTCTTCGCTAGATGTTAAGCAGTGCTTCCCAAAGTGTGGTGCGCGTACCCTTGAAAGATACGCAAAGAGTTTGGCGGGGGTATGAACTTCACCGAGGGGTGAGAACATTGGGAAAACATGCACGGCTGAAGTGATGACTACGAAAGGAGGGGAAAACAGGACCGTAAAAAACAATTGGCAAGTTTGTTGTTTGTTTGTTGTTGTTTGTTTTACTAGGGGGTACTCAGTATCACGGAAATAATAAAAATGGGGGTACACGGTTGTCGACATTTTGGGGAACACTGAGGTGCAGGGTTAAAGGTTGTTGTTTGTAAGTCACCAAACGGCTGGTGCAAGGGTGGGCAAAGTTTTTTTTTCAAACCGCGGGCCGCAAATGTTTCTTTAAAGTTGACTGCAGGTCTGGACCGAACAGCCTAACAAGGTGTATTTGCCTTTCCCCCTGAGCCGAAGATTTGCCCATTCCTAATCTTCACTGAACACTAAACTAATCGATATCCTTAAACATTATTGATACATGTATCTCATTATCCCAATTTCTTACTGTGCTAATCAATTATCAATAACGCACATAAAAACAAAATAATATATATAAAAGCGATTTGGGCTCTGCGATAAATCGAAAGTAAAGAATTCATACAACAGTATTCCAGTTTAAAATACAATCATGAAAAAATCGGATCTACCCGAAACCAAAAAAAAAAATAACATATTCTACCGATCAAGCCTAAGGGGATATAACTCTATGCAAAGGTTTCGCAGGGTACAGCTAGTATACTATATTGGCATAAACAAAAATCATAGCATGTCTATTCTGTTGTACATGTTCTGTGGTGAGGTAGAGCTATTTTTAGACTGGCGGGTAGTTAACGCAAATGCACTCATTAGACTCGTTTCAAATCTGCTGCAGGTCAGCAGCCAGGGAATTTAGGGCCCCCTTGAAAAAAACTATACCATCAAAGGCCCGGGATCCACGACAAGTTTGAATTGTCCCTTCCTGTCGGCCGCCCTTTTTTTTACTGATTGAATATTTGAGTTTAGTATTGTTTAAAAAGTGACATATGGTTGCTAGGAAAAGGCATCCCTTCTCTACAGATAACATCTATTGCAGTGTAGAGTAGTGCCTTGCAGTATATATACGTATATAACTATAAAAAGAATTATAAACTATTGTTTACCGAAGTGTAAAGCAGAATATAACAGTGTTTAGCGGTATATATCAGTGTATTGCAATAAACGGCGATACATAACAGTAAATAACAGTATATATCGGTATATAGCAGACGATAGAAATAAATAAAAGTGTACTGTAATATATTACACTTTCCAGCAATATATTTTCTTAAATTCTGTAGACTATTTTTTTACAGTTACCTGTTGACATTTTAAATGTATATTTGTGTACAGTTATTGTAGTTGTTATTTTGTTTTGTTGACTTGTTGACATTTTAAACGCCATGCATTAATTTCAGCTCTGAAAGTGTAGAGGCTGTATTTAAAGCACATCAACAATACACAAGCAACGGGTGGGCAAACTGTTAAATCACAGCCATTAGGGGTTCAACCAAAGTCACTAAGGGCCGGACAAGGACCAGACATTTTATAAAAGTGCCGGACATAGAGCAAATTGGTGTAGTTTGATGTAGAGCAAATTAGTGTGATTTGATGTAGAGCAAATCGATGTAATTTGATATGAAGCAAATTAGTGTAATTTGATGTAGAGCAAATTAGTGTAATTTGATATGAAGCAAATTAGTGTAATTTGATGTAGAGCAAATTAGTGTAATTTGATGTAGAGCAAATTAGTGTAATTTGATGTAGGGCAAATTAGTGTAATTTGATGTAGAGCAAATTGATGTAATTTGATATGAAGCAAATTAGTGTAATTTGATGTAGAGCAAATTGATGTAATTTGATATGAAGCAAATTAGTGTAATTTGATGTAGAGCAAATTAGTGTAATTTGATATAGGGCAAATTAGTGTAATTTGATGTAGAGCAAAATGATGTAATTTGATATGAAGCAAATTAGTGTAATTTGATGTAGAGCAAATTGATGTAATTTGATATGAAGCAAATTAGTGTAATTTGATGTAGAGCAAATTAGTGTAATTTGATGTTGAGCAAATTGATGTAATTTGATATAAAGCAAATTAGTGTAATTTGATGTAGAGCGAATTGATATACTTTGATATAGAGCAAATGTAAATAAAATGCAAATAAAGAGTGTGCCGGTTCAAACAGCAAAAAGGGGGCCGGGCGTGGTCCACGGGCCGATAGTTTTAACCCGTGTCGAGATTGAAACGATGATGTTGAGGTTAAAGAGGTTAAACTGTGTGATTCAAAGCACGTAAAAAAAAAGCGTGAAATCAAGTTCAGAGTGGAAAGGTCAGGGGGAGGGGGTGGGTAAGAGGAAGTTAATGGCTGCTTTAGATTCTGAACACGCGTCCCTAATGGTAGTATTTGTTCATTAGCGATTTTGTTCATTGACGTGAATGTGTGAATGAGTCTAACAGTGCTGCTTGAACGAATGCCATGGATTCGAACATATCCAATGACTATTGACTGGGGGGTAGTAGAATAAGTTGATAGCTAGAACTCCCGTCCCCGGGCTCATGTGATCGTAACCGAGAGGGGGGCAGGGGGGGGCAAATACCCAGGGGGGCCCGGCGAGTTTTAGGGCAAATTTTAGGGGCCCGGACGGAGCTGGCCAATCAACTTTTGAAATAATTATTATCAGCACGAGGTGGGGGGGGGCGTGACAGCCCTGCCCGGGGGGGGGCGAAATTTCTGTCGGTCGGTGGGCCTGATCGTAACCACACCATTCAAATTTTTTTTCCCCGCGGACCTACTTTCCTCTCACTGCACCTGAGATGCGGACATGACAGGAGAAATACATAATTCATTTACTCCCCTCCCCCCCCCCCACCACCTCGTTTGTTCTACTGACCTACTTTGATGTTTCCGTTGAGACTAGTACCAGAGGCGTATTGCAGTTCTTCAAGGATCTTTTCTTTTTCATCCCAACCATTTACAAAGAAATGGCTTAGAGAAACATAGAAATATACAGAAAGAGTGATAGATGAAAAAAAAAGTCTGATAGATAGACTGACAGAGAGGCAAATAGACAGGCAGACATACATAAACCATATGACATAAATAAGGATGGACGGATATAAGAATAGACAAACAAATCGACAGACGGATAGATAGATAGATAGATAGATAGATAGATAGATAGATAGATAGATAGATAGATAGATAGATAGATAGATAGATAGATAGATAGATAGATAGATAGATAGATAGATAGATAGATAGATAGATAGATGCCCTTGATTTGCATAGGGACCCCAAACATATGTTTTGAATTATTTTTCCTAAACCCACCAGTGACCTAAGAGCGATTCCAAGGCCAGTCCAACTTTGTTTAAATTTCACATGATTTCATGATCTATCAGTCATACTAATGTAACTCTCGTGTCATCTTAAATTAATGTTTGGTGTAAAGATGATTTAAAGAGGAGGTAAAGAGAATGTTTAGAGGATGTAAAGGTGATGTAAAGAGGTTGTAAGAGAGGATTAAAGAGCGATAAAGATGGTGTAAAGATTTTGTAATGAAGCTGTGAAGATGATGTAATGAGGTTGTAAAGATTTTGTAATGAGGTTGTAAAGATGATGTAATGAGGTTATAAAGATTTTGTAATGAGGTTGTAAAGATGATGTAATGAGGTTGTAAAGATGATGTAATGAGGTTGTAAAGATGATGTAATAAGGCAGTTAAGATGATGTAATGAGTTTGTAAAGATGATGTGATTAGTTTGTAAAAATGGTGTAATGAGGCTGTAAAGATGATGTAATGAGTTTGTAAAGATGATGTAATGAATTTGTTAAGATGATGTAATGAATTTGTAAAGATGATGTAATGATGTTGTGATGATGGTGTAATGAGGTTGTAAAGGACTCGCCTCACTGACAAACCACAGGAGTTTTTTCGTCTATTCAGTGTTGACCCAAATAATATTTGAAATAATTTCCATTTCGACTGACTCATATGTTTAAAACTGTAAAAAAAAATTGTATGTACATGTAATTTCATAATCGTATACGTCATGAATTAATAAACAGGGTCAGAATTTTGACTTAAAACATGGCTTCCATGGAGTACAACTGCTAATGCCGTTTGCTCCGCCAAGAGAATGAGATAATACTTGAAGTATGGAGTCGACAGTATTCAAAATCTAAAAATTATTTTTTCTATGTTTCATTTTATAATTAAAAAAAAAAACCGTTAAGCAATAAAGCTCCCCCCCCCCCATGTGTGTGCTGGGGCTTAGATTGATCTCTGACGCCACACTTCTTTATCCATCTACAAGTTATTAAAGTTTAAGCAAAATCCTAAGCTAGTGTTGATAGTAAAAGGGTGTGTGAAGCCGCAAGATATTTTTTTTTATTTGTAGTTTATTTAATTAATGGCAACACATTATGGTGATATGATAGGTGTTAATCGCTAATACACATGGATGTATATTTCTTCAAATTTGTTTATGTCGATGTGTGTTGTGCTGTCTATGTGTGCTCAGAATAAAGCTAGTGGCTATGTGTGCTGTCAATGTGTGCTGTCAGTGTGTGCTGTCTATGTGTGCTCAGAATAAAGCTAGTGGCTATGTGTGCTGTCAATGTGTGCTGTCAGTGTGTGCTGTCTATGTGTGCTCAGAATAAAGCTAGTGGCTATGTGTGCTGTCAATGTGTGCTGTCAGTGTGTGCTGTCTATGTGTGCTCAGAATATAGCTAGTGGCTACGTGTGCTGTCAATGTGTGCTGTCAGTGTGTGCTGTCTATGTGTGCTCAGAATAAAACTAATGTCTATGTGAGCAGTCTATGTGCTCAGAAATCAAACGCACTTCCATGCTTTGTCTTATTTCAGACACATGTTTCACGTGCTGTCCAAAAATCCAGCAGTTGTGTTTATTCCCCCCTTTAACCCCCCCCCCCCACCCCCTAAATAATGTACCGTTTTTGGTCTAGACATTTGCACCCACCTAGCTACCACGACTAGAGCAAGGCCTCCTCCAAACAGTGTGCTAAGCTTTTAAGATGAAGATGAAACGATCTCTTCTCTTCCCCTTCCCCCTTCCTCTCCCTCTTTCCCCCCGACCCTCCCGTCCCGTCCCCCCCCCATCACGTAGGCTTAGCTGTCGCCTAAGATCAGAAGGACTTTAACAACACTTTTAAAAGAAGAAACAAAAAAAAAAAACGACAAAGTTTTCGACCTTTGACCCACATGATGTGGATGATCTTTGTCAAACTGGCCACGGCCATCAACAGGTTGATTTGTCCGCAAGGTGTGACTATTGTCAACACTTTCACGACATTGCTAAAATGCTTGTCTCCCCCCCCCCCCTTTTTTTTTTGACTTATACGCTAGAGCAACGGTTCTCAAAAACAAAAATTGAGGGGGCGGGGCGGTTTATTCGAGGGAGAGGGGTGGGATGTTTTCAGGGAGAGAATTTATTTAAATGTGTTACTGTCATCAAGTTCTGGTAGTTTATATAAAACTACACAGGTGAGCCATCTCAATAAAAATATGAATAGACTGCCTCGCGAGAATTCCTAATATAAATAACTTGAGAATCACCGTGCTACAGGGAATGTAGTATCTCTCCCTCCTCCCTCCACCCCCCCCTCTCTCTCTCTCTCTTCACCTTTTCCCTATCACAAATAGGCTCCACGAGCAAAAAAAAAAAGAAACATGGCTCTTGGGAATAGAGTGTGAAATAGTGAGGGAATTAGATTTTGTAGCACAAAAAAAAAGAAATAGATTAACATTTAAAATACATCAGTGTCATGTCAATCAATCCAAAGGTAATACGTGAATCGTACCCCGTAGCCGTGTGGATTAGGATATGGTTACAGCATGCATTAACTGTCTCCAGATCAACTAGTATGGTTACATAATGTATTAACTGTCTCTAGATCAACTAGTTTTTTTGTATGTTTGTAAAATTATTGATGACCTTCAACTATTAAGTTATTTTTTTAATCATTTAGCCTTTAAGTGCGTGCAGGGTACAGAAATCATATCCTAGTATAAGAAAAGGGTGGGTGGGGGATAGAATGAAATATTTCCCACCTTTTAGTAAAATTCAGATCCAGTAACCGACTGGCCACTAACCCTTACCCGACGACCAGTGGGCATGCCCGTAGCGTGCGGGGGGCCTGGGGGTCCGCCCCCCCCCCGCGTTTTGTCTGGCCTCCTCTGCTTGTTTGCTCTACTTTGTAACATTGATTTCCTGCCCACCCCCTGCTATTGACCTGGCCCCTGATGTAGAATGCCTGGCACCTGCTGTATAATGCCTGGCCCCTGCTGTAGAATGCCTGGCCCCTGCTGTATAATGCCTGGCCCCTGCTGTAGAATGCCTGGCCCCTGCTGTAGAGTGCTGTAGAATGCCTGGCCCCTGCTGTATAATGCCTGGCCCCTGCTGTAGAATGCCTGGCCCCTGCTGTAGAATGCTGTAAAATGCCTGGCCCCTGCTGTATAATGCCTGACCCCTGCTGTATAATGCCTGGCCCCTGCTGTAGAATTTTCACGCTACGGGGCTGCCAGTGGGCCCTTTGAACGGTAAACTTAAAAATCGAATTGTATCATCGTAGAGCGCATTCCTGTTTGGGTGCTGTCCACAGCCCACTAAAAGCGTGAAGAAGATAGTGGTGGGAGTGGGGAGGGGGGGGTCAAGATATAACATCACTAAGCAGCATTGCCATAGAGAGCTTACCTCTCGCCCGGAGCACAATACCTTTTAATACCCTTTTTAGCGCCCCCCTCTCTCCATTCGAAAACCATATAATATTGTATTAAAATATACCTTTGTGAGTAGCGCACGGGGGAATAATGCCCCCTTGCCCACCCCTCACTACGCCTCTGCTAAGCACAGAGTTATGCTAACGGTTTGAGTAGATACAATGTAGATACGAGAAATTTGAGATCCTATATATATTTTCTAGCAATGCATTGTAAAACGCTTAAATCTTTTTTTTTTTGAAAGTTTAATTCATGCAGCCCGTAAGGGCCATTGTCTCAGAGGAAGTGTATATATGACTCATCCATTTCAGCACCTACTGCATATTAAATGATTTTAACCCTAACTCCCAACACCCAGCCGCATTTACTTCCTTTATTCCGGTACCGATTTAATGCTGCGTGGACTCCGGGTACTTTCAACCAGCTTTACAGGCCCTGGAAAATTCTCATAGTTCTACCCAAAATTTACCAGAATGTATATTTATTTAATTAATATAATATAACAATAGCGGTGTGGGTTCTGCGTTAAATCGAAAGTAAAGAATTAATACAGCAGTATTCCAGTTTAAAATACATTCATGAAAAAATCGGATCTGCCCGAAACCAAAAATAACCTAGCCTACCGATCAAGCCTTAGGGGATATAACTCTATGCAATGTTTTTTGCAAGGATACAGCTAGTATCTATATATGTATATTTTTAATGGATTGTTGTTATTGTTTTTTATGTTTGTTTGTTGTTTTTTTTTTTTTAAATTATCCACAGAGTATCAAATAAACAAAATTCTCTCATGAAGATTCAGTTGATACAGAGGTGTATTTAACGGAGAACTGGCTTGTCCATAGGCCTAAGAAAGCTCAACTCTATACAATAGGTGCACAGTGCACACTTTTTAATGTCATTCTTTACTTAGGGGGGGGGGCGTCGATATGATCTGCTTCGCCCGGGGCGCCAGCCGACATCAGTCAGCCTCCGAGCTGATGCCGAAGTTTCTTCCTCAAGTGAAACTGTGTTGTTGTTTTCCTCATTGTGATGTCCGTTGTGGCTGTAGTCGACTATGACGATATTGGGATGATGTCCGTTGTGGCTGTAGTCGACTATGACGATATTGTGATGATGTCCGTTGTGGCTGTAGTCGACTATGACGATATTGTGATGTCCGTTGCGGCTGTAGTCGACTATGACGATATTGTGATGATGTCCGTTGTGGCTGTAGTCGACTATGGCGATATTGTGATGTCCGTTGTGGCCAGTTTGTCTAGCCGTTTGCTGCAATTTTTGTTTACATTTTAGAAGAAAAGATTCAATTAGTGAAGTTTCTATTTAAACTCGCTGTGACTGTATAGGGTAAAGAGCACCCTGAGTCTACAGCAAACTTTCAGATACTTCGTCCGTTTAAGTAATCGAGGAGAAAAATAAGGTTTAAGTGGACAATATGTACAGAGTAAATATATATATATATATGTATATATGTTTTTAAACATTTTTTTAATAAACTTAAAAAGTTCCCGAAAAAAAAAAAGGTAATTTCTTAAGTTAAAAAAAATACTCAGAAAAAATATTAAAATTTAAAAAATCGATAATTAGTTTCATAAATTTCTTTTGTAATTTGACAATGAGTGTAGTTCAAGGACGGACTCCATTCAGCGTCTTTTTTAGAGCATTTTCGAAAAAAAATGCTCTATTGTCCCCGTGTTGTCTGTCTGTCTGTCTGTCTGTCATCACACTAGATCTCAACAACCATAAGTCCTAGACCCATGATGTATATATCATTTTGTAGGTCTTGGCCTGCCAAGAAATGACTTTTTTCCATTTCGCGATCTGACCTCTCAGGGCCGTAAAAGGGGCCTAAGTACCGTTTTTTACTATATAAGCTATATTAATAAAGGAGCGCTATATCTCAGCAACTATAAGTCCTAGACCCATGATGTATATATCATTTTGTAGGTCTTGGCCTGCCATGTGTACATCAAAAGTTCATTTTGCGATAGGACATCTGAGGGCCGGGCTTCAGCTAAGGGGCTTATATATTATATATACACCTTGTACGTTCAATAACCCGTTCATTTGGTGCGAAATACTGCAGCACGTAGTTTCACCAAGATTTATTAAGAAACTCATCAAATGAAATAGTAAGCTTGTGTTCTGAGTTTAATTGAAAGTATCAGAGCTATGCAACAATTGTCGGAGTTTTCGGACGATTAAATTACTATAATTTAGAATGTTTTCAATTATGAGTCCTATTTCAGTAACCACAAACCACTTGTAGTTAGATTTAAGAGGCAATAATTTTTTTTCAAATATAAAGAAACGTCTTTATAATTTTTTTTTACAAATATGTGCATTACACAATTGAATTTATAAACATTTCCAAAATTTACAAATATTTACTGAAAGCTAACAAACGTACTGATACATAACACGAAAATGCGCTAACACGTCCTGTGTCCAGAATGGAACAGGCTTAATTGCTTGTTTTTATTATTGTATCCATTGAGCTGAAAGACTGCGACAGGAAGTGTTCAATGTTTCATTATTGTCAGGTCATGAATCACAGGAGATACAATCAGACGTCACGCCAGGAAAATTTATAAAAATAAAAAAAATAATTTAAAAAAAATTGCACAGCAGAGTTTTATCTCGCCTAAATATTTTTAAATCGTTTAAATATCTCGTTTTGTTCTGATGTGTTAAACTCATTAAAAGATCTAGTTATATTCCGACGTGTTAAACTCATTAAAAGATCTAGTTATATTCCGACGTGTTAAACTCATGAAAAGATCTAGTTATATTCCGACGTGTTAAACTCATTAAAAAATCTAGTTATATTCCGACGTGTTAAACTCATTAAAAGATCTAGTTATATTCCGAAGTGTTAAACTCATCAAAAGATCTTTTTATATTCCGACGTGTTAAACTCATCAAAAGATCTAGTTATATTCCGAAGTGTTAAACTCATTAAAAGATTTAGTTATTGTTACGGGCTCTTTTATAGATAATAAACACACAGTAAAACACATAGGTATATCAACAGATAAGTCAACGCTTATTGATTTGAAATATAAACTAAATGAACTTTATTTAAGCTACTCGTGACTGCACGACTATCTCATACAAACTCTAATCCAACACTCCATCTATAAAACTACATCTGTCTAAACTCCAATCTAACACTGAATCTATAACTAAATTAAACTTCTTTCTCGATCGACTCCTCGCCCCCGAATGTCGAGGGAAGGGAATAGGGGGAGGGGCGTTTCCGACATCAAAGCCTGACTCCTGGGTTTTCTCTGAGTCCGGTAGGGCTTTGATCTTGGTCAGTGGCCAAAGGTGCGAAGTCGCACCTTCGTCCAGCTAACGTCCAGCTAACGTCCAGCTTCCGAGCGCCTGGTAGCTTTGATCACGCTCCGCTGACCACAGATCTAACAGGGGTGGGGATGAGGGTAACATAACATGGGGTAGCTGTGTTGTGGGGTGGGGGGTGCGATCGTAACATCTCCCTCCTTGTCAGTAAGCATGATGCAATCATGCAAAATAAAATAAACATCAAATTGTATCCTGAACAAAACAAAACTAATTTAACTTAAAATAATACAAGTATAACTAAAAAACTTTAAACATTTTCATACCCGTAATAAGATGACTAGCATAAAAGAGACAAAGCAAAAGTTACATGTTGATTGACAACTATTGTGTAGGTAACAAACTTATAACATACGTTAGAATCTCAGCTCTACAACTTGTTAACCAACAAAACGTGACATGATCCTAAAACAGTTTACCTATAACACTTGTATCATTTGGTCTACAAACCGTATCTAAAGTCTTATGATCCGTAATGTCATAATGTCCTAAATATTTAAACTACCTCATGGCGGATAACCATCAATAAACAAAATCAATGTAATATTATAAATACATTCCAAAACTTTACATTAAAAAAAAAAAACGTTTCCTCCCACAGTAGATATAATTAATTATGACAGATTAGGCGAAACAATATAAACAAGTGCAAAAATATATCCAAAATCTTATTAGCCTTCCATAAATAACACCAATCACTAGCTACGTAATCATGATCTATATTGAATAAAAATAACATCTAAAAGCTACCTGATGCATTAACCCATTATAAATCTTCTATAACGTACAGGCATATTATTGACAGAGGGGAAACAACGAGACAAGCGATAATAAAAACCAGGTACACCACAATGGTATTACAATTAATAAAAGCCATGTATATTTACAGGGACACATAACACCTGTCAACAAAATGTTTAAACTGGTAATATAAGTACTAATGAAAACATACCCAGGCCATTACAGTTACCCTTACACAGAAATTAAGATAGAACAGTACGGTAATGCAAACAAGAATTAATGTAACCTCATAACTATATTTAATAACACTAATCAATAATTATTTAGACATAATATGCCTAGAAAAATTATTGATAAACGCTAAGTACTGTAAGTAGTGTAATAACCAAATGATACATTTTTCAACAACAAATAAACTGGTCAATGAAAAAATATAACAAAACCACATATTCACCAATATACATAGGCCTAATCAAAATCATAAAAAAAAATAACAGGTTATCTAATTAGAAACATTAACCATGTCTGGTACATATGAAATAAGGATGTCACGAGGTACAGAATTAATCTATTTTATCATATGCTCCCGCCAGTTGCAATCTAAATCCCTCTCCTTGCCTTGAAAGAACCCATATCTAGGCTTTCTCATTTGATAAAGATTGTTATCAACCCGATTATTTCTTGGTACTGATCTAGAAGTGAAATATTGATAGGGGTTATGAGGCCTAATGCATTTCTCTACCCTTCGTCTATCATATAAATCTGTACCCATATTTCTATGGCTGTACCTTAGACAAATATCCCCATGACAAATGTAGTTCATTCTTCTATCATCAATATTTTGTGGGTCATTTCTACGCCTGTACAGAAGCACATTGTTCATACCATGTCTACACTGTGTCTCCATTTGCCCATACTTCAACAAACTCTCATTTTCGCAACGTTTCCCTCTTACATCAAACTTCTTTCTACACCCGTACGCACAATGACATTTGTTCTTCTTGAATAGTTCTACTGGCCCATCACAGTTAGGACCAGATCTCTTTCTTACAATTATAATTCTAGGCGGCTGATACTCATTGTGTCTAACTCTCATCCTCTGCCTTTGTTCACCTCCCCCCACTGACCGCCTTTGACCAGCTACAGGTTTAACACGCCCCTGAAAAGTTGTTTCTCGTTGTTGTAACTGGTTACTTTTTTTATTAACAGGATCTGAAACTGGACACTTCTTCTCATCCCATTTTTCCTGAACTATTTCTTTGTTATTACCATAATGTTTGGTCTGCTTTCTGTCTTCTTTAACCACCTTTACTTGACTAATTTCTCTATTGACACTATTGATCTCGACTAAAGTTTCCGCTATGCCTAGTCTATCTATCATGACCTTTAACCCCTTTTCTACTTTAGGTTGTGATGCAGCAATCATATCTAATTTGGAAAAAATATTATGCAACAACTTCTCTACTGAACTAAGTCTAAGTGTTAAATTTTCTATTTTTTCATTTGTATCTATCGGTTCTGCTTTTAGTACATCTTTTTCTTTCCAATCGATCTCAAACTTATATGAACTATCTACTCCTTTATTGCCGAACCCCAATAAGCTTGTGTCTCTGTTATCAACGCCCTCCGACACACATGGTTCGACTAAATCACTGAATCGATCTCTAGTGACACATTTTTCAATATCTAAACGTAATTTGAATTGAGCATTTTCGGCTTCCATTTTTCTAATTATCATCTCTTCTAGTCTTTCTTCCCTCTCATCATCCTCCCTCTCCTTTTCCTCGGCCTCTTTTATACTAACCCAATCCCGCAATTCTTTGCCAGTATACCCAAGGTCCTTACCCATCTCAATTAAAGCTGTTAAGGTTGCCATGGCACTGTAAACAGTATACACCAGCAAAAAGAAGCAAGTAAAAATAATTGTAAAATATTTAGCAGAAGAAGATTACAACTGCTAATTAAAATCAATAGTGAAATAAACCAATGAACTTAAATAAATGTTATAGCTGTTCCAGGTAAACCCTATTTTAACCTCCACTGTATTTAACAAAAAACGAAATACAGAATTTTACCAGGAACAGTGAACAATTAAGTTACATTGAACAATCTTACAAAAAATTCTAAATTAATATAACTTATCTGTAGATCTTCAATACTCCGAACTTGATCCAATGAATAAGAGAGATCAAAATAAAACACAGTCCGTGGTTCTAAACAATAAATGACAATATTCTGAGACCACTTTTAAAAACACTATCAGTTCAACAATGTTAGTTTACTAATAACTTCAAATCAGCAACATCAGCTATGTCAGGAACCGCAGAAACGTCGGCAGCATCAAATACGTCGGCAACATCGAATACGTCAGCAACCTCAAATACGTCGGCAGCAACAGCAACCAGCAATGACGTGCAATATAGCAGTAAATAACATACGATTGCAGTAAAAAGTATAGTACTATGCGCCTAATTCATTAATTAGACAGTAACCTCATCTCAACAGCAATCTCGGTTACACATTAGCATCATCAGCAGCAACCTCGGTTACATATAAACATCAGCTCAACAGCAATCTCTGTTACATATAAACATCAGTTTAAGACCAGTACTTTAACTGAAGCCTACTCAGCAACAACAATTTTCATCACAGACCAGTTCAAATGGTCGACAGCAGCATTACAATAAGTTAAACATCATTATGTCCGTAGATCACTTATAATCCACAGAAGAAAATACTCACAACGTCGTTTGTATTGACAGCAATTTTCACAATAACTCCTTACTCCGCAGTCACGAGTTCACGTCGGAGGTGCCATAAATGTTACGGGCTCTTTTATAGATAATAAACACACAGTAAAACACATAGGTATATCAACAGATAAGTCAACGCTTATTGATTTGAAATATAAACTAAATGAACTTTATTTAAGCTACTCGTGACTGCACGACTATCTCATACAAACTCTAATCCAACACTCCATCTATAAAACTACATCTCTGTCTAAACTCCAACCTAACACTGAATCTATAACTAAATTAAACTTCTTTCTCGATCGACTCCTCGCCCCCGAATGTCGAGGGAAGGGAATAGGGGGAGGGGCGTTTCCGACATCAAAGCCTGACTCCTGGGTTTTCTCTGAGTCCGGTAGGGCTTTGATCTTGGTCAGTGGCCAAAGGTGCGAAGTCGCACCTTCGTCCAGCTAACGTCCAGCTAACGTCCAGCTTCCGAGCGCCTGGTAGCTTTGATCACGCTCCGCTGACCACAGATCTAACAGGGGTGGGGATGAGGGTAACATAACATGGGGTAGCTGTGATGTGGGGTGGGGGGTGCGATCGTAACAGTTATATTCCGACGTGTTAAACTCATTAAAAGATCTAGTTATATTCCGACGTGTAAAACTCATTAAAAGATTTAGTTATATTCCGACGTGTTAAACTCATTAAAAGATCTAGCTATATTCCGATGTGGTTTATTCATGATGGCCCACACCCTGTTGTAATTATTACCTAATGTATTTATGTAATCTATGAATATTCGCACCTAGCGAACTGTACAATCTCCGTTACTTTATGGTTTTTGTTTTGTGTATACTGATAGAGGGGAGAATGTGGTCTACTCCAGGATTTGTGTCGCAAATCTACTCCTGGCTTTATCCTAAATCTCAAACTGTTTTAATGAATAAGCATTGTGTGGTCCACGTCTAAATCCTAGTGCATTACGTGTTCGTTTCTCTCCCCCCCCCCCACTCACTCTCTCTCTCTCTCTCTCCCTCTCTCTCTCTGTGTGTGTATGTGTATATATATATATATATATATATTGAATGTGATTAAGAATACGTGTGCCTATAAATAGCCTATACATACACATAATGATCATATCTGATTCTGCATTCCATATCCATTCTATCCTAAAAATAGCATCGTGCATCAGTAAACCTATTTCGATAATACTCAAGACGAATTTCACATTAAAAGCTTAAGTTAGTCAGTAAAAAGTTTAACTTAATGTGTGCGTGTGTGTGTGTGTGAGGAAGAACTTGGGGTGGGGTGGGGGGACACACTATACTTCAATTCAACTTTAGTTCAAACACGCCAAAACAAATATTTAACATTAAAAAAAAATTCACATTACAGCTGAAAAAAACGATCTTTGAGACACATTAGTTCTAAAGCCCTAGATTTCTCGCTTCAATATTGGACAAATACTTGTGATTGGCGGAGAAATTCTGGGAAAAACCCTGTTTCATTTTGTGTCTAACTCTAAGGTCGTTTGTACTCAATACCTGCGCAGGTTCTCTTTTTTTTTTTCCAAACAAGAGGAAACAATTAGAGAGCTAAAAACGAACGAATGTCATGTTTTAAAACCAGAATTCAGACCAAACAAAAAAAAAAATGGCGTGACTGCAAGTGAAGTCAGAGAAGAAATTGTGTGTTTACCTTGTCCAACGTTAAAAACTTTCAGCTGGTTTTACATACAACAAAAAATAAAAAGTTTAGCTTGGAAATACAAATAAATAAAAGCACCTGTCTTTACAAACTTTGAAAAGGGGGAAAAAATATGTTCAATCTTTCGTTAAGGAATATCATGAAAAAGTGTGACATTTAGAATGTTATTAAAAAGGATGAGGGGGGGGGGCGATAAAACACATCAGAATGAATGCCGTGAACTAGCCTTGGGCCCATGATATTTTCTACCAAATGGGCCTGTTGTGATTAGGGATGTGACGGAGCTGATGAAAATCCGCATATGTCGGATTCGGATTTGCCAAATATAAATCCGTCGGATTCGAATGCGGATGCGGATTTGGTCAACACTTGGCTAATAGGGGGTAAATTTACGTTCATGACCAAATACGACATCTAATCTATGGACAGCTGAGTAAAGGTCCAGTAGTTTAGTTTTATCTGTTTTCTTTATTTCGGGTTTTCGAAAGTCTCTAGGTTTTTTTAAATTTTAGTTACGATTTCTACGGCCGTGTTTGATCTGAAAACGGTAATTTTTCAAATTCGAATCCGATGGAATTTTTTTTTTTTTTTAAATCCATCTGATTCGAATTTGCTCAAAAAACGTCGAAGTTCGAATGTCGTCGGATTCGAATTCGAACGTCGTCACATATCCCTAGTTGTGATCGCTCTTATCCATCAAGTCATTATATGGCACAGTGAGTCTCATAGTGTGTGTCGAGGGATCATGGGTGGGTCGAGGGATCAAGGGTGGGTCGAGGGATCAAGGGTGGGTCGAGGGATCATTGGTGGGTCGAGCAATCAAGGGTGGGTCGAGGGATCATTGGTGGGTCGAGGGATCAAAGGTGGGTCGAGGGATCAAGGGTGGGTCGAGGGATCATTGGTGGGTCGAGCAATCAAGGGTGGGTCGAGGGATCAAGGGTGGGTCGAGGGATCAAGGGTGGGTCGAGGGATCAAGGGTGGGTCGAGGGATCAAGGGTGGGTCGAGGGATCATTGGTGGGTCGAGCAATCAAGGGTGGGTCGAGGGATCAAGGATGGGTCGAGGGATCAAGGGTGGGTAGAGACGAAAAAAAAATTAATTAATGGATCTTGAATTTTACTGTGAATGATTACAAGTCTATTACAATGAACGTTAACTACGTTAAAAGTTTGTAACACAAAAAAATGATGCAAAGTAATTGTAGAAAAGTATTTGGTACAGTTGATGACGCTTCTTCTTGTTGTTATTGTTGTTATTGTATTTGTTGTTGTTTGTGTAGGTGGGACG
>JAGDYQ010000054.1:667322-709822 GCA_021962125.1 Bulinus truncatus | reverse complement strand
AGACACGCATTTAAATAGAATTAACACACAATGTTGACGTAGAGTTACTTTAAGAATAAAATAAATAATATTGTTTTCATCGATAATACTAGGTTAGTAAATTTAAATGGATGTTCATTAATCAACTATACAGTCGATTCCGCTTAATTGGGACAGCCGCTTATTTGGGACAAATCTCAAAGAAACCAAACCAAGAAGCCAATACTAAATTTGTATGTTTAATTGGGACAGCCGCTTAATCGGGACAAAAAGCATCGGTCCCGATGTGTCCCAATTAAGCGGAATCCACTGTATTTGTATTTAAATAACTGAAATAAAATACGACTTTTTTACCTGGAGTTTTATTTACCTATGAGGTAATGAACGAGGTATTTCATTTTTTTTTTTTTAAACTTTAAATTTTAACTTAAAAAATAAGGAAATTTATTTTAACGACAATTTTAAAGGGGCATTAATTAATTGGAAGTGAATCTTTTTGTGTCATTGTGGCTATAACATATTGTGAAGACAGGTCTTGTGGCTATAATATATTGTGAAGATAGGTCGTGTGGCTATAACATATTGTGAAGACAGTCATTGTGGCTATAAAATATTGTGAAGACAGGTCTTGTGGCTATAACATATTGTGAAGACAGGTCTTATGGCTAGCCTATAACATATTGTGAAGACATCATTGTGGCTATAACATATTGTGAAGACAGTCATTGTAGCTATAACATATTGTGAAGAAAGTCATTGTGGCTATAACATATTGTGAAGACAGGTCTTGTGGCTAGGCTATAACATATTGTGAAGGAAGTCATTGTGGCAATAACATATTGTGAAGACAGGTCTTGTGGCTATAACATATTGTAAAGACAGTCATTTTGGCAATAACATATTGTGAAGACAGGTCTTGTGGCTATAGCATATTGTAAAGACAGTCATTTTGGCAATAACATATTGTGAAGACAGGTCTTGTGGCTATAGCATATTGTAAAGACAGTCATTTTGGCAATAACATATTGTGAAGACAGGTCTTGTGGCTATAACATATTGTGAAGACAGTCATTTCAAAGTGTTCAGAGTTCAAGAAGATGTTTCCTTGTCAGTGAAAGGGGAAAAAAACGGTGTTTTTCTTAATAAACTAAACAGCTGCCATCGCCATGCAAGCGTGTTGTGTATGTAAATATGTCTAACATTAGCTTACATGCAATGATGTATTTCGTCATTAAATAACATAACACTGCGCCAGATGCTGTCGATGTTTCTCTTCGTGTGTGTGGTGTGTGAGTGTGTTGTGTGTGTGTGGGGGGGGGGGGTTGTGTATGAATTTGTGTGCACAGACCACTTATGAAATATTAGTCTGCTGTTGTTTTGTTTTTTCTTGTTTTTTTTGTTGTTGTTGGTTGTTGTTGTTGTTGTTGTTGTGAATTCATGATGTAGTGGCTGCTGTCGTGAGGGACGAGATAACGATGAGGGTGGATTGACAGACAGATCAGCGTCGTGCATATGAGAGGGTTGACTTTAACTAACTTTGTGTACCTGACTTTAACTTTGTGCCCCTGACTTTAACTAACTTTGTGTCCCTGACTTTAACTAACTTTGTGTCCCTGACTTTAACTAACTTTGTGTCCCTGACTTTAACTTTGTGCCCCTGACTTTAACTAACTTTGTGTCCCTGACTTTAACTTTGTGTCCCTGACTTTAACTTTGTGCCCCTGACTTTAACTAACTTTGTGCCCCTGACTTTAACTTTGTGCCCCTGACTTTAACTAACTTTGTGCCCCTGACTTTAACTAACTTTGTGCCCCTGACTTTAACTAACTTTGTGTCCCTGACTTTAACTAACTTTGTGTCCCTGACTTTAACTTTGTGCCCCTGACTTTAACTAACTTTGTGTCCCTGACTTTAACTTTGTGTCCCTGACTTTAACTAACTTTGTGTCCCTGACTTTAACTAACTTTGTGTCCCTGACATTAACTTTGTGTCCCTGACTTTAACTAACTTTGTGTCCCTGACTTTAACTAACTTTGTGCCCCTGACTTTAACTTTGTGTCCCTGACTTTAACTAACTTTGTGTCCCTGACTTTAACTAACTTTGTGTCCCTGACTTTAACTAACTTTGTGTCCCTGACTTTAACTTTGTGTCCCTGACTTTAACTAACTTTGTGTCCCTGACATTAACTTTGTGTCCCTGACTTTAACTAACTTTGTGTCCCTGACTTTAACTTTGTGCCCCTGACTTTAACTTTGTGCCCCTGACTTTAACTAACTTTGTGTCCCTGACTTTAACTAACTTTGTGTCCCTGACTTTAACTTTGTGTCCCTGACTTTAACTAACTTTGTGTCCCTGACATTAACTTTGTGTCCCTGACTTTAACTAACTTTGTGTCCCTGACTTTAACTTTGTGCCCCTGACTTTAACTTTGTGCCCCTGACTTTAACTAACTTTGTGTCCCTGACTTTAACTAACTTTGTGTCCCTGACTTTAACTAACTTTGTGTCCCTGACTTTAACTAACTTTGTGTCCCTGACTTTAACTTTGTGTCCCTGACTTTAACTAACTTTGTGTCCCTGACATTAACTTTGTGTCCCTGACTTTAACTAACTTTGTGTCCCTGACTTTAACTAACTTTGTGCCCCTGACTTTAACTTTGTGTCCCTGACTTTAACTAACTTTGTGTCCCTGACATTAACTTTGTGTCCCTGACTTTAACTAACTTTGTGTCCCTGACTTTAACTTTGTGCCCCTGACTTTAACTTTGTGCCCCTGACTTTAACTAACTTTGTGTCCCTGACTTTAACTAACTTTGTGTCCCTGACTTTAACTTTGTGTCCCTGACTTTAACTAACTTTGTGTCCCTGACATTAACTTTGTGTCCCTGACTTTAACTAACTTTGTGTCCCTGACTTTAACTTTGTGCCCCTGACTTTAACTTTGTGCCCCTGACTTTAACTAACTTTGTGTCCCTGACTTTAACTAACTTTGTGTCCCTGACTTTAACTAACTTTGTGTCCCTGACTTTAACTAACTTTGTGTCCCTGACTTTAACTTTGTGTCCCTGACTTTAACTAACTTTGTGTCCCTGACATTAACTTTGTGTCCCTGACTTTAACTAACTTTGTGTCCCTGACTTTAACTAACTTTGTGCCCCTGACTTTAACTTTGTGCCCCTGACTTTAACTAACTTTGTGTCCCTGACTTTATCTAACTTTGTGTCCCTGACTTTAACTAACTTTGTGCCCCTGACTTTAACTAACTTTGTGCCCCTGACTTTAACTAACTTTGTGTCCCTGACTTTAACTAACTTTGTGTCCCTGACTTTAACTAACTTTGTGTCCCTGACTTTAACTTTGTGCCCCTGACTTTAACTAACTTTGTGTCCCTGACTTTAACTTTGTGCCCCTGACTTTAACTAACTTTGTGTCCCTGACTTTAACTTTGTGCCCCTGACTTTAACTAACTTTGTGTCCCTGACTTTAACTTTGTGCCCCTGACTTTAACTAACTTTGTGTCCCTGACTTTAACTTTGTGCCCCTGACTTTAACTAACTTTGTGTCCCTGACATTAACTTTGTGTCCCTGACTTTAACTAACTTTGTGTCCCTGACTTTAACTTTGTGCCCCTGACTTTAACTTTGTGCCCCTGACTTTAACTAACTTTGTGTCCCTGACTTTAACTAACTTTGTGTCCCTGACTTTAACTAACTTTGTGTCCCTGACTTTAACTAACTTTGTGTCCCTGACTTTAACTTTGTGTCCCTGACTTTAACTAACTTTGTGTCCCTGACATTAACTTTGTGTCCCTGACTTTAACTAACTTTGTGTCCCTGACTTTAACTAACTTTGTGCCCCTGACTTTAACTTTGTGCCCCTGACTTTAACTAACTTTGTGTCCCTGACTTTATCTAACTTTGTGTCCCTGACTTTAACTAACTTTGTGCCCCTGACTTTAACTAACTTTGTGCCCCTGACTTTAACTAACTTTGTGTCCCTGACTTTAACTAACTTTGTGTCCCTGACTTTAACTAACTTTGTGTCCCTGACTTTAACTTTGTGCCCCTGACTTTAACTAACTTTGTGTCCCTGACTTTAACTTTGTGCCCCTGACTTTAACTAACTTTGTGTCCCTGACTTTAACTTTGTGCCCCTGACTTTAACTAACTTTGTGTCCCTGACTTTAACTTTGTGCCCCTGACTTTAACTAACTTTGTGTCCCTGACTTTAACTTTGTGCCCCTGACTTTAACTAACTTTGTGTCCCTGACTTTAACTTTGTGTCCCTGACTTTAACTAACTTTGTGCCCCTGGCTTTAACTAACTTTGTGCCCCTGACATTTTCTACCAACTGGAATTGTTTTAGACACTCATATCCATCAAGTCATTATACGGCCTTACGAACAAGCAAAACTTTGTGTGGGGGGGGGGGGGGGGTTTACGCCTACCTACGGATGAGAACCGCGGATGTAGTCTATGTTAACTGTAGTTTTAAAAGTTGTCACTCTTAAATATTATAAAAGAAAAACGAATTCATATATTAGGTGGGACCATAGATATATATCTATGGGTGGGACAAACAAAGATCGATAATCCAATTCAAATATATATATTTATTTGATTCGTTGTTATTTGTTTGTCTTTTTCAACTCATGTTTTAATTACATTATTCCCCCGACCCAACCCAATTTACCTTTTTTTTTAATTATTTCATTTCTACCCAGTAAAAAAATAATTAAACATTGGCAGTAAAGGGGGCGGAGGGGGGGTTGGCCGTAGGTGTGTCCAATCATTTCATCACTTGATTCAATTAGAATGGAAACAAAAAAAAAAAACATGCATGTACCGCAAAATGTACATCGTTTAATTAGACAATTATTGATCTGTGAATTGATAAATAGTTTCTCTAAATTGGTGACACATCGTCGGAATAATGGATACGCATGCTTTCTGTTGTTGTTTAGTTGTTGTTTTTAATCATTATTTTACTTTCAATCCGTTCACTACAACGTTTGCCTTTCTTATGGTCTACAAAAAATGCCAAGCCTAGGTATTTGGGGGCCCGGGAGGTTGACCTCTTTAGGGGCCCCTGCATTATGACATTCGACACCATAACATGAGATAATGTACTTAATATTTAATGTACAAAAAATTGGGGTCCCCCCTCAAGCTGGGGCCCGGGGGGACTTTCGAATTTGGACCCCCCCCTACCCTAGGTACGCCACCGATTTAAAAAAAAAAGAAAAATGGCCAGTGCTGTGCTATTTACTATGAACAGAGTGGCCGGGGGGGGGCGGGGCGGTTTAAATGGTCCATCTGGTAGTTTGCACATGGCTGACCTAGTGGGTACTCTACATGGGGGGTGGGGGGGGGCTTCAAATATACCGCCCCCCCCCAAGAACGGTTCTGATTACAGACCTACATTTGAAGCCAGGCAAAGTTCACAGTGTGGATTATTAAGCATACCCCATTGTGTCGGAGTCTACGCATGCTTCTACCAAGGCGACTGTGTTATATGCATTGTGGGGGGGGGGCGGGCAATAGCAGCTTGTAGGGTGGGGGAAGGGCGGGTCAGAGTGAGGAGCGTTTAGGTTCGGGTAAAATGATGTTTGTATGGATGGATGGAAGAGTGGGTGATTCTATGGATGTTTGTATGGATGAATGGAAGAGTGGGTGATTGTATGGATGTTTGTATGGATGGATGAATGAGCGTATGGCTAAGTGTTTGTATGGATGAGTGGATGTTTGAATCAATGATTGTATGCTTGTATGAATTGATAATGATGTTGGTTTTTTTTTTAATGGATGACTGTCCGTATTTGTATTTACATTAATAGGTTGATGATCAATCGCGCGGATAGGCCAACAGAACATAATTAACGAACGGTAACCTTGTAAACACCCTGACTTCACAAAAGGGGATTTAACTAATGACGTAGCCAGACTTTAAATAAGCTTCCACGCACATCACCACTGTAACCCGAAACCACCACCCCCCCCCAACCAACCGATGTACCAACACAAAAGATAACTCAGTACACAGACACAGAGACACAGAGTCCAGAGAGGCACCCATTAATATAGTTTGTTGAGGAACCAGCCCCGTAGCGTGAAAATTCTACAGCAGGGGCCAGGCAATAGCAGGGGGCAGGCATTAGCAGGGACCAGGCAATAGCAGGGGGCAGGCATTAGCAGGGGCCAGGCAATAGCAGGGGCCAGGCAATAGCAGGGGGCAGGCATTAGCAGGGGCCAGGCAATAGCAGGGGCCAGGCAATAGCAGGGGCCAGGCAATAGCAGGGGGCAGGCATTAGCAGGGGCCAGGCAATAGCAGGGGCCAGGCAATAGCAGGGGCCAGGCATTAGCAGGGGCCAGGCAATAGCAGGGGGCAGGCATTAGCAGGGACCAGGCAATAGCAGGGGGCAGGCATTAGCAGGGTCCAGGCAATAGCAGGGGGCAGGCATTAGCAGGGGCCAGGCAATAGCAGGGGGCAGGCATTAGCAGGGGCCAGGCAATAGCAGGGGCCAGGCAATAGCAGGGGGGAGCAGGAGATAAATGTTACTAAGTAGAGCAAACAAGCAGAGGGGGCCGGCTTGCGTTTTGTCTGCCCCTCCCCTCCCCCCCGCACGCTACGGGCCTGTGATGGACATCAGCATTCCTGACTGTAGCACCGCCTTTCTACATCTACAACTTAATTACCAAAAAAAAAAATTACCATGGAGGTAACCGTTTCTTACTTCGCACCGATCAGGCTGACAACTTTGCACCGGTGATGAGGGGGGGTGGGGGGTGGGGGGCGCAACCCAGGCAAACAGCTGAATTTTGTAAAGGTTTTAGGATAAGGAACATTTTTTTTTTGAAGCCCTAGTCAAAACCGCTGCCACATGCCAAGGCTTCTAATATTCTTTTTTTTTTTTAGAATTTCAATAATCTTTTACTACCGGGGTCACCATCGTTCCAACTATTAAGCCGTTTTTTTTAGCATGGGGGGGCTTGAAGAGTGCTTATATACCCTTCCTTATAATCAAATTTAGGGTATCAAGCTGGTGGCTAAATAGGTGTAGCCCGGGGGGAGAGCACAAACAGTTCTTATACATTGGCAAACTAGGAGACAAGTCCCCCCCCCCGGTCTGGCAGGTGGCCCAGGTCAGTTTCGAATGTTTGACAGGGTCCCTTTGGCCCAGGGTACCAACATTTGTGTGGAATTTTCTTCCTAGAGCCTAAACTGATCATGGCTCTGCGCGAGAGAATCCTCAACTAAGGATCCTTAGCATTTTCAGCTACCCTGTTGACCCCGCCGAATATTTATAGAAACTTCCCCAACCCCACTCCAACCCCCCAGGTGGACTAACAAGATGTAAATTACGAACGTAGAACTAAAAATTAGTGACATTTCAGTTATTTCATGAGAATGAAGGTGTCGAGAGACTTGGTACTTCAATTTTTTTTTATTACGAATTGGTAAAATACTAGATTACGATTTTGGGAACACCCCCAGTACAACTTAACGCCCCACCATTAACTCAAAAAAAAAAAAAAATAATAATAATTGATTGACACCAAGCCCAATATCGATGAACGCTGATAAACTACTGTCATCACTCATTGTTTACTTATCCATTTCACTGATGCATAATCGTCTATTAGTACGGCTCTGGCAACTGCAGGTGTACTAGTTACGTTAAGTATAGACACTACAAACCTATCAGCCACTAAGCTGATATATACTCAATATATAAATACATATATTGAGCTATGTACTCAGGGCCGGATTTACAGATAGGCCGACTAGGCCTAGTAACCCCGCGTAATTAGGGGTCCAAAAATGTTTAGTATACAAAAATTTTTTAAAACTTAGCAATATTTTTTTTAAATGGGAGCCTCAAATTTTTATTGGCCTAGGGCTTCTAAAATTGTAAATCCGGCTCTGTATGTACTATAAATAACCACATTACAATTAAACACATGTTGAACATACAATTAAAAAACAAAACCTCTTCATTATTTTTTTTTTAATCTTTATTATTTTTAAAATAATTTTTTTTTACATAATATTTTTATTTTAAAACATTTTTTTTTGTTTTTTTTAATAGGGTTATATCCATGGTGGATGATTTTTCTAAAATAGAGAGAAAATAAAATAAACATACATTTATACATCACTTATATATATATATAATGACAAAGTCCACAATGGAGATTATTGACATGTGTGACACATACTGGCACATGTCTTGAATAAACTTTAACTAAGACATCTGATATTTAGGTCACACTGACGATTAATAATTCATTAAAAATAATAACGATAATAATCACACTCAATTAATAAGCAAAAAATATTTTAAGTAAAAAAAATAATACGAAAGAAATATTCAAGACCTGAACACCATAAAAAAAGACATAAAAGGCCACTAAAAGAAAAGTGGATATATTTTTTCTCTTTAAACATTTGAACTATTTAAAATTTACAGCCAATTTCAGCTGCAAAAACATAATTTACACAACAAGAGAAAGGGTGGAAGGGATTAACGAATACATGTCTCATCAACCCAGGAGTTAGAAATCAGGACAAGCCACTGCACACACACACACAAAACTCCACTAACCTAGATACATTTTTTCAAGATAAAGAGACAACATTTAATTATTTAGGGAGGATTAAATATAAAGAGCAATGCAGGCTTCCAACTTCAACAGCATATAGAGTTGTTTTTTTTTAAAAAGATGTGACCAGCAACCAGGAATTATCTGAGAGGTTATTTTCAAAGAGTGCAAACAGCCATGACTGTCTCAACAAGCATTATGGCCTCCTTTTAATTGACATTTAGAAGAATGAAATATATATGTCAATTAAAATGGGGCCCGCTAGCAATCGCTTGGACGATTCAATGTGTTTGAGACTGCACTTCGTGCTATATTTAGGTGGGGTATTAGGGAAGCAGGGTAGAGAGCCTAACAAAAAATGTATACAGAAGAATCAGCAGGACGAAAACAGAAAAAAAAAATGTATAAAACAATGCAGAATTAACATGCCCAAAAAAGATAAATATATGTTTAATATATATGTGTGTGTTTATAAGATTTATTTATGTATAATAGTTCTCTCTTGGTTCATTATTTACACAAGGGAAGCAAAAAAAAAAAAGACTCAATAAACATTTTGGAGCAATAGAATCAGAGCAGCTGACACAACAGTTGAACGCCTTCACTACATTGGGTTGCTCTGTGAGTTGCCCTTTAAAAGACAGCCATGATTACAAATCCTTCAAACAGCCTGCAACATCTTTGTGTTAATAATCGAATAAAAAATTTTTTTTTTTGTAGTTTTCACAAGAACATGGCAGCTATTGTTTTAGCTTAGCACCACTAGACTGTATTTAGCTAATAATATATTGATGAAAATTGATTCATTAATATAATGGAAAGGTGGGGGGTGGGGTGGGGAGTAAAAAACATCAACATAGTTTTGTAACACAAAAATTATTACAAAATTGAGCACAAAAGAACATGTAAAAATGCATCACTTTGAATTTGCACAGAAATGTTAATGAAATTACCCTAAATAGAAAACAATTAACAGAATTTTTTGTACATTTTTTTTCTTCATCGACCAGACATTTAAAAAAAAAAGTGATGCCAACAATTTTTATATGCATAAGAATAACTGTCTAAATGACATTTACTGAATGAGAGAAAAGTGTATTGGCTAAGTAGGGGAAAAGTAAATATAAATAATTCACCAAGAAAACTTTTCACTAATGATTAAATTTGCTATATTTAACAAAAGGTTTCTGTATTGTCACAAGTCAAGACAAAACCAAAAAACACAGAAAAAATAGAAGAAATAAATGAATAAGTAAAGTATGGCCCCGAGTCTTACAACATTAAACATTTTTTTTTAAATAACAGATAAGTGACCTTGTTCCAGAGAAGAGGAAAAAAAATAAAGATATTGTTCATTAAAGATAAAGCCATCACAGAGTTTTTAATTAAGCACATGCACACAGACGAGGTAAACACCCATTAGTTAATAACAACAATAAGAGTTTAAAAAATATATAATGTGTATATATTTGTAAATATGAACGCACATCTCTTTAGAGCCAACATATAGATAGGGAGCTTTAACAGACGGGTGGGGGAGGAGGAGGAGGAAATAAAAAAAAAACAAACAAACATGAGAGCACTTGAACTATGACAGTGGAGAAAGAACTTGGTTTTAACAGATGCTGTGAAACTTTATTTTTGTTTAGCATGTCACACGGAATGGACAGAGTATCAGTCTTTTATGAACACTTTTTTTCTTTCATTATGTTAAAAAAAAAAAAAAAATTTTAAGTTCACATTAACACCAACAATATTATTCAAAACAGAGCACAGAGAAATGAGTTCACTATCATTTTAAAATAAAGATCTTGCCAAAAGATAATGCTCCTCCAAGTCAAAGCTAAATAAATATACCGGCAATATGACTAGTCAAAAAATACAGCCATAAGTTTCTTGAGTTTTTTTTTAATCCAGATTCTAATTAAAATTTGTTTTTTTTTGCTTACATAAAAGCTTAAAGAATAGTAAAATGTAAAAAAAAAATAAATATAAAAACACTAATAACTTTAACATAATGAATGAAAAAAAATTAATGCCATAAGAGACAAAAAAAAATGTAATACATCTTCAATTTAGTCAGAATAGGAAAAAGATCTAATGAAAGGAAAAAAAACTCATTGGAAAATTGCAGAGAATTTAATTTGGTAATAGCAAAACGATTTAAGACAGAATGCATCAATTTTAATTGTAAATTCTTGTTAGATATCACTGCAAAAAGATATATCACAAAGTTTATTTTTCCTTATTAGTGGTAAAAAAACAAAACATTTGTAAAAAGAGAACAAAAAAATTATTGGAAGTTATACAAATTACGAAATTAAATTAATTTAAGCAAAGAAAAATTATCAAGAATTTCTAGTGCATTGTTTTAATCATGAATACCTTTGAGCAAGACAGCTGTGAAATTAAATATCAGCCGACTTGACATTCTTATTTACTATTTTACTTCAACATTTTCAGCTTTTGTGTATAATAGTATATACCAAATTTCAGTATGGTATAGTAAAAACAAATTAAAATGAATGTCACTGCATAATACTTCAGAATGAGACTTTATATACTTCAAATACAACATGACTATTGATATGCAACAATAGGCAAGATCAAAAAACAGTTATTACACTTTAGAAAACTTAGAAAATTTTTTCTATTTAAAAAAAGGAACAATGTATATAACAAAAAAAAAAAACTTTTACGATGTTAAAATATGATATTTTTTAGAAGTCGTAAACAAATAAATATCTGTACAAACAAATTATCAATTTGAGACAAAGTATACTTTTATCACATTGAATGACTAAGATGCTCAGAAAAAGCAAAACATGTTTATCGGAAAAAAATCCTACGATGTTATCTTTTTTTTTTTTTTAATTTGGATCATCCTTCTGGACATTTCACAAGTTTGAGAAGTAAAAGACACCAAAAAAATTGTAAACCAAAGTGAAATAAAGAGTAAATGTAAAGGAAAATAAATACCAGCAAACCTAAACATTGCTGGCTATTAAGAAATAACGTTTTCAGTTTTATCCGATTTAATTATATTTTTAAATCAACTTATGCAGCCTTATGTCTATGAGGTTTATGTTCATGCATTTTAAACAAAATATAATCTGGAAGACAAAAGTGGTATTAACAAAAGTGTCAAAAGCTTTTTTTCCTCTTATCGATTCTCTGCACTACAGTTTGGGAAAACAAGATGTATCTTTTTCTACAATTTATTTCTTTTATGTAACACTAATCATGAAGTCTATTTTTGATTTGATTGTCTCAGAACTGTGCACTTAAAAAAAAAATATAGGGACCTTTGAATCTACATTTGGCTTGAATGAAATCATGTGAATGTTCAATAAATTAATCTTTCAGCAGATGTCACAGTAAACATAGTAAAAAAATGCTAAATGTTTACACTAGATAAAAAAAAATTTTAATATAATAAATCATTGGTATGGTAATCTAAAATGTAGACTGGGAAACTTAATGTACTCACATGTTAATGGTGATAATAGTCAAAATAATTCTACTTATAATTATGCTACAATTATTTTTAAAACACTTCCTAAAGCACATATACAAAAAATATTCATTTCAGTTCATTTATTTGAAGTCAAATTAACAACATTTATTTTTGGCTCAAGACCTCTATACAACAATGGAATTTTAAGAAGTCATATGATTAATAACAAAACTGGCAAAAAAAAAAACAACTCTCAGAAACTGAAATAGTACTCCGATCATAACTTCTATTATGCCATCATCATCTCTGTGATATCCATATATAACAAAATTAATCAGGAAAAGAATCAACTAAAGCTTAGAATAAATCTTTCTTTTTTTTTTTAATACAGATAAAAATAAACAAAATGTTAAAAATAGAACAAGCCACTCTCAGCTGAAGAAATTAAAATTGAACTTTTGAAGATGTAAGCTTTCAAATACTTTTCTGATTTTAAACTAGGGCTAGGCACTAAATGAAGGCCGAATAGGATTTTTTTTTTTTTAAAACATATGATACCTTGCATTATTTTTAATATTTCATGTGAATTCTTAAATGTAAAGAAAAAGATAACAATGTTTTCATTTTTGGATAACTACTCTGAAACAGTGAAAATCACTACATTTCTGGGTCATATTAAAAAAAAAACCAGATCCATTATTGTATGGATCTAAGAATACTAATAAATATAGATTTACTACAATCTGACAAGTACTGCATTTCTTTTTATGTCTAATCCTCCCAATTATAAATATTAATGAAAATTAGGTTGCTTCCCATAAAAAATATTAATTAAAAAAAAAAAAAAATTTTAAAAAAAGTGGGGGTGGGGCATTGACAATCATAGAAACACTGACTTAACTTTATTTGTATATTTATGGTAAAAATAATAATTTCATAAATTTTAATTAAAATATAAATCAAATTTAAAATAAAATACAGAATCAAATTTACCTAATATACTTTAGCATTTTAATTCTTTAAAAAAAAAAAAAAAAACACTAATTCAAGATGATATTTTAAGTAATATTCAAATAATCAACTGCGCCAAAGGCTAGAAGCTCACATCTATATCAGCTTAACATAGAAATATTTTCAAATATAAATATTTCTATTCACTAGCTTTTACAAAATTTTAAGACACCATTACCTTCCTGCTAAGATCTTATTTATGAGACTTTCTCTCGTTAATATCCAAATAATCAACTGCGCCAAAGGCTAGAAGCTCACATCTATATCAGCTTAACGTAGAAATATTTTCAAATATAAATATTTCTATTCACTAGCTTTTACAAAATTTTAAGACACCATTACCTTCCTGCTAAGATCTTATTTATGAGACTTTCTCTCGTTAATATCCAATATTTATCAGAAATAAAAAAAAATCCACTTTCTTTTTCCATTTGAAGGGAAAATATAATTTAAAATACTGCCATGAAAAGATACCTGCAAATGTGAACATGCACTTGCAAGAATGAAAAAAAAAACGAGAGGTATCCTCAATACAACACTTTTAAGAAAAAATCCACTGACACATGACGTTCACAAAAGTTTTGATTCAGTGTTGATATTTACACCCTATGCCACAGTAGTACAACAAATCAGCCTCAGAAAAAAATATATCATTATATGGATTTGTTCACTATTCAACTTGATATCAATTTGGTATATTTACATGTTAAAAGAAGAAAATATTAATCATCCAACAGATTTATAAGAAGACACTGATTATTCTGAGGGTATCACTGTTCAGCAGAAATTAAAAAAAACAAAAAAACTAATATAATAGATATCCATTAGCAGCAGAAAAATATGAAATATTTAAACAGTGCATTTTTTTTAAGTTTTTTTTTTTTTGTTTTATATAATGTACAAATAAAATGGTATGCAAAATAATCCATAAATTTCAAAATGATCAAAAAGCCTCCTCTTCAACTTGCATGTTTAGATGATTTCCTTTCCTTTTTTAAAGAAAGTGGAGAAAAAAAAATAAAAAGTTGTGCATGGTCTTTTTCAATCTCTAATATATTACCCTTAGGAATTCGGTGTTTCTGACTAAGAGCAGTGCAGGAATGGTGGGCAGTAAGGGCACGACGAAGAAATGCTTATCTGGTGGTATGATGAGGAAGGCATGGGATAGTTGTAGTACTGGTTGCTACTTCCATTGGTGTCGAAGGGCCCGTAGAAAACCTGATCAATGACGAGATTATTCAGCTGATCCAACTGATGCAGTTCGACACATTTGATCTGTGCCTTCCGCTCCTGGGCCATGTACACCTGGTACGCAAGCTGGTGGATCAGGTTGAGAGTTTGGCGTCGTTCATGGCCCATAAGGCAAATGGTGCTCTCATCCACAACCCGGTACAATGTCGTGAGGTACTCGTATTTCATATCCTCATCACCATTGAAATGATTCACTAGATAGGCTTCCAGCTTCTGACGCTGCTGGTTAATGTCACTGAAATCTATGAAAAACCTTGAACACATATATCTTTCCATTGTTCGGATGTCTATTTCATTAGCTGGGGTGTAGCCTCGGACAAGGAGGTTGCAGTATTTGAGCAATCCACCACCCCTGATTTCTTCAGGGTTTCTCGTGGCGATAAGCTTATTATCTAGGTGATACCATGCTTCTGCGAAGTCTCCATAAAGGCTCTCAGCAACAATAGTAGGGTAGAAGTGCTCGGTCATGGGAGCTTCTGAGATGTCATAAAAAGTCAAAAGGCTATCTAAAATAATTTGGAAAGAGTCTACACTGAATTCAAACTGGCGTTTCATTTTATCTACAAACTTTAATTCAATGTTTTTACGAGTGTTGTGTGACAGGGAGATTAGACTCCACCTGTCTCCGTGTTCATTGCACACTTTTACCATTTTCTGAACATAGGCTTCCTTTAGACTGCAGCTGCTGATTTTGTCTTTGTTCATACCTTCTGGAAGAAAGTTGACAAGGCAACCAAGAACACAGTTTCTAATTTTCTGAAGCTCATTCTGATTAGACAAGTCCACACCGAATATTAAGTCTACATCGTTGAACTCTTGAGCATTCGTAGTTCCCAGAACGTAGCTTGCGACACCACCGTTCAGACGGAACGATCTAACACTGACACCTTCAGCTGTCAATTTATCCTTAACAGCCTGAACGAGATCTTTCAGCTTAACATCAAGTGTTGGAAAATTACCTCTACCATGAATTGGGATGACATCTTCCATAACTTCATGTAGCCTTGCTACTTGTTCGTAACAGAGAACTTGAAAACGATTGCTGCCATTGACGGAAGCCATGCCGGGTATGGTAGAAGGTTTAGCCGTGTCTGCAAGTAAAGATGAAAAAAAAAAGATGTTACGAACGGCTTCCCTAACTTGTTACCTACTGCCAGCAACCCGGCAGAGCGTAATGTGCAGTTTAGGCAACTTCTTACGCATTCAATTATAAGCCCTCTAACAGCCCTTGTGAAAATAAATCACTACGCGATAAAATAAGCAATGTAAACAAAGGCTTACTTCTGGGAAAACAACATCTAAAACTGATATTTAACGTAAAAAAATTTAAATGTTTTAAATATAAAATTAATGGATGGTTGAAACTGTTTTTATTCACTGAAATTTGCAACTTTTTCTAGATATTTCGACAGACTAGTTTACTCCGCATAAACAGCTGATGGCCGAATTAAAGCCTGTTTCTGATTGGCTGAATGAAGAATAACATACTGGGCCAGTCGAGACTGTCAGGTCGCGGAGTAATAGAGAGCGTTTGCTTAGAAAAGACCGAGTGGTGAGAGTCTAAAAAAATTTCCGTAAAAACTTCGGTCCTAAATTAGGTACTGAATTTTTTTTTCAGCGAAGTTAAGCACCACAATTAATAAAAAATTGAAATCAATATGATAGCTCTGAATCAATGATTTAAAATGAATTTGTTAAACTCAGTCGTAAGGATAGTTTCCTAAATACTACTTTCAAACAGTTGTTCAGCTGATGGGGAGCAAAAAATAGACAAACATTGCGTCTCTGATCCTCCCCCCTCCCCCATACACCATAGATCTACTTCTTTTCAATTCATTTTAAAATTACAGGCTAAGTGTATATATGCTTATTTTTTTTTTTGCTACAAATTAGCATTATCAGGCCTTCACCATAAGGTAGCATATGGTAATTATCTATCAACATAGTCGTAGTAGTTTTAATTTATTTCTGGTTTTTAAAACTAATGATTTATTTTTGTAACATCGATATATGACCTAATATATTACCCTAAACACTATTAAAATAAATAAATGCAGATACCAGTCTATAAATACTTACGTAATTGCAGATTTTCTATGTCTTTTGCTGAAACGATTTAAAGATAAGTTGATAATTCGCAATGCACAGCACTTACGTTAAGTTCTAAAAACAACATATTATAGTGTGTATTTGTTTTTTAATTAACACTTTTTTTTAGAAATATATTTATAAACGAAGACGTCAGATTGTTTCAAACATAGTAAAATATAAAATAAAGAAGGGAAAATGTGATTTAAAAACTGCTTCTTATTATACTAACACAGAAAAAAAAACAGTCAGCGAATCTTGGTACTGAAATGAAGAAGAAACTTTGTAAAGCAAACCACCAAACGACTCCGCTCAACGCCAGCGTGCCAACTGAGCCCTTAAAGCTAAGCACTCGAGAGAAAATAGCTTTGATAGGGTTAAAAATAGAACTGGATACTTTTCTTCCATTCATAACACATGGAAGAATGGGGAGGGGTGGGGGCGCATGAGCGAGAGAGACAATTTTTGTGACGAAAGCTTTTTAAAAAAAAAGAGACGTCGGATGGGTGGATGAAAGGGGGAGGGGGGGAAGGAGAGATGTGGGTGGTGATTTACGTCACTGACAACGAACGAATCAATAATCTATTCACATGAGAAACACCCCCCTCGTTCCCCCCCCCCCCACCAACCGACCACTGATTCCAGAAAGGTCACCATGATACTTGAAAGAGATGAGAGCGTGAAACCATTCTTGCCTTATAAGGGAGTCCCTAAACAAGACTGTAAATGTTAGGGAGCGCGTGGCAGTAAACAATAGAGTATTAATTAAATGCTCAAATGAGAACCTACTGACTGGGAAGGGGGAGGGGGCTGTTAAAGTAGTGTTGTTGTTGTTGTTATTTTTTTTTATTGTTACTAAGTGTTATTTAACGAAAGATTTGACTTCAACAACGTGAGTTCTTGATGTAGAAATCTGAAACTAATTCATAGCCTCAATCTATCTATACTGGGGTGGTCTAAAATGGCTCTAATGACTCACAGGCGTACCTAGTGTGGGGGAATAGGAAGGGGTTCAAATTCGAAAGTCCTCCGGGCCCCAGCTTGAAGGGGGGGGGCAATTTTTTTCATTGAATATAAAATACATTTTCTCATGTCATGGTGTCGAATGTCAAAATGCAGGGGCCCACAAAGAGGACAAGCCCCCCCCCTCCCGGACCCCCCAAATCCCTAGGTTCGGCACTGTTATGGCTGCTCTTCAATGACATTTATGCGGCTCCCAATGGACCAGTATTTTTTTTTTGTGTTTAAAATTCTAATGTTTACTTAAATTTTGTTGAATTGAACTGCAACTCTTCAAATTCTAGGTGTAGCTCCTAACTACATCACATGAGGACAACCCTGGTGCTGGGCCACTACTTCTCTTTCTTGGTCTGGCTCCGGAAACGTTACAAAACAGTTTGAACACCATTGATGGTGGTGGTTGGTGATATTTAAAAAGTAGTGCATTAGTTAAATGATCAATTAATGAGGAAACAAAACAAACAAATCGTCCAAGTTTGTATCACGTCGAACTATTCTATACGTACACTGACACAATGACAGAAACAATGAAAAGATGTTTTACATGGGTCTGTCTGTCTAAGTAAGTATTACTGTGTAGTTTTTCTCGGTTCTATCCAGTAGACTATATACTATGTAATGTTCACGCAGATAGGCAGACAGAAATACTGACATAAGATAGGCAGACAGACACATAGACATATTGATAGACAGACAGACAGACAGACAGATAGATAGATAGATAGATAGATAGATAGATAGATAGATAGATAGATAGATAGATAGATAGATGGATAGATAGATAGATATATAGATAGATAGACAGACTATGGTCCAACCGTCTCAGTACAGAACACGGACAGCTCAGACCAACTGTTACGTTTACACATCCCTTCTGGACAGTTGCCCTTACCCCGGCCGGGCAGCTTCCCTTTTCCCCTTTACGACGTCACCATTTATAGTCTCTCTCTCTCTTTCTCTCTCTCTCTCTTTCTCTCTCTCTGTCTCTCTCTCTCTCTCTCTCTCTCTCTCTCTCTCTCTCTGTCTCTCTCTCATTTCTTCGCGGTTCTTTTTTTTTTCTCGTGTCATGTTCAAGCCAATCTTTAAATTTCGTTATGCTGCCGGTGTTGTTGTTTGTGTGTATGTGTGTTGGAAACTTTGGTCTGTCTTGAAAAGAGAAACTCTGTCAAGTATCAAGGGAAACGACTAGTCTGTCTTGGAAACATTTTTTTTTTATCAACTCGACGGTTATCTTTTCCTATCACGGCGGAGCACACTGTTGAGTGTCCGTAACCCTACATAAAGCCACCCAAAAAAAAAAGTCCGGGTGGGTGAAAAGCGTGGGAACGAAAAGGGAGGGCGAATAAAGAACCAAAAAAAAAAATAACTGTATAGGTATAGGAGGGTGGGGAGAGAAGGGCATCATACCCTTGCTGCCGTATTACCTACGTTTGGATTGGTCATCAGTTTTGTACTCCGCGAAGAATACGGGCGTGCGCGCAGGCAAGACGTGACTTTGTTTTACCTTCCACAATATCTGCCAAGTCCCTGTGTAAGGTTGATATTTTTCTCTCTTAGATCCTATAAACCAGTGGAACCCAAACCCCCGGTCCGCGGACCGTTACCGGTCCATGGAAAGAATGTTACTGGGCCGCCCAAGGAACATGAAATCATTTCCTTTTTATTTATTTATCTGGTGATTTTGCGACTTCCCATGGACGAGAAATATTCCCCACTTCCGGTGCGCCGCGGTGAATTTATCAAACGCTGACCGGTCCGTGGCGTCCGTGGTGAGAAAAAGGTTGGGGGGACCACTGGTTTAGACCACTATAGTGGCGTTTTTTTTTGTGTGCAATTCTTTCATCCCCACCCACCACTGCCGATAGTGCAGTGACCATTTGGAGAAATGCCAGGTCAAACCATTAGCATGATATTTTAGCTAGACCAGAACACTGGCTATACTTTTGCAGCATATACTAATTTCTCGTATTATAAAGAGCGAAAAATACACAATGATATAAATAATGATACGATAGACGAAGCACTTGTATGATGTGCTTTGTAAAAGCAAAAAATAATAATGATAATACACTGAAATGTGTAGATGTATCTTCACAATGGTATGAAGTAGAATATGTGTTTACATTAAATTTTTAATGAGAAAAAGCTATAAAATTGAAATTTTACCCCGCGTATTACATTACTATGCATACATGCGACAGGCAAACTCATACTTAAGTTACCTGCATATGTAATGGTCTACACATTGTAAAAAATAAAATCATTCAAATACAATGAACAGAGGCGTAGTGAAGGGTGGGCAAGGGGGGGCATCATGCCCCGGGCGCTACTCACAAAGGGGCGCCAAATGGTATATTTTACATATAACATTATATGGTTTTCAAATGTTTGGGGGGGGGTAAAAAGGTATTGTGTCCCGGAAAACAGTAACATATGTGTATATACTATACAAATGTCGTTTTATCGCCTAATACTTGCTGCTGGCATGTGCTCACTGGTCTGGCTACGAGCATTTTCGCATGGGGAGAAAAAAACAGCTTTAATAATTACAGAAATGGATGTCAAATGGACGGGCTGGGAGGGTAGGAGGGGGGGTAAAGTCTTCATACAGCAATAAGCACTCAAGAGCTTTGCTGGACAATAATGTTAAACGTAGTTACACCGAGTGAGTAGGGGGGTGTTTTGTTTGTTATAGTTTGTGATTTAACAGAGCGGTTCTGAAATTGTTCTGGGAAGTATCTTAGGCCAAGTGTACAATCTCCCATCCCTTTATTTATTATTACCACCACAGTGAAACACCTGTCCACTTGTGTGCACCGAAACCTCGGAACACAAACAAAGCAGCTACGAACAAAAAAAACTTTGAACAACGCAAGTCTTGGAGCACGACTAATGCTGCTTTAAATTAGGACTCGGTGTCACGCGGTGTAATAGCAATACACAGTTGAGTTGTATTCATATTATTGATTCGACTCAAATACAATTCGATTATTTCATTTGATTATTGAAGCTGATTAAGTTTTTTGAAACAACGTTCCACTGTGCTATTATTATTTAATCTTCGGCCATTTTTACTATTTCACACGGTATTTTTTTTTTTAAGTTATTGGATATTTTCCCCCATAGTACCTCGGTGGGTATTGCACACCAAGGCAATGGTGAGCTGGAAGGTTGTGAAAAAAAGGGGCGCTATGCAGCTAATGAAGTATTGAACAAGAATGCAGTGCCGGCTTTAGGTATAGGCGATATAGGCAGCTGCCTAGAGCGGCATTATTTCAAGAGGCGGCAAATTCCAGCAAAAAATTATTTATTGATATTAATCAAAAATATAAAAATTAAAAATAATATAAATGAATTTGAGAAAGTGTAGAATTAAATAAGAGCACACAATTGCTTAGAATGGCGACAACAAATAAGTCACGTGGATTAACGCTCTATCTTAATTTATTTCATCACTATTATGATATCACTATTTTCAAAATTATTTTCTTATTTTGCATTTAACAAAATTAGATTCAGATACAATGGAGGATCCTGCTAATTACCACTATACATGTACACCAGAGGTGTGCGGATCTTGAAATTTAGCGTCCGCGTCCTCCGCGGATTTCTATCAATGATCCGCGTCCGCGTCCGCGTCCGCAGAATCTTACAACATTGGTCTGCGGACCAGTCCGCGCGTCCGCATAGCTGAAATTTAGCTGTTTAAATGACTTGAAATTTTGTTATGGTAACGCTCAAGAAGATCCGCGTCAGTCCGCGAGTCCGCAACTTAACCATACAATGCGTCCGCTGTCAGTCCGCGGATTAGGAAAAGTCTGCGGATCTGCGTCCGCAAGCGGACGCGTCCGCTGTCCGCTCATCTCTGATGTACACGCAAACTGGCTAACGGAGAAATGGTTAATGTATTCTACGTCAGTAGATAATAATGTTGTTTTTGCTGCAGAATATATAACAGGAGTAAATCTGCCTTAGCAACACATGGCAGTTATGACTTGAAAAATATGTCAAGTATATTGCAGCATCATGAAAAATGTCCAGATCATTTAACCAGTTATCATGATTGGAAAGAACTAAAAAGGAAGATGACATATAAAACTATTGATGACGTGAATCAGGGCATTATAAATCGTGAAGCGAAACACTGGAAGGATGTATTAGAAAGAATAATATCTTTGGTCACAGTACATGGAGTTCAAAATTTACCCCTGAGAGGGCAGTCTGATCGGTTATATACACCTCATAATGGAAACTTTTTGAAATTTGTTGAGGTTATTGCTGACTTTGATCCGGTAATGAAAGAACACATAAGACGTATAAAAACAGATGAAATTCATGACCATTATTTAGGAAAATATATTCAGAATGAGATAATTCAACTGATGAGTAAGAATGTAAAACAAAAAGTGATATATGATCTAAAAAATGCAAAATATTACGCTATAAATCTCGATTGCACACCAGACGTCAGTCACAAAGAACAGATGACAATGATTGTTAGATTTGTTACAGCAAATGAATCGACAAATGACAAATCTTCAGAAGTTTCTATCAATGAACACTTCATTGGATTCGTAGAACTTGAAAAATCTACAGGTGCAAGTATGGTGGAAATTTTACTTAAAGAACTGTCAGATTCAGGCATTTGTCTAGATGATATGAGGGTACAAGGCTACGATAACGGAGCGAACATGTGGGGAATACATAATGGTGTCCAAGCAAGAGTTAAAGAGCTAAATCGAAGAGCCTTTTATGTCCCATGCAATGTGCATTCGTTGAATTTGGTGGTGAATGATGACGTAAACTGTTGTTTGGAAGCTGTAAGTTTTTTGTGAGTTAATTCAAAATATATACACCTTTTTTTGCATCAACACATCGCTGGAATGTATTGTTAGATTATGTCGAAAGCAAAGAGGCAGCAGGTTTAACTGGGAAGGTCGAGTTAGTGCTCTGAAGATAATTCGATACCAAACAGTTGAAATTTACGATGCACTCGTGCAGAAGCTAAGGGAATAGCACAAAAAAGACTCGATTTCAAGTATATTTGTTCATTAGTGATTTGGTATCAAATTTGATTTGGTATTTGAGATCAATATATCTAGCAAAACATTTCAAGAAAGAGATCTTGATTTTAAAAAATCAATTCAACAATTGAATGCAACTAAAACTATGCACCATAATTATATAACAGATGAAGGTTTTGCCAAAGCAATTACAACAGCTAAATTGTTGGCTGAAGAATTTAGTATTGAGTGCAATTTACCTACGGAAATACAAATAAGATCTTGAGTAAGAAAGAGACAATTTGACTATGAAGTTTCAGATGATCCAATTCTCGAGCTGGAAATGAATTTCAGAGTACAGTTTTTAACCATATATTGGATACCGCAATTCAATCAGTTAATGATCGATTTATGCAGTTAACATCTTTTTTTGTATGACATAAAAAAATGGAGAAATGTGATAAAAGAGAGGTTTTCAAAGATTGCATGGGCCTTCAATTAGCTTTAACATCTGAAAACGAAGATTCAGCAGACATTAATGCAACAGAACTGTGCGATGAATTATTTGCTTTATCAAGGAAAATTACAGAAAAATGAAGCCCTAGAGTTATATTAGACTATCTATGTGGAATGGGCGTGGTTGCTCTTTTTCCGAATGTGTAAGTGGCATTGCGAATTTTGCTTACACTCCCGATATCAGTGGCGAGTGCAGACAGAAGCTTTTCGAAGCTCAAACTCATAAAAACATGTCTTCGTTCTACCATGTCTCAGGATCGTTTGGTTGGTTTAGCTACAGTATCTATAAAGAAAACGATTGCAGAAGATTTGGATCTGACCGAAGTAATTGAAGAGTTTGCTTCTGCAAAAGCTAGAAAAGCATATTTTTCTTGAATTCTCTTCCATCTTTTTAATGCTTAATAAACATGACATTTCATTTTTTTTTTTAATTTTTCATTACTTTTTTAACTTAGCAAAAAAAAAAACAACTTCCTAAAATACACAACGTGTACTTAAAACTCTAACTTTTTATAAAGTTGCCAAATTTAAAAAAAAAATTGTTATGAAGAATGAAGACCAGAAATAAAACTATAAATATATCATATTTTTATATTCATAATTTGGATTTACTTCAAAATAAATAGCATTTATAGAGTTTTCTTAGAAAAATGAAACTAAAAAGGGCGGCATTTTTGTCCTTGCCTATATCACAAAAATGTCTAAGGCCGGCACTGCAAGAATGTAATATAGGAACATAATTAAATACGTTCATTTCATTTATTACTTAAAGCTCTTTTTTTCTTGATATTTATCCCCCCAAACCATCCCACTCCAACAACTTTCCCGACCAAATTATTTTATACCATCACACCATTCTTCAAATATATTACTTCGCCCCATTTCCCCCCCCCCCCCCCCCCAGACGTTACGTGAATAATTGATCGAACCTTTATAACATTTTCAATTCACTGACATATATATATATAGGCTATATACCAGAATCACACACACACACACACACACACACACAAAATCAGTGGCATATTTCTATGTGTTTAGGATTTGGGGAGGGGAAATTGGGGGGGGGGGGAGGCTTATCAATAGATTCTGGGACCAGTTTGGCTGTTCATAGGAACAACTTTACACGTGTTAAAACTGCTGTAGCAGTTGGTGCTATTATGTCATCACATAAAAAAATTTGTTTGCCAAATTTAATTATATAAAAGTCTAACCCCCCCCCCCCCCAAATCCTTTCCGCAATTCGCAAACAGATGTTTCGTGACATTCTTAATACAATCATACAATCCTTTCCTCCCTGTACAGCGAAGCGACACAAGGGTAATGTTGTTACGCGACCTTCAACACGGAGATGTATCTGTGTGTGTGTGTGTGTGTGTGTGTATGAAACACTTAGAAGAGAGCATCATAATACAAAAACATGAGCTCTTCCCCCTTATTTCATTTCACGCCAGATATTTTCGGAAACGCAGGTAGATTTAAGAGAAATATATATATATATATATATATATATATATATATATATATATATATATATATACATACACAAGAGTGACGGCCTTCACCTTGGTCTTTTGTCGTGTAAATAGCAACCACGCCCATGTACTGGAACGGATTTTTTCTTTTTTTTTTAAATTAACAATGTAAATATTTCGAGAATGACAAAATGCTAATTGAATATTTAGAGATTTCTTTTTCAGTGGCTCAGAAATAAATTTGTCAATTATGGTTTATATGATTCCCGACTTTATCTTAGTATTACCAGGGGACATCTATAGATCTGGCGAAGTATTGTCTTGGTGCCGGGGCTCCTTAAGAGCACTGCTTAGGACAGGGGGTGGGGGGATAAAAAGGAAGGCTGCCGATATATATATTATTTTGCCGCAATCCAATAAATGATTTAAGATATTACCAACAGTCAGTACCGTCACAAGGAATGACAATTTGATAACTTTCAGAGGGGAGGGGGGCATGAAAGAGGGAGTCAGAGAGGGTCCCTAGTTTTTAAACATTATTGGGAGTTTAGGATTCGACAGCGTTAGTTGTTGTTGTTTTTTTAAGAGTTCCTTCAAATTATTTTTTGCCTAGATGTCACCCAAAACATAAGCTGGCTCTGGTTTACGCCCCTTTATAAGCCTTTTAAATAATGAGACATAAATGGTCAAAAGGCATTGGGGTTCCGGTACGCTAGGGCCCCTCCAGGCGAGTTTCCAAGGTGGGCCCAGGCCTTAAAAGCGGCCGTGAACTCTCCCGGCCCTCAAACACCCCTGTTTTGAAAAGCTCACTTGTGTGTTTGTGTATTACAAAAAAAAAAAAACTTGGTCTCGTACATTCACGTCATCACGAGAGAAGATTGCACGATGACTGGGCTTAAAAAAAAACTGTGACACACTTGAACCTCAAGCCAACTCATGCGCCCAATCGATGCAAACGGACCTAAACCATCAATAGTCCATTATCATCATGATTTATCGTCACGGTCAAATTCCGCCCCCCATCCTCCCCACCCACCCCCTCCCCCATCCAATTTGCCAAAAACCAACCACCTGGTGGAGATATTTTAGTAGCTGACATAACAGTAAATGTGAAACAGTGCTTAAATATCAGCCGTAGTATTAGCGCAGCACGGGACTGAATGTCAGGTGAAACCCTATATATCTGATTTCTGTGTCATCTTTATGCACTTATGTTAATTCAAATAAGTCAACACTGTTTTTTTTTTTGGTTAAATACAGGGCTGCCAACTTGTATATTTTCTTTCCTTATCTAAATACATTTTGAGTCATCTAATTTTAAGAAAAAGAAAAATTGTATCGCATAACAGATCTGAGGGGACGGGTGGTCGAGTGGTGTAGAGCGCTTGACTGTCGACCGGAGGGTCCCGGGTTCGAATATCAGTGAGAACCTTGGGATTTTTTCAGGTCCTGGTGAAAGTCCCCAAAGTCCACCCAGCTTTAAATGGGTACCTGACTTTAAGTTGGGGGAATACAGGCGGCTGGACGTTGTGCTAACCACACAACTAACCCCTTCATATGCCGAGGTTATAGAAACAGATGAATTCTGCACTTCATCTGCCCCGATGGCCCGTTAGGGTTAAGGGAACTTTACTGTACTATAACAGATCTAGATTTTTTTTCCTTTCATTTAGATATACATTTTGATTATTTTCCATAATTTATAAGCATCCACATATTTTTTTTTAAAACCAATTCTGGATAACTATTAAACAAAAAAGGTTGGCAGTTTTGGTTAAATATAAGGGGCGGTAATAAAGTATTGGAATGAACTAAGAGAGATTGAAATGTTTATCAAGGTGTGTCGTATGTAAAAGTTTGTTAAAAAAGTTGATTTCAGTGAAAACGTTTTGAGTGGAGAAGTCACGGCGTAATGCCGAACACGCCTCAGACATTAAACAAAACGTTTTTTTTTTAAATGTAACTAGCGAATTTACTAAAACGTAACCAATTCGTTTTTCAAAGTGTGAACAATACGTTGGGACGTAAGCAATACGTCGTGACTTAGACAATACGTTGGGACGTAAGCAATACGGTGGGACTTAGATAATACGTTTGGACGTAAGCAATACGTTGTGCCTTAGACAATACGTTGGGACGTAAGCAATACGGTGGGACTTAGACAATACGTTGGAACGTAAGCAATACGGTGGGACTTAGATAAGACGTTGGGACGTAAGCAATACATAGGGACGTGAACAATACGTTGGGACGTAAGCAATACGGTGGGACTTAGATAAGACTTTGGGACGTAAGCAATACATAGGGACGTGAACAATACGTTGGGAGGTACACAATACGTTGGGACGTGAACAGTACATTATACTAGGTGTAAATATCGCCCTGTACAATACGTCATAAAAAAGCGTAAAAGGTCAAACGTAATAAATACGTTTAACACAACGTTCCTAATACGTTATACAAAGTAACAGCGCTGCTGCTTATAATACACATTTTAACACTACGCAATGTTTACCTAAAACATAAGCCATATTAAACTTAGGTTATTCGAATATACAAAACCCCTTTCGTTTTAGGATAAAGAAACTATTGTTAGAGCAAGGGCTTGTACTAAATGACGTAGAAATTTTAATTATTATTGTGTTGTTTGTTTGTTTTTCAATTGGATATAAGTATTGAACACATTTTTGTTGTTGTGTTTACGTGTCATATACAATGTTCACGACTGTTAAAAATCTTATAAGAAAAACTAATCGATGCACTTGTGTTAACATGGGCATTCCATCAGAGTAGGGAGCGACCGATATGGCTTTTTACCGATAGTCCGATACCGATTTTTTTCCCCCCAGCATTTTTACCGATACCGATATTTTTCTTTTTAGGGGTTGTCCATTATTTATGTCAACAAATTTTTGGCGATTTTTACCTCCCCCCCCCCTTGTCAACAACTTGTCAAACTTCCAGAGATCCCCCTATAAAATAAAGTCAACATTTGATTACCCCCTCCCCACTAAAAAAGGTGGCTTCCAAAATGTTTATGTGGCAAAATTAGTAGGAATATAGTTAGTTTAATTAAAATACTGAATGTTAAGCGAGTGTGTAACAGAGATGAGCGGACAGCGGACGCGTCCGCTTGCGGACGCAGATCCGCAGACTTTTCCGAATCCGCGGACTGACAGCAGACGCTTCGTATGATTAAGTTGCGGACTCGCGGACTGACGCGGATCTTCTTGAGCGTTACCATAAAAAATTTCAATTTAAACAGCTAAATTTCAGCAATGCGGACGCGCGGACTGACTGCGGACCAGTGTTGTAAGATTCTGCGGACGCGGACGCGGATCATTGATAGAAATCCGCGGACGGACGCGGACGCTAAATTTCAAGATCCGCACACCTCTGGTGTGTAACACAGAACTACAAACGCTGCTTAATTTTCCTATTTATTAAGTAATTATATTAAATTAAAAAAAGTAACATTGTTGACGTCAACTTTTCTTGACCTCCCCCCTCCCCCTTGTCAACAATTGTCAAAACAAAAATTTTCTGACCCCCCCCCCCCGTCCCCGCTATTTTGTTGACGTAATTCATAGACAGCCCCTTAAGCAACAACAATGCTAAACAAGTGTTTTTCTCGTACTGGATGACGTATATGACCCATGTTCACATATTTTGTAACACTTCGCCCACGCGTGTCTTGTTTACCCCCCCCCCCAACTTCCCATCCCAAAAAAAAAAATACACACAGATGTTCACTAATTGTATCATTCAAGGTCATACATTAGAATTATGAAACGCCAATCCTATTGTTTCAAGGTCATATCTCTGATGTGGACGTGACAATTTCTGTGTACGGGATTTTTTTCCTTTTTTTTTAAATCTTGTCTGATCTGGTTATAGAATTGGGTTATTTACTCTGTTGTGAAAAAAAAAAACAATGTGTCGGCAGCCAAAAAACGGCCGGTCCGATAGTTAACCCATAGTGCCAATATCGGTTTGACTATCGGCCGTTCCCTACAACAATCGGTCGCTCCTTACATCAGAGCATTGTTAGAACTGTCTCATCTTATAATGTGCATTCAGCTATGTAGGCTAATACCTGTAGTGTTTGAGATCCCTTGTAAAGTACTATAAATTCAGTACTATACATTCAGTACTATACATTCAGTACTATACACTCAGTACTATACATTCAGTACTATACACTCAGTACTATACATTCAGTACAATACATTCAGTACTATACATTCAGTACTATACACTCAGTACTATACACTCAGTACTATACATTTAGTACTATACATTCAGTACTATACACTCAGTACTATACATTCAGTACTATACATTCAGTACTATACACTCAGTACTATACACTCAGTACTATACATTCAGTTCTATACACTCAGTACTATACATTCAGCACTATACACTCAGTACTATACATTTAGTACTATACACTCAGTACTATACATTCAGTACTATACACTCAGTACTATACACTCAGTACTATACACTCAGTACTATACATTCAGTACTATACACTCAGTACTATACATTCAGTAAAATACATTCAGTACTATACATTCAGTACTATACACTCAGTACTATACATTCAGTACAATACATTCAGTACTATACACTCAGTACTATACACTCAGTACTATACACTCAGTACTATACACTCAGTACTATACATTCAGTACTATACATTCAGTACTATACACTCAGTAATATACATTCAGTACTATACACTCAGTACAATACATTCAGCACTATACATTCAGTACTATACATTCAGTACTATACACTCAGTACTATACATTCAGTTTTATACACTCAGTACTATACATTCAGCACTATACAATCAGTACTATACACTCAGTACTATACACTCAGTACTATACATTCAGCACTATACATTCAGTACTATACATTCAGTACTATACATTCAGTACTATACACTCAATTCTATACACTCAGTACTATACATTTAGTACTATACACTCAGTGCTATACATTCAGTACTATACACTCAGTACTATACACTCAGTACTATACACTCAGTACTATACATTCAGTACTATACACTCAGTACTATACATTCAGTAAAATACATTCAGTACTATACACTCAGTACTATACACTCAGTACTATACATTCAGTACAATACATTCAGTACTATACACTCAGTACTATACACTCAGTACTATACACTCAGTACTATACATTCAGTACTATACATTCAGTACTATACACTTAGTACTATACACTCAGTACTATACATTCAGTTCTATACACTCAGTACTATACATTCAGCACTATACATTCAACACTATACAATCAGTACTATACATTCAGTACTATACACTCAGTACTATACATTCAGCACTATACATTCAGCACTATACATTCAGTACTATACATTCAGTACTATACACTCAGTACTATACATTCAGTTCTATACACTCAGTACTATACATTCAGCACTATACATTCAACACTATACAATCAGTACTATACACTCAGTACTATACACTCAGTACTATACATTCAGCACTATACATTCAGCACTATACATTCAGTACTATACATTCAGTACTATACACTCAATTCTATACACTCAGTACTATACATTCAGTTCTATACACTCAGTACTATACATTCAGCACTATACATTCAGTTCTATACACTCAGTACTATACATTCAGCACTATACATTCAGCACTCTACATTCAGTACTATACATTCAGTACAATAAACACTATAGTTAAAAAACAAAATGATCCTCCCAGTACCCTCCATATTTATATTATCATAAAATGATTAACTGAGCAATAAAGTTGGGGGGGGGGTGAAAAATTACGATTTCCAAGGATTCATTTCGGGAACATTATGGCCCATACAGACAGTTAAAGACACTAGGCTCATAAAAACGTCTTTACCACAAGCATACATGCATAAACATACTTGCTCATAGGATAGCGACATTTTTAAAACCCGGAAATTGAATGAAATAAAAAATAAAACCACAAAATTCATTAAGTCTTTATTTCTATCCGTCCCCCACCCGTTCCTTACGTTACAATTTTGTCAAAACAGCCCGTCCTTTTACCCCTCCCCCCCCCCTTTTTTTCCCTCTCGGTCACTGTGTCCTAGTCACACACACGCAAAGACACACAAACACTTTTACAAACATGACATTTATGTGTCAGCAAGTGAGGGTGGGTGGGTGTGGGGGGGTTGTATTTAATAACCTAATTATACTTGAGCTCCCCCCCTACTTTTAATTGTCAGGAACATGTGTGACGACATACACCTTGAACGCGCGCCAAAGGGGGAGGGGGGTATTCAAATGAGACCACCCCCTCACGCCATTGTGCGTATTCATTCATCTACTTTTTCACATGCAAATTGCGCAATTTGGACGTTTCAATCATTTTTTTTTTGTTGTTGTTGTGAATTGTTATTTTCTTGATTTCTGTCATGCGTTTATACCTACGTTCATTGTTATGTTTTGTAAATGTACATCAGTTGAAAATTTCCAGCGTGTGAAATGATACGATGAAATCTCTTAGATCCTATTAACCGTCAATGGGCCGATTTTTCGCAGTGCTTTTTTTTTTCATCCCCGATAGTGCAATAACCGTGGAGGCACCACGGGAGCTATAGCAGAGACTTTAACCATGAAAAATCGCCCAACTTAATTAGAAATATTTTTGGGTTTTGTTTTTTTTGTAGAGCCCTACTTTCATCCCCACCATAAACGGGAGTGTAATGTTCATGGAGGCACAACGGGAGACATGGAGGGTACTTTCACCATGGTCTTCACCGCAGTTCGAACCCGAAAACCCTCGAATCTACAGTCGAGCATTTTACCGCACGACCATCCAGCGCGATTCAAGCTAAAATCCTTGCCCCTGTGGCATACGACACTTCTGGCCCTGAGAATTGCTTTAGCACGTGAATGTCATTAAAGAAGTCACATCTCAGTTTGTGAAAGGACCTTCCCCCCCCCCCCACCCGTCCATGTTGAAGGATCCCTCGTCCAGCGGCTTGAAATACGACCCTTTAAAGTCCAGCGCATGTGACATGCGGCCCTCTAAAGTCCTGCACCCTGTGACGGGCAGCCCTCTAAAGTCCACCACCTGTGACAGGCAGCCCTCTAACGTCCACCACATGCGGCCCTCTAAAGTCCTGCACCCTGTGACGGGCAGCCCTCTAAAGTCCACCGCCTGTGACATGCGGCCCTCTAAAGTCCACCGCCTGTGACGGGCAGCCCTCTAAAGTCCACCGCCTGTGGCATGCGGCCCTCTAAAGTCCTGCACCTTGTGACGGGCAGCCCTCTAAAGTCCACCGCCTGTGACGGGCAGACCTCTAAAGTCCACCGCCTGTGACGGGCAGACCTCTAAAGTCCTGCGCGTTGTGAGTGATGAATACGTGCTGTGTATGTGTGATTGGGTAGATCACGGAACTCTCCTGTCGCTGTCGGTGATATTTTTAGACATGGTAATATCAACTTCATGACAGACACGTCACGCCATTATAGGGTGTGGTGGGGGGGGGGGAATCGCTCGTTGTTGATTTTAAAATACTAAATGAATAGAAAAGAAAGAAACTGAGTCATGCTCCGCTAGAGTTTAAGGAAAAAAAAAGTAGTCCTATATTTTGTGCGTATTGATTTAAGGGTTAGTTTTCCTTTTTTTTTCTTTTTTTTTTTTCAATAAGAGGATTTTTGCTTAAACTAGTTTTTATAAAGAAATAAATCAAATAAAAAGTCTTTGACGGATGTACCCTAGTTCTTTCTGTGACGACCCTGAATATCAACAAGATTGACTGGTGGGGTTCACCTAGTCTTGGTGATTTATTATTAGCCTGTAAATCGTCAAAAAAAAAAAATGAGAAGCTTATAAAAACATATTCTTTTATTATTTTGATTGATTTAAAAATAAATAAATTAATAAGTAAACACTTAAATTGTGGTGCAAAATATTGAACAAAACTTTGTATAGATTACCAAGGTCTTTTTATGACTTTTGTCTTCATTATATAAAGATTCCCCTTTTCAAGCCATGATTTGTATTAAATCTATTAATAGTTCCTCAACAGGTAAGTTTGCCCCTTCTTGTTCCAAGTCCTTAAGCATATATAGGGCCAGGCCTACCGGCAGAAATGTCGGGCCCCTTGGCAGGGCTGTCACGGGCACCCCGTGCTGATAATAATATTTTCAATAGTTGAAACTCGCCGGGCCCCTGGGCATTTGCCCCCCCCGGCCCCCCCCCTCGGCGGCACTGTATAGGGCATAAACATTTATATGAGGGTCTCTGTTTACAGTCATCACATTCCGATATAACAGTTTTACTGTTGAGATTATTTAATTTACTTGTTTAATTCTTGTTCGTATTAGTTTGTTTTGTTTTTTAGTTTTTGTTTATGTTTATGTTTTTTTTTAAAAAAGAACACAGTTGGCAGCTTTTTGCAGTTTTTTTCTATCTGAAGATAGAAATATTAAACTTCTTAAACATATTTCGGAAATCCAATCCATTTGTTTTTCTTTAGGCACCTAAAAGCTATTCCAATATTTTGGAAGCTGCACCTGTTTCAGAATCATTACTGGCATCATTATAAAATACCTGTGTTTTCAAATTGCTTAATATGCACGTGAGTGAGTACGCGCGTCCGTTGTGTGAGCGTGGGTTGGTGTGCGTGCGTGCGTGCTCTCGCGTATTGAATACCATAACCGCACATCCTCAGTGTACTCACCACGAGGGTTAATATGAAAATACTCAGGGCGTTATGTTCCATTTCTCCCTTTCATCCCCCTAAAAAACCAAACCACAACTCCCTAACTCCATCATTGTTGCATTGCGCGCACACACACACACACAAATAACTGGCTAGATATCACAATTGCTAGGGATTGGTCAAGTCCATTTTCAGTCACCGTGGGGTGGACGAGGTTAACAACAACTGACTTTAATTTTTTTCTTTTTTTTTTATTGTATTTCTTTTTTGAGGCGAGGTTATGAACGTTAGCATTTTAAGTCAAAGCAGCCCGCTCTCCCACCTTTTTTCCTTCTTCCAGCCATTCAATTGATTAACTCTCCTGTTCCACCGCTCTACTCCTCCACTGGCTGCATCGTAGACTCCCCGCCCACGACATTCCCTGCAGCTCTGGGAAGAGAATGTTGCGAAATATTGACTTCCATTACCCTTGTTCAATCATCTCACCGCAATATTCTTTCCTCTCCACCCGCGCGCACTGTTTTATGGGGGGGGGAGGGATTTTCCCGATGGCTAAATTTAGCTCCAAGCAGGCACGGGCCCAGAATCAATAGGTGATCACAATTTTTATAATCGTTTATTTCTTATACGCACGTGCGTGGGTGTAATTACAGCGCGTATGATAAAGAGCGGTGGGTGGGCGTGTGTGTTGGACCGCGGGGGGGGGGAAGGGGGTGGCCGGGGGGGGGGTAAGTAAATAGCCTCTCGTGTATCTTAATGAGCATGTTGACATGCAGTGAACTTTAAATTGGTGAGCCGGATTTGGATTGGGGGTGGAGGGGATTGGGACCTAACCCGGGTAACGCATCAGGACAAATTTACAGAGCGTGATTACTTTTTAATTGTTGTGATAAAATATCTCATGTGCACATAACGTCTTTACTCATGTTTTACTTAACACCGTCTGACGTGCAGGCAGTGGATGTTCTCAAACGAAAAAAAAAATTAAATTAAGAAGAAGAAGACCTCAAAGGTTCTAATCATAGTCGCATTGACATATTTAGAAGGCCGGCTACTCTCTAACAAAACGGATAGTAAATTTTAGATTAGAAAGTCCTTATAGTCTTAGATCCCTCGATCCAAAAAGGCTCATTTCGCAACCGTAAAATCTAGGGGGTGGGGTGGGGGAAGGGGGGACTCGAAAATCTGAGATCTATTTGAGACTTCTCTCTAAAATGGGTACAGATTCGTTGCAGCAAATTTGTTGTCTTTATTTTTTCTAAAGCGTCACTGATGAGTATTCGTGTTCCGACCTCCCCCCCCCCACCCCCACCATTCCGTCGACACATTCATAAATAGTGCCCTGCGTGAGCTTCCCCCCCTCCCCCACGGCCACATCTATGATGTACGGTTTTAAAGAGTGATGGTCTCAATTAAAAGCTGCGCCCTGTTAGTTTCTAGACGTTTGTCCAAAATAGTAACAAGTGACCACCTGATCAAAACAGATCAATGGACAGTGACCAACTGATTAAAACAGATCAATCGTAGTTTTTAAAGGTGTTTTTTTTTTAAATAATTATGCTGAGATTTATTAATCAAATTAATAATAACATTTCTATTTTTATACTGTTTATTTATCTTAACTCTAACCCATACTTTTTTTTAAAAATTTGTACTCTGGACTTTGATTACTTCGATATGTTATAATACTTAACATTATTCTCAAAACATCACTTAGATTCATTAAAAAAAATATCGATTTTCATCCGTTTCACAAAGTTCATCATTCGAATGTCAATTTCAATTCTGATTATAATCATCAAACATTTTTTTTTTGTGTGTCATGAGGCTAAAAAAAAAAATAATAGGAGGAAAAGGTTACTCTCATAATGAACTTGACGTTACAATATGGCTAGAAGATTATTTCCCCTTATTGACGTCAGTAGTATTCAGGAAATGAGGTAGAATGGAGATTAAAGGGACAAAGGGGGGGGAGTGAACCTGATCGATCAGGTGAAAACTGGGGCTAGGCTCGGATCTGGAGGTTTTTATATTTGTTGTGAATTTATTTTTTCATCTGTCAGACTGTGTGTCAGTACGACAGTCAACTCCAGCTGTCGCCATGTGTGTCTTCATGGCTGATCCTTTTTTTTTATGTCTGTTGTGCGCGCATAAATTTAAAATATATGTATTATGTGCAAGCTATTTATCCTTACAACCATCCATCTATCGATCTATCTTGTCTGTCTGAGTATCTATACATTCATTCAACACAGCACCCTTTCTATTCGTCTATCCATCTAGACTATTTATTTATCTATCTGTCAAACCCTCCGTTCGTCTGTAAGGGCCCATTTTATTAAACATTAGAAATAGAAGGAAAACCTGTGAAGTCCCTGTAAAAATTTCCCTTTACTCTCACTGAACATCGAACCCGGGGGGGGGGGGAGGCTCTCAGGGTGACTGTCGAGCGGTAGATAGAAGATACCAGTAACCATCCAATGGTGGGTGCCCATGTATAGTCACTCACCACCAGGGCTCGATTTACCGCCGGGGATATCCCCGGCACTGAGTACTGTCATCCCCCCCCCGGCTCTGCTTTAACTAATATATCCCTGCCCGGGGATGAAACCATAGACATTTATCCCCGGCTCTGTGGAGATATGTGTTCATCCCCGGCACTGGTTTTTTGCTTAAATCGAGCACTGGTCACCACTAACACATACATTCAACGTATATGTACTGAGCAGATTTCACTAGATTTATCGTGTGTATGTAGGTATATGGGGGGGGGGGAATACATACATATATATATATATATATATATATATATATATATATATATATATATATATATTACACGAGAAAAAAAGAACCGCGAAGAAATGAGACAGAGAGAGAGAGATGAAAAAAAAAAGATAACGCCTCATTTAGATTGGTCATTTCTCACAGATTGCCAGGTGCATGGCACTCAAATTATTTGGGGTAAGGGTGGTAAAGGTTTTAAAATCCGACAGGGAGGGGCGAACGTGGGACGTGCTGACAGAGTTATACCCCAGTGTTAATTCAAAAGACAGACACACACTCAAACACAAACCATTCAACCAGCGGGGCTAAAAAAATATGTCTTCTAAGCAACACCTAGCCCTTTTAGTCTCATCAGCGTGTTCTAACCTCTCTCAATGCACCATCAATATCAACAAATTGACAATAACAAAGTAATAAAACTAGTATAGTTAAACCCCCGTGCTGCCTTAAATAATAGCTACTGTTTACTAAAGATATCGAATTCATTGCCTCCTAACAATACAGCTATCACTGAAGATCCTCCCAAATTTCTACTGACATTGATAAAACAAATGTGTCATTATTGGGGTCGCTTATAAGAGACAGGGGGAACCAAATGGTTGCAGCCCTAGTTAAAGTGTCGTGTGCATAAATGACAAACCCCGACAGCAAGCGGCCCAACTGAGGTGCTATAACCGAAAATGCAATCAGGTTGAAAGTTTCTCTGCTCCGTATCTCGATTACCCTGCCATCTGTCTGTTAACTCCTTGCAAACTGTGTCATTTGACACACTAAAAATGTCAGTTCAGCTGTAATAACCTACATAATTAAGTTCTATACTCTTAAACACTAGGGTCAACAAAATCGCTACATGTATATATAGGTTGGGCAAAGTTGTGTTGATCTCTGTAGCAATTTTGTTGAACATAGTGTTTAAGAGTATATATATATATATATATATATATATATATATATATATATATATATATATATATATAAAGAGAGAGAGAGAGAGAGAGAGAGAGATCAGTTGTTGTTTTTTGCTAAGAGAAGAAACAGCTAGAAAACATAACCAACCAGCAAGCTGTCAGACCAACTCGGCTAATTAAGGATTAATTATTGGGTAGCCTAAAAAACTCTTCCATCAATTATGTACAATTATAGGCAAGTGCGAGTTAGAGTGAGGTGGGGGGGGGGGGGGTTGGGACAGGAGAAGGGGTGAAGCGGGGATCATTGACCTGAACACTTTGCTGACAAGGTCAGCTGATGTCAAGGTTAAAGATAGTGCATGAAGAGAGTTTTGCCACAATCTCCTTTCTACGCAGTATGTGGTCCAAGTTTCGAAACAGTTATGTTTTTTTTAATCCACCTTCGTCATATCTACGAATACATAATGTATAGCACGCGGTTGACCCTGGCATTTAAATATATTGATGATGTTTCAAAAATAAATAAATAAGGCGGAGTAATCTATTGATTGGCGTATTGACTCGCGAAGACCTGTTTATATATATATATATATATATATATATATATATATATATATATATATATATATATATATATATAAAGTGCAATAAATAATAAGTGCAAATCTTACCGAGGAAGACGCTAGGTCAGACAAAACTATTTTAGTCTCTTGACGTCATGACTGTTAGGGACTATTTTTTTCTTTTTTTCTAATTTGTCACGACTCTTCTTTTTAACAGAGACGTGAACGACTCGCTATTTTTGTGACGTTTTAACAACAAGCTGAGCACATAAAAAAAAAAACATATATTTAAAGGGGAGGTTAGAGGTGGGGGGGGGAGAACGGTAGCAGGTAAAAATTATCTAATAGAAAAAAAAATTACTTAATCTACTGCGAAGTTTATAAAAAGTTTTTTTTTCTTAGCAAATTTGTATCCATCCACTTGTTTCATCCTGTGATGCAATACAGTACGCTATGACCAGCTTGTGAACTAACAGGTCAACAAATAGCAGTTATCTTGCAACGAAAGCGAGTTATTTGCCCCTTTTTACCCTAAGACTTGTCAACAACAGATTGTTTTCTCGGTGTGCTAACAACGGAACGTGTAGTAGGCCTGAACACACACGTGTTGTACTTGAGAAATTAGGTGGAGTGTTTATTTTAAGATAAATGGAAGTAGAAGGTGGAGGCAATTTTTTTTTTTTATTTTACTATTTTTCTTTTTTTTTTGTTTTTATCAAAATCTTGACATGTAATTAACGTAAACAATTACTGCCAACTATTTTCATCAAGTAACAATGTCATTACATTTAAAAAAAAATGTCATAAAGTTGTTATTTGCCCCCCCCCCTGGAAAATTTTTGCCCCCCCCCCCATGGAAAAATTCCTAGCGACGCCCATGCATGTATGAAGATACATTTTCAATGAGCCTTATTGCAAGACAATGAGATGTTTTGGAAGCCACATGCATGTACTCATAACAATAGCAGGGTGGGATGAGCGGGGGGGCGCAGGCAAGTGGGCATACACCAATAGGTTCAGAGGCGGATTAACAACAGGCGCACCCGGCGCGCGCCATGGGCCCCAACCTCGAAAAAGCCCCCCCCCCCGGGGTCACCCAGACACCGTGTGTAACTTTATTTTTCTGTCATTGTATGGGTGTGTGTGTGGGGAGGGGGAGGCGAATATTTCATACGGCACCATAGGCCACAACCAAATCGTGATCCGCTAATCGTCTAGTTATTTGGTTATAAACCACAAAGGAACCGTCTCCCACAAAGTTTGCTGGTCGTGTTGCGGAATGATGATCCGGATCGCTACCAAAGCGCCACCTGGCCACCCCGTGAGTTGTGTCTCATTTTGTTTCAGCTGCTCTATTTAAGTCCATTTTTTCAACATGATTACTTCCCTCTCTATTTATCGTAACCGTAGCCACTGCTTACACGAAAATGCTCTAAAATGTCCTTTGTCCGAAACGGAAAAGACTTTTTTTTACTACACCGCCCCCCTCCCCCCGGAATCCCACAGGTTCGCTTAATTACTAGCAAAGGCGTACCCCAAATTTGGGGCGGGGGGCCGGAGGAGGGGACTTTCGAATTTGGACCTCCCTCCCCCCACCCTAAGCACGCCTCTTATAGTGTGGTTGAGGGCGGCTGGGTTGCGGCACCTCACATCAACTACTGCGGCTAAGGGCGCCGTACCTAATCTGAAACGGACTCGTTATGTCTGACCCCCCCCCCTCCCGATTACTCCCACTCATCTCCTTTTATACAATTGGGCCCTCTCAATGTGTCCCTGTACTTTCATTTCTCACTCATGTACATAGATCAGAGCCCGTTGTTAAGACAGTTGTAGTTGTTATAATTGCTTCCCCTCCCGTCTACTCAGCGTAGGGACAATGCACTTTTATTTAAATGATCAGGAATGAAGGTAAGGGGAAACTACTAACCTCAAACCAAAAAGGTTCATTCTGTCCACCTAACGTCTCTGTCCACCTAACTTCTCTGTCCACCAAACTTCTCTGTCCATCTAACGTCTCTGTCCACGTAACGTCTCTGTCCACCTGTCAACACCAAGCCAAGTGTGACGTATGATCGGAGCTGTTCTTGTGACCCACTTTTGTAAAGGCCATGCAGTCACGGGTCAAACAGGCACTACGGGGCCTCTATGGTTTATATCAGACTCAATGAACCGGAACCATTTGTTGTTTTTTTAAAGACCTTGATTCTCGGCCCAGGATAATGTGGACGTTGTGGTGGGGCTTTTTAAAAGACGGAAGGGGGTTCGGAAGGGAGAGGGGGGGGGGTGCAACCAGATCGGTCTTAGGTCATCTCTGCTGGAAATAATCACCACTACGATTACTTTTTATTATTACGATTATCGATACTTTATAAACACACGTGGGAAGAGTATGATTGATTGAAGTCTGTCGGCGTTGAAATGTTTTGGCTGAAGTCATTTTAGTTGTTCAATTTTTATGAGGAAAATAACAAAAGCAATAAACTGACCGGAATTCTCTATGAGCAGAGTTCATTATTATGACCTCAGCTCCGATCAGCGTGTGGGTGTGTGTGTGTCCAGTTGAGCAATACTACGGCGCCATGGAGGAGTGGTGTTTTATTGTTATACCGCTGCGGCGGGAGGAGAAGGCTGTTTAATTATCCCCACACACACACACCCAGGCCGGCTACACAAACAATCCTCATAATTGATTTCTTTTTTTTTTTTTTGTTTGTTTGTTATAAATTACGCGAGTGTGTGACATTTTACCAACAAACAATCACAGGGGCAAAAGTTGAGGCGGACAATATGAAAATTCAAATAAATAAATACATTTAAATAGAATCGAGCCACGTAAAGCCCGTGTAGTTAGGACACATGTTCGGGGCCGCAGCAAAGTGGAGGCCACCAGGGGCTTAGGCCTCTGGGGCTCTGTGGCATTTAGAGACGAGGCGTGAGTGCAGCCCCGTAGCGTGAACATTCTACAGGAGGGGCTAGGCATTCTACAGCAGTGGCTAGGCAATAGCAGGGGGGTGGGGCAGGTAATACATTTTACTAAGTAGAACAAATAAGCAGGGGGGCAGACAAAACACAGGGGGCCCGGCCCGCCAGCCCCCCCCCCCGCACGCTACGGGGCTGCGTGAGTGTTGCCGGTCATAACTCTGAGAGAAGAATTCATTGATGTTTTTATGCTATATACAAAGCGCAAACGAAGTTAGATTTATATATTTGTATATTTTATTAGACTAACAAACATATACGATTTACATATAAATGAATGTTATATATATATATATATATATATATATATATATATATATATATATATAAGCTTGTAGTTATTTTATTATTAATGATTATGCTAACTATATTCAATAAACACAATATCCATACATATCATTTTCTATAAATAAGACTATGACTGGCAACACTCACGCCTAGTCCCTGCACTGGTTTTCGGCAGTGTTGTGGGTTTTTTTTTATGCACAAAAATAACGGCCACTTTATGTGGGGAAAGGAGAGGCAGCTGTGACGATTTGTCAGGAGCCCTAGATTTTCTGGCTACGACCCTGCATGTAAGAATGGCCAGTGAGTAAAATATCCTACACACACACACACACACACACAAACAAACACACACAGGGATTTTTGTGAATGAGTCAATCATAGACGCTAAAACTCTTTGATCGATACGACCCAATCGATTGTTTTGACCATCCCCAGAAATATTTCTGCTTCCCTCCCCCCCTACTCCCATCCTCCCACGCCACCTCACACTCCCACATGTTTGTTGAATGGAGAGATAGCAGCCACTGTGGACGTTCCAAGCACAGACACACACGTGATCAATCACGTGATCAATCACGTGTGCCGAAGTGAGTTAGTTGATTGGCTGGGTTTGTTTGGTGTTTTTTGTTTGTTTTATTTTTGGTCATGAGCGAGCAATTAAGACTAGTCACTAGTTGATAACAGGAAAGGAAAAAATGGCATTAGGCCAGTGCCGTAACGAGCCTAACTCTCGCCCGGGGCACAATACCTTTTAAATACCGTTTTAGCGCCGCCCCCCCCACACACATTCAAAACCTTATAATATTATATGTAAAATATACCATTTGGCGCCCCTGTGTGAGTAGCGCCCGGGGCCTGATGCCCCTTTTGCCCACGCATCGCTACGCCTCTGCATTTGGCCTATTAAATATATTCCTTTTCATATGGTCTAGTTACCTAGTATCCATAGGATGGAATTTGTCAAATTTTATTTTTGATTAAAAAAAAATATGAAAACAGGAAATTTCTTCTTTCTATGTTGGGTATGGGGTAGATGGTCAAATGGCGTACAGCATGCGACCTGAGGGTCTCTGGTTCGATCCTCGGTTAGAATATTTCCAGGTCCTGGTAAAAGTTCACTGAGAGTCCCCCAAAGTCCCCCAAAGTCCACCCAGCTTACAATTGGTACCTGACTTAAGTTGGGGGGGGGGGGGAGTAAAAGCGGCTTGGCATTGTGTTAGCCAGACAATCCCTTTTATATGCCGTGGTTACGGAAACAAATTAACTCAACCCGTCATCTGCCCCGACGGTCTTAAAGGCTAAGGATACTTTACTTTATTTAACTAACATTTTTTTTTATTGGTCACAAGCTAGTTACAAACTTTCAACAGCTTTGTCCTGGAGTACACAACGTTTTTTTTTTAATTTTATAAGTGATACCACATTAAGATCCAATGTTTGTTAAAGCAACAGTACGTTTGTACAATTACGGTAAAGTACAACAGCGTAGAACGCGTTTATTTGCTAAATTTCAATAATGCCGCAAGTATTAGTATATGTAAGCAATTACATGAATACATACACTAGGTGAGCATATGAAAAAATAAATGGTAACACTGTGTAAAGAAAACTTCATATACAAGGATATATATATATATGTGTGTGTGTGTGTGTGTGTGTGTGTGTGCAGTGCCGCCGAAAGGGGGGCAGGGGTCCGGCGAGTTTTAGGGCGAGTATTAGGAGCCCGGACTGAGCTGGCCAGTCAACTTTTGAAAATATTATCAGCACGGGGGGTCCGTGACAGCCTTGCCAGAGGCCCGAAATTTCTGTCTGTGGGCCTATTTGTGTATTTAA